>JACEEZ010021808.1:22500-100000 GCA_016584305.1 Chionoecetes opilio | reverse complement strand
AAAGTCAAAGTCATGTCGATCGCTTGGCCATCGTTGTCACCAGTCCGTCCCTTGAAGGAGAGAAGCTCCTGGCTATCCCTGCCTTGCCATCCGGTACCGGAGAAGCAATGGCCAGCAAAGTCGAGGAGATCATCAGACACTGGAAGTTCGAAGACAGAGTTGGAGGTCTCTGTTTCGCCCACCACCGCTTCAAACACGGGCGTCCATGCTGGCTGTTGCACACTCCTCGAACAGAAGTTAGGTCGTCCGTTGTTGAACTTGGCGTGCCGCCACCACGTTATGGAGCTCATCCTTGGCCTCAGCCTTCAAGGCCACCTTCGGCGACGCTACGTCCGGCCCAGACGTTCAACTATTCAAACGGTTCCAAAAGAAGTGGCCCCACTCTCATAAAAGCCAATGCTACGATCATCAACGACCCACGATTGGCTGACCATGACGAATGGAAGAGGACGACCCTTGAGGCTCTTGCCAAGGCGGCCGCAACGACAAGAGACGATTATAAAGAGTTAGCGGAACTAACCGCAAAGGCCATTAAGGGGGAGGTTCCCACCACCTTCCGCAAATCAGGAGCTCACCACTACGCGAGATGGATGGCGAAGGCGATCTACACGCTCAAGATGACGATGTTCAAGAACGAGTTCGAACTCACGCCGAGGGAACTGCGTAGCCTCCAGGAGATGAGTGTGTTCATCATCCTAATCTACGCCCGTGCCTGTTTCGAGGCTCCCTTGGCCGCAGACGCTCCTTTCAACGATCTCACTCTCTTCCATGATCTCCACAAGTACAGAGACCTCAACTCAAAGATCTCGGAGGCCACGGTGAAGACCTTCAAGCGGCACTTTTGGTACTTAGGAACGGACCTTGTTGGCCTTGCCTTGTTCAGCGACAAAGTCACGATCAAGGAGAAGACCAAGATGGTGGAGAAGCTGGCCAAGCTGGTGACAAGGACCTCGACAAGAAGCGATGGACGACAGCACCCCAAGATCCTTCTTCGGTCACTTTGAGTGACCTTGTCACCAAGGAGTCACTTTTCTCCTTCACGGAACTGAAGTTGGATGCCTCGTTTCTCCAATCTCCTGTGCTCAGCTGGAAGGAAAACGAGGCGTACAAACCAGGCAAGGAGACCGTCCAACATCTGGCAGTGACCAATGATCCTGCGGAACGGGCGATCAAACTTATCACTGATTATTCCCAGATCCTCACCAAGGACGAGAGCGATCGACAAGCTCTCCTGCAAGCTGTCGAGCGCCACCGACGGCTGAACCTGAACCCTAAACTAATCTTACAGAAGAATATAAAAAATCTTTTTCAATCGTTATTTCAGTCATTTGAAGTTTTAGTTTTAAGAGAGTCCAGGAAATGTGCCATTCCTATCACTGTTCCTTGTATAGTATCAAAGTAATATTCATCCTTGTATACACTGCTGTAACGTGAAATGTTCCTAGAATAGTTAGTTACCTCACTTCCGAGCAAATAGTTTCGTTTCTGTGGCATTTATGGGTTGATGTGAATAAATAAACTTGAGAAATGAATATTTGTATTGTCTCGAAAAATCAACTACCCTGTGCGACCCCTAAATCTTAAAAGATTCACATGAAACTTTTGTGCTTTTGTTCTTGCCATTCCTCACAATAATTCATGGGTGCCGTGAGAAATTTCAAACTTTCATTTTCGAACCACACAAATATATATATTTTATATATATATATTATATATATATATATATATATATATTATATATATATATTATATATATATATAATTTTAAATATATATATATATAATATATATTTTTATAAAATCTATATATATATATATATATATATATTTTATATATAATATTAATATATTTTGATAATATATATATTATATATATTATAATATATATATATATTTTAAAAATATATATTATTATATATATAACTAGCAGAAGTTATCCGCAATAGGTATGATGCAACTAATGAAGAAATTGAACACACCTTGCTGAATATAGTTTAAACCATTCCAGGGGTGACCTTAACCTGTCCTGAAACTTTGGTTGAAATTAGGACATAAATGGCGGACCCTTAGCTGGACAGCTTAGCCGGGCATTCAGTGAATTATAGTAAGAAACTCTGCGTTAACTTTCTGCGACGTTTCACTACTCCGTATCCTTTTATGCAATATTGTTATTATTACTATTAATATTATCATCATTATCATCATTATTATTGTTGTTATTTTTATAAGGTAAGATTCAAGATGGGGCCATCCGCTATGCTGCGTGTGCCCTCGGTGCTCATCTCCGTCGCATTAGCCCTTGAGCCTGTGGTGGGCGATAACCCGCTACCCCGGGACACAGGGCTAGTGTGACATCCGGGTTACCACACTTACCTTCCCCAGGTTTCCACACTTATAGGCACGCTGTAGTGTTGCGAATCTGTACATCGGATAATAATACATATAATGTTCAGGCTGCTGATACCCTCTAGGAAATAGTAACCGAGGTGTCTGATGGAAGTTTGGATAACGACCTGGCATGGAGAAACACGTAGCAATACTGGCCACCAACGATGCAAGCCACAATACGACGTCAATAAATCAAGCTAGTACTGTCACAGTGACAGATAAAGAAAAGATATCTTTTTTTGCTGGAAAGATAAGATACGTAACATTCTGGCAACGAAGAGATTCAGAACTAGGCTGCACGCATGTATAGTCTATTTTTTTACCGAGGCGAAAATTCCATTATATCTTAAGGTCTCATGCTTAAAATTATGCCTATGTTGACCTGATGATATGGTTAACTATGATAAACTACAGCTGAAATTTGGAAGAAGCGTAGTATTATCTTCTCCTGGCATCAAATATCAGTCAATAAGCAGCAATGGGTCTGGATTTTTCACCTAGTTAAAAAAAAACAAAGTATAGTATATGTGGCATTACACCAGGTAGCTTATGACTATGTATGCAGAGATAGATTGATTCAAGCACTGATGGAATATAGAATGGACAGTAAGATCATAGAATATATAAGATAATCGCAAAGACAAAATGTGAGTAGTTAGGTGGAGACGAAGAAAACAAAATAAGGCATACAAAACTATACTTCAGGCGTGTTTAGGGTAAATCGATCGGTATTTTCATTTGTTATTATTATTATTATAATTATTATTATTGGTGTTTCTTTTTGTGTTGTGACCGCTCTAACAGTTGCAATAAAGATACAGATTACTGGTATTGAATATGAGAACGGCACTAAAGGGTGGACAGCTCATATTTGATTTTTATTGCCTGATTAATTGCGATTGCATAAGCGAAGACGAGTAAAATGTCCCTTGATAAACGTGTCTTTCTCTTTGGATATTTCTACTTCCTTTCTTTCCTCCCTCTTCACATTATGCAGAGGACAGAGGACTTTTGTCACCCGTGAGAATATTCCGTTATGAGAGGCTGCTCAGAGATTCCCTCAACACATCCTTCATCAATCATTATGGCATCAGCGTCCACACACCACGGATTACAGCCAAAGACTACTCTATACTGGACTTGCTACTCGTGCCCCACGCCAACCCACCCATGACCAGTGGAGGCCAGTTTTCCGATTCCTGACATTTTCGAACATCACCCCCATTTCCCTTCCTGTGATTTATCAGTATAAATGATATACTGTTATCCTCGTAAATGTTTGTTCTATAATTTATAAAATAAAAAACAGTAAAATACACTAAATAAATGCTATTACAATAGAGTGAAGAAATATGCATGAACTTAATATTCACTTAAACTCTTCGCCATTTAATATTTTGCGAGGAAACATTTTAGATGAAACATATCAATAGAAACTGATTTATATTAGCTTTCCATTGATATATTTCGTTTTCTGATGAATGAATTAACACCATGCATAACTTAGCGTTAACTAAAACAATAACATCATCAATCGGATCGGCAAATAAAAAAGTGTTCCATGACAATGGTTTATCAGTATAAATTATACACTGTTATCTTCGTAAATGATTGTTCTTTAACATTATCAAATAAAAAACTGTAAAATAAACTAAAGAAATGCCATTTAGAGCCTGAAGAAATATGCACGAACTTAATATTCACTTAAACTCTTCGCCATTTAATATTTTGCGTGCAGACTTTTTACATGCAACATATCAAGAGAAGCGGAATTTTATTAGCTTTCCATTGCTATATTTTGTTTTCTGATAAATGAATGAAACCATGCATAAATTAGCGTTAACTAAATGAATAACATCATCAGTCGGGTAATTTTCCCGATTGATGAGGTTATATATTTAGTTAACGCAAGTTTATGTATGGTTCTAATTCATTTATCAGAAAACGAAATATATTATGACAAGCTAATAAAATTCCGCTTCTATCATATGTTTCATGTAAAATGTTTTCTCGCAAAATATTAAATGGCGAAGAGTTTAAGTGAATATTAAGTCATGCATATTTCTTCACATTCTCATAATGGCATTTCTTAGTGTATTTTACTGTTTTCATTTGATAATATTATAGAACAAACATATACGAAGATAACGGTATATCATTTATACTGATAAACCATAGAAGGGAAATTGGAGGATGTTCGAAAATGTCAGGAACCGCAAAAAATGGTCTCCACTGGAAATAACCCAAAATGAGTAGCAAGTCCAGTATACAGTAGTCTTTGTTACAGCCCGTACATCACCACCTCACCTTCCTATCAGCGTCCCCACACCACGGATTACAGCCCCTACATCACACCTCGCCTTCTTATAGCCCTCCCATCGCTATCCATCTCTACCTACACTCATATTACTCGCAGTCATGCTCTCGGCACTTAGATATATTGTCCTGTTTCACGGAGAGGTTACATGGTGGTCAGATGTGATTTCCTTAGAGAGCCGCAGGACCTCCTTTCTCACTATTAACCCCTTGAGATCCAGAGCGTAATTTCCATTGTAATTTGGCTACCATTAGACGATTTTTAGTGAATGTGAGCAATATTTTCTAGATATGACCTGTTTAGTATCCTTGTCGACTAACTAATTTGGTATATTTAGTTACTTTTCCTAATTATATGGCTAGACAACATACGATTTTGCATAGCAAAGGAAATGGGCGCAATGTGATAAAAAAAACTTTGTTTAAACCCCTATAACTGCACCCCCCCCCCAAGTGCTCCCCGTCGTTACTTACATCCCTTGTTCCGTCACGGTCAGGCATATGCAGCAATTTTTTTTTTTTTTTATACATATATACACCGTATTCATGAAATCGGTTCACGCGTCCAACTCAATGCATCCATTTTATGACTCGACCAAGATATTTCTCACTGAATTGAATTTATGCTAAAAAAGGGGAAAATGTGCCAGACATCAGATGTCATATCAACTTTAACCCCTTGAGACTCAGAGCGTAATTTACATTGTAATTTGACTACCATTAGACAATATTTAGTTAATTGGCAGCGAGCGAAGCGAGCTGCTTCTTACCTAATAAGACCCGTGGAACCAAGTTTAAGCCAAAAAGTTAAAAACTACTCCTAAATATTGTCGGATTGAGCGTAAATTTGACATGAAAGTAGTGCTGTCAAAATCAATGGGGGGTCTGTGCAACAAACTTTTTGCGTAGAACAAGCCCTTAATGAGTAATTAGCGTAAACTACTCCTAAATAGTGTCGGATTGAGCTGAAATTTGACATGCCAGTAGTGCTGTCAAAATCAATGAGGGTCTGTGTAACAAACTTTTTGCGTAGAACAAGACCTTAATGAGTAATTAGCGTAATGAATTAATTGGCTGGAACGTGGCTCGCTGCCACGTTCCAGCCGCAAGAACTGAGCCAGAAGGAAAGGGGCCAGAGGCTGGACGCCTATCTATCTATAATAATATAAGCGAAAGTGTGTCTGTCTGTCTGTCTGTCTGTCTGTCTGTCTGTGTGTGTGTGTGTGTGTGTGTGTGTGTGGTATAGGTTCCGCCCCCCGTGGCGCAATCACCTCATATGGCACATTTTTGGAACAAGGTTGACCAGGGGAAGGTCATAAGCCCACTTATGAGATGATTCGATCACTTTTTTTTTTTTTTTTTTTTTTTAGCAGCCTATTAGCGATAATTGTGAGAAAAAAAAGTGGGTTGCGAGAATTGAGGAAACCTTGATGTAGGGTGATGGGTAATGGGTGAGTGAATGGGTGGGGTGATGGGTAATGGGTGTGGGGTGATGGGTGAGTGAATGGGGGGGGGGTGATGGGTTGGGGTTGATGGGTGATGGGTGAGGGAATAGGTAGGGAGTGATGGGTAATGGTAAATATAAGCGAAAGTGTGTCTGTCTGTCTGTCTGTCTGTGTGTGTGTGTGTGTGTGTGTGTGTGTGTGTCTGGTATAGGTTCCGCCCCCTGCGGCGCAATCACCTCATATGAAACATTTTTGGAGCCGGGTTGACCAGGGGAAGGTTTTAAGCCCTTTTATGAGATGATCCGATCACTTTTTTTTTTTTTTTAGCAGCCTATTAGCGATAATTGTGGAACAAAAGTGGGTTGCGAGAATTGAGGAAACCTTGATGTAGGGTGATGGGTAATGGGTGAGTGAATGGGTGGGGTGATGGGTAATGGGTGTGGGTGATGGGTGAGTGAATGGGTGGGGGTGATGGGTTGGGGGTGATGGGTGATGGGTGAGGGAATAGGTGGGGGGTGATGGGTAATCTATCTATAATAATATAAGCGAAAGTGTGTCTGTCTGTCTGTCTGTCTGTCTGTGTGTGTGTGTGTGTGTGTGTGTGTGGTATAGGTTCCGCCCCCCGTGCGCAATCACCTCATATGGCACATTTTTGGAACCGGTTGACCAGGGGAAGGTCATAAGCCCACTTATGAGATGATTCGATCACTTTTTTTTTCTTTTTTTTTTTTAGCAGCCTATTAGCGATAATTGTGAAAAAAAAGTGGGTTGCGAGAATTGAGGAAACCTTGATGTAGGGTGATGGGTAATGGTGAGTGAATGGGTGGGGTGATGGGTAATGGGTGTGGGGTGATGGGTGAGTGAATGGGTGGGGGTGATGGGTTGGGGGTGATGGGTGATGGGTGAGGGAATAGGTAGGGAGTGATGGGTAATGGTAAATATAAGCGAAAGTGTGTCTGTCTGTCTGTCTGTCTGTGTGTGTGTGTGTGTGTGTGTGTGTGTGTGGTGTGTGTGTCTGTATAGGTTCCGCCCCCCGTGGCGCAATCACCTCATATGAAACATTTTTGGAACCGGGTTGACCAGGGAAGGTTTTAAGCCCAATTATGAGATGATCCGATCACTTTTTTTTTTTTTTTTAGCAGCCTATTAGCGATAATTGTGAAAAAAAAGTGGGTTGCGAGAATTGAGGAAACCTTGATGTAGGGTGATGGGTAATGGGTGAGTGAATGGGTGGGGTGATGGCAATGGGTGTGGGGTGATGGGTGAGTGAATGGGTGGGGGGTGATGGGTTGGGGTGATGGGTGATGGGTGAGGGAATAGGTGGGGGTGATGGGTAATCTATCTATAATATATAAGCGAAAGTGTGTCTGTCTGTCTGTCTGTCTGTCTGTGTGTGTGTGTGTGTGTGTGTGTGTGTGTGGTATAGGTTCCGCCCCCCGTGGCGCAATCACCTCATATGGCACATTTTTGGAACCGGGTTGACCAGGGGAAGGTCATAAGCCCACTTATGAGATGATTCGATCACTTTTTTTTTTTTTTTTTCTTTAGCAGCCTATTAGCGATAATTGTGAAAAAAAAGTGGGTTGCGAGAATTGAGGAAACCTTGATGTAGGGTGATGGGTAATGGGTGAGTGAATGGGTGGGGTGATGGGTAATGGGTGTGGGGTGATGGGTGAGTGAATGGGTGGGGGGTGATGGGTTGGGGGTGATGGGTGATGGGTGAGGGAATAGGTGGGGAGTGATGGGTAATGGTAAATATAAGCGAAAGTGTGTCTGTCTGTCTGTGTGTGTGTGTGTGTGTGTGTGTGTGTGTCTGGTATAGGTTCCGCCCCCCGTGGCGCAATCACCTCATATG
The DNA here is from genome assembly GCA_016584305.1 of Chionoecetes opilio. NCBI lineage: Eukaryota > Metazoa > Arthropoda > Malacostraca > Decapoda > Majidae > Chionoecetes > Chionoecetes opilio. Next base: position 91,996 of record JACEEZ010021808.1, on the reverse strand, counting down.
AAACATTTTTGGAACCGGGTTGACCAGGGGAAGGTTTTAAGCCCAATTATGAGATGATCCGATCACTTTTTTTTTTTTTTTTAGCAGCCTATTAGCGATAATTGTGAAAAAAAAGTGGGTTGCGAGAATTGAGGAAACCTTGATGTAGGGTGATGGGTAATGGGTGAGTGAATGGGTGGGGTGATGGGCAATGGGTGTGGGGTGATGGGTGAGTGAATGGGTGGGGGGTGATGGGTTGGGGGTGATGGGTGATGGGTGAGGGAATAGGTGGGGGGTGATGGGTAATGGGTGAGTGAATGGGTGTGTGGTGATGGGTAATGGGTGAGTGAATGGGTGGGGGGTGATGGGTAATGGGTGAGTGAATGGGTGGGGGGTGATGGGTAATGGGTGAGTGAATGGGTGGGGGTAATACATACATTTCTACATCCATGATTTCAGGAAAGTTAGAAGGGGCTACCTGGAGAGTCCGTGTTTGGTGGGCCGAAGGCCCACCACCAATAGCCCTCCGCAGGAGCTAGCCAAAAAGTCCGCCCGGAGGGCGGCTTTGCGGCTAGTACTTGATATAAGCAATATTGTATAGATATGACATGTTTAGTATCCTTGTCCACTAAATAATTGGGTATATTCAGTTACTTTATGATTTTCTCACTAAAGGTTGATCTGATCCAATGTTGAAGTGTTTATTGACCAACAAGAGAGAAAAAAGTGACAGACACGCATGCGCAGCCACCGTGGCCAGTGTTGAGTGCGTGTCATTAATAGTGTTGAGTGCGTGTCACTAATTAAGGATGGCAAGGTGGGGCAGAGGGCGACTCGCTTGCCTCGCCTCGCCTCACACGTCTCCCCGCCGCTCGTCTGCCCAGTGCACTGGTAAGGAAGCTCCAGGCCGTACTGCACTCTGTTCCTCCTTCATAGTTTGATGTCTTATGTGTAAATGTGTAGATCTTACGGGGTCATGTAGCTTCCTTATTTTGTTATTTTCTTATAATTTTATATCTCCCATCTACGTAAATTCCACTCATAAGAACATAAGAACCAAGATTAATAGAATACTTATAGACCACTATATCTCTGGACTGTTTACGCGCCAGTGTTTTGAAATTGCCAGGCTGCATAGGGGCCCTACTGTTCCCATCTACATATACCGTCCTTGACTGTATCTAGAACGCATAAATGTGGTTGGGGTGTAGCTAAGGTGTGGTGGTGGTGGTGGGGTGTGGTGCTGGTGGTGGGGTGTGGTGGTGGGGTGATGTGTGGTGGTGGGGGTGGGGTGTGGTGGTGTGGATGCGAGTGGCTGGGAGATGAGAGTAAAATATGTGGAATGGTTGTGAATGGGTGTGGGTGGTTATAGTGTGGTAGAGGGGTAGAGGATGGGGGTTATAGAGTGGTGGGGGGAGATATTGGGGTGTGGTTATAGTGTGGTGGGCGGATATATTGGGGTGTGGTTATAGTGTGATGGGGGGAAAGGAGGGGGACATAATATTGAGGAAAGATAAGAGGTAGGTTTGGTTATGGTTGTGATAGTGGTGGAAAATATTGGTGCGTGGTTATAGTGTGGTAGGGGGTAGAGGAAGGGGATGAAATATTGTGTAAGGATAGAGAGAGGTGTGGTTATGGTTGTGGTTGTGGTAGTGGTGGGGGGATAGAAAGCTGTTGTTATTAATGGTGTGGAAGTAGGAGTTGTAATGGGTTGTGGTGGAGTGTGGTTGTGCATGTGATAGGGAGTGATAGTTAAGGTGGCAGGTGTTGTGAGTGTGTTGTGAGGTGTTTAAAGTGGGTTGTGAGTTGTAATGAGGTATTAATAGAGAGGTATAAGTTATTATTAATAATTATAAGGTGTTGTTAGTGGGTTGTGAGTGGGTTGTGAGGGTGTTGTGAGTGGGTTATGAGGTGTTGTTAGAGAGTTATAAGTATTTATTAATAATTATAAGATGTTGTTAGTGGGTTGTGAGTGGGTTATGAGTTGTTGTGAGGGGTTATGAGTAGGTTATACATTTTATGAGTGGTTATGTGTTGTGAGTGGGTTATGAGTAGTTATTATTTGTTGTGAGTGGGTTATTATGTGTTGTGAGTGGGTTATGAGTAGTTATGATTTGTTGTGAGTGGGTTATGAGTAGTTATGATATGTTGTGAGTGGGTAATGAGGTGTTGTGAGTGGGTTAAGAGGTGTTATGAGTTATTAATGAGTAGGTTATTAGATGTTGTGACTTGTGAGTGGGTTGTGAGGTGACTGAAATCCGAGACGCATCATAAACTACACCTGATATGGTTTTAATCACACACACACACACACACACACACACACACACACACACACACACACACACACACACACACACACACACACACACACACACACACACACACACACACACACACACATACACACACACACACACACACACCACACGTAAGATTCACCACCACTGTTACATAACCTAAAATTACGTGCCCAGTTTCGCACGAAATTCAACCTCTTCCACTAACCCCCCCCCTCCTCCCACAACCCCCCCACAACCCCTCCTCCGCCTCACCGTAACCTCATTTCACACCCTTTCAACCCCTTACACTCATTTCCACTATCACAACATCTCCATAAAAGCCTCTTCTTTACTTCCTATATACTCCTATCATCTCCACTAATCTCCTATAGTTTCTTCTTTCACTCCTATGTAAACTACGTCACTATCAGCGACTTTCTATTAAGAACTGAAAACCTACGAAAATTCGCTTCGATATCCTTCCTGGTTACCGAGTGAACAGTGAAGTTGAAAACAGGTGGTCCGACTTAAGGGCCCTTGTGCAACAGGCCGATATTAAAGGCGCAGTCCAGATTTGCAGTGGTCTATGACATACTATATTAAAAGTCTATTGATCTATATAAAAACATAAGAAGATAAGGAAGCTACAAGAGGCAGTGAGACCTACACGTCGTAGTTCCTGTTACTTAATACTACCCACATCCACCTTTCATCCATATCCATTAAATTGTCCAGCCTCCTTCTAAAACTCCCTATTGACTCCACACTAAGGCTGCATCCACACCAAACGAGTCGTTTGGTGTGAATTCAGCCTAAGTACCCCATGACTGAGTCCATTCCAATCATTTACCACCCTAGTTTTGAACAAGTTTCTCCCTATTTCTTCTTTGTATCTACGTTTTTCAGTTTGAATCCGTTAGTTCTTGTTCTAGCCTGATTACTACCCGAGAACTTTTCCTACATCTCCTTTATTGTATCCCTTTAACCACATAAAAACTTATATCAGATATCTACGTAGTTTGATCTGCCTCCTATCTACGTAAATTCCACTCGTGTTTATTCTTTCTTGTACCCAGGCCAGAGATAAGGGATTGAATACATAATTGCGAGAAGGGAACAACACCAGTGAGGAGGCAGTAATCTTGCATAGAGTCCCAGGAGCGTCAGTGATCGTGCATAGAGGCCCAGGAGTGTCAGTGATCGTGCATAGAGGCTCAGGAGCATCAGTGATCGGAATGACACACCGGTCCGAGAGGTGGCTTCCCGGACCCTTGGTGGCGGTGGTGGTTGCCTGCCTCCTCCCATGCGTTCTCACTGATGATGGTCAGGACTCAGGGTTTTATTTGGTGTTCCTTGTAAGATAATGATGAAAATATGAATGATAATGATGATAATAATAATAATATCATCAGTTTTATTTATATTGATATTATTATTTTTGTTGGTATTGTTATTTATATCAGCACTCGAATAATAATAGTAAGAAGAAGAAATAGTAGTAGTAGTAGTAGTAGTAGTTAACCTAATAGGATTTTAGAGATGTTTTGTTTCAAAAATGAGATGCGTGTGTTAGGTGTTAGATTGTTAGGATGAGATTGTTAGTGTGTTAGGAGAGATTGGGGGTTAGGGGTTAAGAGGTTGGAAGAAGTGTTTACTAAGTGATATGGTGCTTTATTTTTTTCTTCACGTATAACAGGATAAATGCGTTTTTTATTCTCCTAGTATTTATTTTCTACCAAATTATCATATAAATTATCACACCTTACATCTTTCAAGCGGCAGTGTAGCGTTTGTTCTCAAGACGAGGAAAATGTAATATTGATTCCATATATGTCAGCGCAAAATTTAAACAAAAGTGGCGTGACTTTACAGAGGATTTATGAGTTTACTAGTTTATTAAAGAAAAGGAGGGGGCAGCAGATTACATAGAAGGAGGAGGGGGCAGTACACAAATAGAAAGGTGGATATCGCACGACGCTTTACAATGGTAATGCAATCTTTGGTGCATTGGTGTAAAAAATGCATGAATAATAACGAGTCATAACAAGCGATATCAATGTACGTAAAAAAGTCATCATGCTAAACCTTATCAATCTTGTGATAATCTGCGATCCATGAATTTGTATAACATGCACAAACTTGTTCCTTCACATTTATACTATTGAACTGTATTAATATTGTATGTTTCTATAACTATGTGTAGATGATTATGAGTTTGTACATTTCAAAGAAAACTAAATTGATAATACAACTCGCTGCATGAAAAAAATGTTGAATGGAATTGTAACTAAAACTCTCTGAATAGAATATCTTATATAAGGTAATTTTCTGGAGCACAAAAACATTTAGTGTGAATATTGAAGTAGGTTTAGAATGTGGAATCAAACACTGGTACAGAGGAATCGAAGACAGGTACTAAACACAGGTACTACAGTGTCCGCAAAAAGTATTGGCCGCCCCCCTATCCCATAATTAAACATGAAGGCTCCATTAATAAAACCACCAAATGAAGCCAAACTTTTGTTAGCGTTGCCTGGCCAGTACTTTTAGCGGACACTGTACATACCACTGGAAAGTACTGGGACAAGGATAGGTTCACGTTGTCGCAAGTTTACAAGTTCACAAGTTTAATACAGAAAAGGAGGGGAGGAAATTACATAGAAGGAGGGGGGGGGGGGTACAAGAATATAGAAAACACAGAAATACAGAATAAAGTTGTTGCACTACTCACCAAACAGACTTATCAGTAACACAAGAACACCAATGCCCACTGATCAACCGCAGATAGACACATACACCTACCTCTAAATGAACTATCTATATTTAAGTATTGCAAGTGAGGAAAGGTAAGGTAAGGGGGTTAAGATAAAATAAAAGGCCTGGTTATGTTAGCACGAAGTGTCAACTATTTATTGTTTCCTCTAAAAACCATGCCTCCCCGGGACTTAGGTGTGTTATATACTATAGAGTACCACCACGAAACTATCAGCAATGTTTTAAGACCTATTAATAAAATTTACGGACCTTCACCTATAGATCACAGGTGTCACTATAAAATTACAGCCTGTGCCACCAACGGGCAAGGGCAACGGGCAACGGGCAATCACGACCCTCCATAATGTGCAGGGCCAACCACCTGAGCCCTCAAGGAAAAACATAATAGCCTACAGGCGCTAGAGGCTTCAAAGTAAAACAGGAACTAATACGTATAGGTTTCGCGGCCTCTTGTAGCTTCCTTATTTTCTTATGTTCTTATGTTCTAATTAAAAAAATAAAAAAAAAAAATTATTGTTGTCCTTCTGTTTCAGTCCCCTCGAGGCTGGAGGGAAGCACCAAGGTCATCATCCTGCAGGAGTCCTTCGTTCCCGACACTTCCAGCTTTGCCAGATGGATGGGAAACGTACCTCGCGCTCTCACGGGCATCACTGTGTGCTATAGGGTCAAAATCTTCTACTATCGCCCAGAAGTCACCGTTTTCTCTTATATCAACGTAAATGGAGAAAAGACTCGAACAGGTGACGACATGTTTGGTTGATTCAATGTTTTTTTGAGTCATCATTCTTTTCTGTTTGGTTGACTCAATGTTTTTTGAGTCTTCATTTTCTTCTGTTTGGTTGACTCAATGGTTTTTAGAGTCTTCATTTTCTTCTGTTTGGTTGACTCAATGGTTTTTTGAATCTTCATTTTCTTCTGTTTGGTTGACTTAATGGTTTTTAGAGTCTTCATTTTCTTCTGTTTGGTTGACTCAATGGTTTTTTGAGTCTTTATTTTTTTTTCCGTCAGTGCATGCTCCAACTTAATGCGTTTTTTTTCTCCTAGTATTTATTTTCTTTTACCAAAATGTTTTCTAATCATTACCAAACTCTTTTATTAATCATATTCTTAATGGTCTTACTTATATAAATATCTTAAATCTTAGAAATGATGAGACTCGGTAGAATTTAAAACTTATAATCCTGCTAGAAACATGGTACGTTTTTTTATGATTAGTTTGGTTTCTTGTATCGTAATGAAAAACATAACAGTTAAGACTAGTCATTACCAAAAAAAATGTTGCAAGAGAAAAACTACATTTTATTAGTTTATATTGGCTGGTGATATTATCTTATATGTAAAAATGGAACGTATGGTATTACTGAAAGCAGAAAATCAATCAACCATCAACGTGCATGTCAGGTGAGGAAGATGATTAGACACAGAGTAAAAGTCTGAGAAAAGTCAAGAGAAAGTGAAACATCTAATTTGCATATTTGAGAAGTTTTATAACTCTCTCTCTCTCTCTCTCTCTCTCTCTCTCTCTCTCTCTCTCTCTCTCTCTCTCTCTCTCTCTCTCTCTCTCTCTCTCTCTCTCTCTCTCTCTCTCTCTCTCTCTCTCTCTCTCTCTCTCTCTCTCTCTCTCTCTCTCTCTCTCGGGTGACGGACAGGCGGATAATCACACACACACACACATCACCTTTGTTAATCTACGCCACCATAATATATTCTGGTAAGCCGCGGGTATTAAATTTGTAGTATTCCACTAGACGTAAAAAGACTGAACATATTGAACAATTACGTGTACATCGCTTGATGCTTAGCGCTTATAATAGATGACTTGCGAGACAACCTATAGGGTCATTATGTGCTTGTCCTTCAGCCGAGCGAGAGAGAGAGATAGAGAGAGATAGAGAGAGAGAGAGAGAGAGAGAGAGAGAGAGAGAGAGAGAGAGAGAGAGAGAGAGAGAGAGAGAGAGAGAGAGAGAGAGAGAGAGAGAGAGAAAAAAAAAAGAGAGAAAAAGAGAGAGAGAGAGAGTAGTGCTACAAAGCTTCATAAATATGCTGTTATTATCTACCCCTGACTTCTCTATGAAATTTTCTCTCAGTCCCATCATCTTGTTCACCTTTCCTTCACATTGACATTTCATTATTTATATTATTTTTCGAATATTATACCTTCAATTTTATCTATCTATAATAATGGTGTATTCACATTCAATCTTCAGTATTTATTTTTATTTGCATTGTTTGGCATATTAGCTAAGGTTTACAGCACACACACTCACATGGTTGCCTAAGATTTGTATCGAGATACTCCAATTCTAGACATGGTTTCCTAAGATTTTGATCGAAATACTCCCGTTCTACACATCGCTTCCTAAGATTTTGATCGAAATACTCCCATTCTACACACGGTTTCCTAAGACTTTGATCGAAATACTCCCATTCTCAACATGGTTTCCTAAGATTTTGATCGAAGTACTTCCATTCTACACATGGTTTCCTAAGATTTTGATCCAAATACTCCCATTCTACTCTTGGTTGCCTAAGATTTTGATCGAAGCATTCCCATTCTAGACCATAACAGACTGGGGATGCAAGTTTTAGCGAAGGCAGCTGGAAAACGCCTTAGTACCCAGTTGGTGACGCCCCTCCTGCAATGGTCTGCCTTCTGTGTGTCGCTCGGTATCAGTCAACCCATCAAAGTGTACTTCAATGGCAAGGTGGTTGAGGTGGGTCCGGCTTGAGAGGGATATAGTTAGGATAGGAGGAGATATATGATATGAGGAGATAGATAGAGAGAGGAAAGCGTCACCCTCACACATAAATTGTCTAAGTAATTTTCGGCATTTTCTGGATTTTGGCCTAAATCAATTCTTCATCCTGTTTTGCATCTATTGGTATAGTCACCAATGTCATTTGTAGGGTGTGAGTGGTCCACAATAATTATAAAAGGATAAACAATGCATTGATATCAAAACTAAGAAAATTAAGAAGGTTTATTTGTATTTTCCGCAAAGTAGAATAACTGACTTAGGTAGTTTTTTTTTTATGAGTGTGACGATAGGTAGGATATGAGGAGGATAGATGGTATAGTAGTGACAATAGGAACAAATAGGCCATACATCGTTGTGTTATAGGAGGAGATGGATGATAGCAGGAGATAGATAGACAGAGGATAGGTGGTATATTAGGAGGATAGATGGTAGTAGTGACAGCAGGAACAACAGTCCATACATCGTTGTGTTGATGATAGTGGTCTGTCGCATTATGAAAAGGGTAACAATGAGTATAAGTCCCCTGTGGAGTACCTTATGGCGTAACAGCTCGTATATTACGAAGCTGTGGTCCCTATATTTACCGTGACCTCTATGTCAGGGAGGAATACATCACTTGTCCCATAGCGGTGTGTTGCGTGCTATTGGTATTGTGTTATGTGGGACAACTTCGATTATCGTTCGATGAAGCGTGGTTTTGTTGATTCATTTATTCATTAAAGGGTGTCTGTGGCCTGCTACCAAAAAAGATGATGTATATGACACACATATAATAAGTGTTAAGTAATATAAGTATATGTAAGAAAAAACAATACAGATATATGATTAATAGTAGCATGGCTTTCATAACAATGCCCAGTCTGCTCCTTAATATGTCCTAAGATATAAGATAGTGAGATCGTAATGATAATAAGATAATAATAATAATAATAATAAGATAAATGTAAGATAATAGAGACGGATAAAATAAAAAAGGCACATCTTTCTCCCCCAGGGCACACACAGCAGCTACGGCGGCACCAACAGCACCGCGACCCGCCAGAACAACGTGGTGCTGATGGATCCCAAGGGAACCATAGTGCTGGGACAGGACCAGGACGCCCCTGCTGATGTGTATGACGCCACACAATCACTCAGGTGCGTCTAAAGGATGGATCACATTTAGCGTAGATTTAAAAAAGAAATAGCGTATATTAAAACAAGAAATAGGGAAAAACTGGTTCAGAAATAAGGTGGTAAATGATTGGAATGGACTCAGTAGACAGATAGTTAGTACGGAGTTATTAGAGAGCTTTAAAAGGAGGCTAGATAAATTCATGGATGGGGGAAGGTGGATGTAGGTAGTGTTAAGTAACAGGAACTACCTCGTGTAGGTCTCACGGCCTCTTGTAGCTTCCTTATTTTCTTATGCTCTTATGTTCTTATCACACTGAAAGACATGACCGCAGCGCCAAGTGGACGGTGGAGAGACAGTGTACATGTGCTTCTACGACAGATGTGCGGGTGTTCCAAGGCTGCTGTCGTCCACTTGTCTAAAATAATAAACACGAATCACCACATACCTATGTGGTGATAGGTATATACCTAACCTCACCTATATACCTCACCATATACCTCATCTATGTACCTAACTACAGGAACTACCACGTGTAGGCCTCGCGGCCTCTTGTAGCTTCCTTATTTTCTTATGTTCTTATAGTCGCCGTACGTTAAGTTGGCGAAAATTGGGCCCATTAACTCCCCTCTTCCCAACGCACGGGATCGGCTGAGGTGTTGGGTGTTGGGGGTTTAAGGCGGAACTTGGAGTAAGGCATTCTCACCCAACACCCAAAACCTCAGCCAAATTCAAGTTCGTAAGGTGGGAGTGAAGGGGCACCATTTCGCCAGCTTAATATTCGGCGACTATACCTGTGTTCCTCCTTTCAGCGGCGCCGTGACAGATCTGAACGTGTGGTCGAGGCGGCTGCGGGGGGACGAGATGGCTGCTATAACTGCCTGCTTCACGCGCGGCCGAGGCGACGTATTGGACTGGGACACCGCCGAGTTTGAGATCGGTCTGGACACTTCCCTGGTGCGTAGGTCTGGACACAACGCTCAGCCTAGCTTGGCAAATTAGGGTTGAGAAAGTATACTCGCCGCACGTTAAGTTGGCGAAAATGATCTTCACTCCCTCCCTTCCGAACGCACGGGATTGGCTGAGGTGTTGGGTGTTAGGTGAGCATGCTTTACTCCAAGTTCCGCCCTAAACACCCAACACCTCAGCTTATCCCGTGCGTTTGGAAGGGGGGTGTAAAGGGGCCATATTTTTGCCAACTTAACTTGCGGCGAGTATAGTCATATATATAAATACTGCATTCTTATTTTATTTTAATGTGTTTGTATTTGTTGTATTACGGTTGAAAAAGTTGGTTGTCATATATATAAATACTGCTTTCTTATTTAATTTTAATGTTTTTGTTGTATTGACAGGTGGACATGGAGGAGCGCGAAACGTGTGAGGTGGTGCCGCAGCCTTTCTTCATGTTCCCTAACCACCTGCAGTTCGACACGGCAGGGGGCTGTGCAAGGCCTTCGGGGGCGCCCTTGCCTCGCCCACTAATGACGAGGAACAGGAGGTGCACTGATACGGTGACTCTGTTTGTGTGGTAGCATATATTATTATTATTATTATTTTTTTTTTTTATATCACAAATGACTGACCAAGGGCAAACAGAAGAGGTAACAGAAAGCCCCCTTAGTTGCCAGTCCCTACAAAGAAGACAGTAAGAGAATGAAGAAAGGGGGGTGGGCCACTTTAGATGTTCCTTCCTTCCTTCATAAAAGTCTTGTCACTCTACCTCATGTTTGCCACTGAAGTCTTGTGGCTGGATAGCTCGGCAAAGCTAATGTACTATAGGTAAAACAATTATTGGTGCATAGGGGTCAGATGAATACTGTAAAGATTCAGTCAAGTGCTGATGATATGGGAGGGTTGGTATGCCATGAATTGGGTGATGATAGAATGGAATGATATATATTGAATTGGGTGTTCTGGAGTTCGAACCGGCCAACGATTGTTTACCTCACAACGCTTGTTTCATAACTCCAATAACGGGGGATGCCACATACTGCCTTTAGGCTAACGCAGTCATTATCGGAAAATGCGTATGAATATGGAATATGGGCTGGAGTATGTTGACAAGCCTGCCGACTTTTGGGACCGTGCCGTATTCTGTGATGAGAAAATGTTCCGAACAGATGGTCCGTCAGCAACACATTATGTTTGGCGAATGAATAACACCAGTTTAGTATCTCTCTCTCTCTCTCTCTCTCTCTCTCTCTCTCTCTCTCTCTCTCCTCTCTCTCTCCTCTCTCTCTCTCTCTCTCTCTCTCTTCTCTCTCTCTCTCTCTCTCTCTCTCTCTCTCTCTCTCTCTCTTCTCTCTCCTTCTCTCTCTCTCTCTCTCTCTCTCTCTCTCTCTCTCCTCTCTCTCTCTCTCTCTCTCTCTCTCCTCTCTCTCTCTCTCTCTCTCTCTCTCTCTCTCTCTCTCTCTCTCTCTCTCTCCTCTCTCTCTCTCTCTCTCTCTCTTCTCTTCTCTCTCTCTCTCTCTCTCTCTCTTTCTTCTTCTCTCTCTCTCTCCTCCTCTCTCTCTCTCTCTCTCTCCTTCTCCTCTTCTCTCTCTCTCTCTCTTCTCTCTCTCTCTTTTTTTCTCTCCTCTCTCTCCTCCTCTCTCTCTCCTCTCTCTCTTCTCTCCCTCTCTCTCTCTCTCTCCTCTCTCTCCTCTCTCTTCTCTCTCTCTCTCTCTTTCCCTCTTCTCTCCTCTCTCTTCTCCTCTCTCTCTCTCTCTCCTTCTCTCTTCTCTCTTCTCTCTCTCTCCTCTCTCTCTCTCTCCTGCTCTCTTCTTCCTCCTTCTTGCGTCTGTGTTCAACCGTCACTATTGTTTCTGTGTATAAATCATGCACATATTTTGTTTGTCTGAGTTGTAATCTTATCGACCCAACAAGTTGCATATTGGGAATATATTAATTATGCAATGATCGTGCAACTATTTTGCAGTTTGTATAGGTTTGTGTATCCGTCCCAAATGTTGTGTATAATCATGTTAACGTTTGCGTACATCATAACGTATTTTTTCGCATGACGTTGGTGGCATCCATGTTCACGGCAATGCGGCTTGCTCAGGCGGATAACAAAGTATTTTGTAAAAAAATATGAACATGTTATGTCTGTAGTTCATTTACACAAAGGCATTATTACTATTTACCATTAAGTCATATCATGCAATTTGCCACGCTCATTTCACAGGTATATTTATCTCCAATGTGGTTGTCAATATATACACGTAAGTGTGGGGATAATTTACGCATTATCCTGATAAAACAATATACTCGAATGTCTTGCACTGTATTATGCCGTGAGTACGTCATGTTCATAATAAAACAAATACTCTGTAAATGTGTACGCTATGTGATACATGGCATATTCCTGCCATCAGGACTACCAACATATAGTTGGTATCACACTATGTTTTCGTTTTCTTCGTTACGTAGTGTCATAATGTTTCACGCATATAGTGCACCGATACTTGTTTTACCCATAGTACTTAAAGTTAAAAAACAAAAACATGCTGATATATTGCCTGCCCAGTATTTTTATTATTATTTTATTCAAATGCATAATGATGATAGAAAAAGTTGAAGCCTATAACGCTAGTAGGCTATTATGTTTTTAATTGAGGGCTCAGATGGTTGGCCCTGCACATTCTGGAGGGTCGTGATGGTTGACCCTCGCCCGTTGATATATTGCCTGCCCAGTATTTGTTTTGTTTTGTTATTACTTTAGATGTTTTATGATAGAGGTTTATGGTGACACAGGTGGCTTACGGCTTGGCCATGGAGAGCCGGAGCCGGTGTTCCATGGAGGGTGAGCCGCTGACGTGGCTCGGCATCACCAAGGACGAGACGGCAAGCAGCTGGCGCTACCACAGCACTGGCAGAAATGTACGTACAGGTGTGTGTGTGTGTGTGTGTGTGTGTGCGTGTGTGTGTGTGTGTGTGTGTGTGTGTATGTTGTGTGTGTGTGTGTGTGTGTGTGTGTGTGTGTGTGTGTGTGTGTGGGTTTTTTGTTTATTGATTCTTCTGAAATACTTTGATTTTGTTTTGTTTTACTGAGCTCTATTTAATTTTACGTATTGAGTTTCATTGAGTTCGTAGCTATTTTATTGAGCTCTCTTGTAAATACTGTGGTCAATAAAGCATCTACCTATCTATATATATGTGTGCGTGTGTGTGTGTGTGTGTGTGTGTGTGTGTGTGTGTGTGTGTGTGTGTGTGTGTGTGTGTGTTAATGTCAGTGGATATGTTATGTGATCGTCTATCCTTTGCTTCAAATTTAACAGGTTTAGGGATCGTCTTCAGAATGATGTGCAGTCCCCAAGTACCCAGTTTTTTTTTTCCTCGCATAATCAAGGCGTCCAGTAGCAGCAGATATCCACACTTTGAGGTTCATTAATTTGTTTTAGGTTTTTGTTGGGTTACTGATGTTTGCCGGTAGGAGGTCTCTGAAGAAATGATTACCCACCTAGTTATTATCATTCTTGGACGAGTGATTGATGGATGGGTGTCAGTAACCACATGTTTCACTAGATTTCTTAACCCTTTTCTTGGATTTGTTGTCATTTATTTCATGCATTCATAACTCCCATTGGAATGAGGTGTAATAACACGCTCACCCCGCCTCCAGATCAGATCAGAGGATGTTGTTGTGGTGTTGCCTTCCTGTAACGGCACCCCATTTGTTTTGTTTTCTATGTTTTCTATTATTTTTAGGTAATATATTTTTGAGGCGAGGTATTTGACATTTCCAGGTAACATTCTTCAACTGGGCGCCGGGACAACCCAACGGCGACGACCACGACGACTGTGTGGTGATGAAAGGGCATACCTTCAAGGTGAGCATAAGAACATCACATCACCTTCATCGGATCACCATCACTGTTAATCCGACTTAATTCAATAACCTTTACGTTAGTGGGGAAAAAACTAACCCATATAGCAGCACATCTTTACATTTAGTTTTTTGCATAATTTATGTTGATCACAGAAATTGCATAAATAATGTAGCCTATCGGGGAAGTAACTGTTAAGAAAAATCAAGATGAAACGGAAGAATTAGACATTAGAGGAGGGGAAATTAATATGTGGGTTATAGAAAGACTATCAACATAAAAAGCTGAATTATCTCTTATGAAGAAGTATCGGAGAAAGGAAATGTTTATATCTTTCATAATGAGAATACAAATAAAACATTTAGAAAAATAACACAAGCCACAAAATATTTTTTTTATTTTCATCGGGTGTTTTTGCGGCAGGGTGGCTGGGCGGACCACTCGTGCCGCAAGAGCTACAAGGTGTGTGTCCTGTGTACCCTGCAGATGCCGGTCTTCCTAAGGTGGGTCCTAGCTTCCCCGTCCTTTTTTTCTTTTTTTTCTTACATCACAAAGGACTGGGCAAGGAAACAAAAAGAGGTAACAAAAAGCATAAATGTTCCTTTAATCATTGTATCATGACCTCCAGTCACTTCTATAGTCACCGGTGTCCCAATCTTGTCACTCTACCGTACTATTCCCTTCTCCTGGCATCAAATATCAGTCAGTAAGCAGCAAAGTGTCAGGATTTTTCACCTCGTTAAAAAAACAGACTATAAACATACTACTCTGGTCCGTCGACTGTGTGTGCGAATATATGTAGGTTTCGTGGGATCTGTGACTCGACGCTCTATGACGATCGCTTTGTGATGGCCAGCACGAGGAACGGGAAGCCCTACTTTAGAGGCTACTATCGCTCCCATATCTACTACACCGATCACGGCTCCTGGCGCCTCGAGAATATTTTGGTGAGAAAAAAAAATTCTTCTTCTTTTTTTCATCACCAAGGACAAAAAAAAAAAAACATAATGAAGCAAAAAAAAGCCCGCTAAATTGCCAGTCTTTATAAAGAAGACAGCAAGAGAATATAAAGAGCGGGGAGATGGGTCAATTTAGTTTACGATGTTTGAGGTTTACCATGGAAGTGATGTTTGTTGTTAATGTTTTTTTTGTTGCTATTTCCTTATCAAACAGTATAAAAATTTTATGGGTGTTTTATATTGCTACTTTATTCATGATGAAGCTTAATTTTGAGGTACATACAAGGTGTTATTACTGTGATTTTTTGTTGTTATTTCTCAAACAGTATCTGAATTTTTTGTTTTGTTTTATATTGCAACTTTTTCCTGAAGCTTAATTTTGAGGTACATACAAGGTCAAAAGCATACAAGGTCAATGATCCCAGGTCAATGACACGTTTGCTGAGAGGAAGAATGACGGCTTGCTGGACTTCCCCATCGGCCGCCATGAGTGGGTGTTCTCCCATGGGTTCTGTGGCCAAGAGAAGATGGTGGCACATTCACTGGCCCTCTCGCAGTGTGCCAAGAATGAAGAGTTTACGTGTGATGACGGTACCTGCATTCCAATCAACGAGGTTAGTGTCAAGCCATCCTAGAGGTGCAATATTTATAAGTACAACAGTTTACATGAACAAAAAGTAACGAATTCAAACTGGAAAAACGTAGATTTAAAAAAGAAATAATGAGAAACTGGCTCACAAATAGGGAGGTAAATTATTTGAATGGACTCAGTCATCAGGTAGTTAGCGCAGAGTCAATAATGTGTTTTAAAAGGAGGCTAGACTGCTTTATGGATGGGGATGAAAGGTGGATGTAGGTAGTGTTAAGTAACAGGAGCTACCACGTGTAAGTCTCACAGACTCCTGTAGCTTCCTTATTTTTTTATGTTATTATGTTCTTAGTAGTGATGGTGATGGTGGTAATACTCGTAACCATCTTAATTCATCCAAATTAACAGACGTCAAATATATCAATATAAATCATCATTAGTACCAGCATAATGATGATAAGTCCTCATCATCATCATCATCATAGTGGTAAGAAATTTATATATAATATTTTAGGCTTCTTTTTTCAAATTTTTTGGCCCTTGGTCAGTCATTTGTGATATTAAAAAAAGTCTTCATCCTCATCATGATTGTCATCACTATCTCCTTTTTATTGTTTTTTTTTCCTCTTTTTCTTGGCCAGTCTTTTTTGATGTAAAAAGAAAAAGAAAAAAAGTCGTCATTATCATTATCATCATCATTATCACCATTTTGTTGCATCTTTTTTATTGCCCTATGCCAGTCCTTCGTGATGTAAAAGAAAAAAAGAAAAGAAAATAAAGAAAATAAGACATCATTATCATCATCATTACTATGTCTTCCCAAGCGTAACCTTAACATCTGCAACAACCTCAACAACACCTCAACAACAACAATTCACGGCTCTTATAGGTGTGTGACCGCCGCGTGCAATGTCCCGACGGCTCCGATGAGTTAGACTGTTCCACTGTCGACCTCCCGCGGGGCTACCAGTCCACCCTCCCGCCCCCCAGCGTCACCATGGGGTCTGCGCTCCCCGTCTATCTCAACATCACTCTCAGGTTGTCCCTCTCTCTTCATTCTTTCTTCCCTTCCTTTCATTAGACCTTCAGATCATCCTTCTTCTCCCCCTCCTCCTCTTCATTTTTCTTCCCTTCCTTTCATTAGCTTTTCAGTGTAGCCTCCTCCTCCTTTTCCTTACTTTCATGTCTCTTATCTTCTTTAGGGGCATGGTATCTTTTTTCCAACTGTCCTCTTTCTTACATGTAGTTTGATAGTTAGTAGTATGTAGTTCAGCAGATACCCTCGTTATAGACAAATAGGTATCCTGGTATATGTTATTCCTATGTATTTCTATGTATTCCTCCTGTGATCTCATTAAATGTGTCATGTTAACACCTTAATATGTTTTTTTTCTCTTTCAATATATTCCTCTCTCTCTCTCTCTCTCTCTCTCTCTTCTCTCTTCTCTCTCTCTCTCTTCTCTCTCTCTCTCTCTCTCTCTCTTCTCCTCTCTCTCTCTCTCTCTCTCTCTCTCTCTCTCTCTCTCTTCTCTCTCTCTCCTCTCTCTCTCTCTCTCTCTCTCTCTCTCTCTCTCTCTCTCTCTCTCTCTCTCTCTCTCTCTCTCTCTCTCTCTCTCTCTCTCTCTCTCTCTCCTCTTCTCCTCTCTCTCTCTCTCCTCTCTCTCTCTCTCTCTCTTTTCTCTCTCTCTCTCTTCTTCTCTCGCATGGTAACACACACACACACACACACACACACACACACACACACACACACACACACACACACACACACACACATACACATATTATCCTCTTCTTTATATTATTAGATCCTATATCGAGATGAATGCGATCGAGAATCAGTTCACGGCCGAGTTGATGGTTCTGATGCTGTGGAAGGACCAGCGGATCAGATTCAAACACCTTCGTCTTGATCGCCAACTCAACATTATTCTGTCATCCGAGGTGAGCCTGATACAAAAACTAAAATAATCACCACCGTTCTAACTTGTGATTCTAACTGGTCATCCTTGGTAACTAGATTGTAACTGTTCATCCATGGTAACTATATTCTAACTGGTCATCATTGGTAACTAGATTGTAACTGGTCATCCTTGGTAACTAGATTGTAACTGGTCATCATGGGAACTAGATTCTAACTGGCCATCCTTGGTAACTAGATTATAACTGGTCATAACAATCATTCATAGGTTGGTTAGGGTCTGCGGGTCACACACGCATATATATATATACTAGCCGCAAAGCCGCCCTCCGGGCGGACTTTTTGGCTAGCTCCTGCGGAGGGCTATTGGTGGTGGGCCTTCGGCCCACCACCTGTGTTTGGTGGGCCTTCGGCCCACCAAACACGGACTCTCCAGGTAGCCCCTTCTAACTTTCCTGAAATCATGGATGTAGAAATGTATGTATTCCCCCCACCCATTCACTCACCCATTACCCATCACCCCCCACCCATTCACTCACCCATTACCCATCACCCCCCACCATTCACTCACCCATTACCCATCACCACACACCCATTCACTCACCCATTACCCATCACCCCCACCTATTCCCTCACCCATCACCCCAACCCATCACCCCCACCCATTCACTCACCCATCACCCACCCCATTACCCATCACCCACCCATTCACTCACCCATTACCCATCACCCTACATCTTCAATCCATTACCCATCACCCTACACCCTACATACTTTCCTCAATTCTCGCAACCCACTTTTTTTCACAATTATCGCTAATAGGCTGCTACAAAAAGAAAAAAAAAAGTGATCCGATCATATCATAATTGGGCTTAAAACCTTCCCCTGGTCAACCCGTTCCAAAAATGTGCCATTGAGGTGATTGCGCCACGGGGGGCGGAACCTATACCAGACACACACCACACACACACACACACAGACAGACAGACAGACAGACACACTTTCGCTTATATTTACCATTACCCATCACCCCCCACCTATTCCCTCACCATCACCCATCACCCCCAACCCATCACCCCCACCCATTCACTCACCCATCACCCCACACCCATTACCCATCACCCCACCCATTCACTCACCATTACCCATCACCCTATATCAAGGTTTCCTCAATTCTCGCAACCCACTTTTTTTTCACGATTATCGCTAATAGGCTGCATAAAAAAAGAAAAAGTGATCGGATCATCTCATAATTGGGCTTAAAACCTTCCCCTGGTCAACCCGGTTCCAAAAATGTGCCATATGAGGTGATTGCGCCACGGGGGCGGAACCTATACCAGACACACACACATACACACACACACACAGACAGACAGACAGACAGACAGACACACTTTCGCTTATATTTACCATTACCCATTACCCCCTACCTATTCCCTCACCCATCACCCATCACCCCCCACCCATTCACTCACCCATCACCCCACACCCATTACCCATCACTCCACCCATTCACTCACCCATTACCCATCACCCTACATCAAGGTTTCCTCAATTCTCGCAACCCACTTTTTTTTTCACAATTATCGCTAATAGGCTGCTAAAAAAAAAAAAAAAAAAAAAGTGATCGAATCATCTCATAATTGGGCTTATGACCTTCCCCTGGTCAACCCGGTTCCAAAAATGTGCCATATGAGGTGATTGCGCCACGGGGGGCGGAACCTATACCACACACACACACACAACAGACAGACAGACAGACAGACAGACAGACAGACAGACTGACACACTTTCGCTTATATTATTATAGATTACCCATTACCCCCTACCTATTCCCTCACCCATCACCCATCACCCCCAACCCATCACCCCCCACCCATTCACTCACCCATCACCCCACACCCATTACCCATCACCCCACCCATTCACTCACCCATTACCCATCACCCTACATCAAGGTTTCCTCAATTCTCGCAACCCACTTTTTTTCTTCACAATTATCGCTAATAGGCTGCTAAAAAAAAAAAAAAAAAAAGTGATCGAATCATCTCATAAGTGGGCTTATGACCTTCCCCTGGTCAACCCGGTTCCAAAAATGTGCCATATGAGGTGATTGCGCCACGGGGGGCGGAACCTATACCACACACACACACACACAGACAGACAGACAGACAGACAGACAGACAGACAGACAGACAGACAGACACACTTTCGCTTATATTATTATATATATATATATATATATATATATATATATATATATATATATATATATATATATATATATATATTATAATAATTTATAATATATATATATATTAAATATAAATAATATCAAAATGACCCACACCATTTTATAAAGTCTCGATAGCAATTTTTAAATAAAAATAGACTATCACCAATTTCTCAATCGACAAATATGCCTATCACGAATGGATCGATGTAGCTTTCTGGCTGTTTCAAAGCATAATGCAGTGTATATAACAGCAATATATATTACTATTAATATAAGTAACGGAATAAGCAAGATCTATTTCGTTATATAATTTTTTTTATGTTGTAACCACCGCTAACTGTTCTATTTTTTTTTTCCAATCTGTTATAGCTATCAATAGCCACATATTCTCTATTGTTTTGTTTTAGTTTTCAATCATTTGTAACCATCGCAAGGTATCTACTATCTTATTTTGTTTAGTTTTTCAATCAGTTGTAACCGTCCTCTGTCCTGGTGGAACGCCGACGTGAGTTTCGACAGGGAATGCTTGCAGCCTATGTTGATCATAAGTAATGGTTTGACTCAGGCCATCGTGAGTCACTCTGGGATCTTCTGCGACTTCGCGGGATTCTTGCAAGGACTATTGGTTTGATGACTGGTCTGTACTCTAGGACTGAGAGTGCTGTGAAGTGTGGGTGAGGTGTATCCAGCTTCTTTCCTGTTAATACAGGAGTGAGGCAAGGGTGCGTTCTTGCCCCATCTCTTTTCAACACTTGTATGGACTGGGTATTGGGCAAAGTTGTAGATCAAAGTCATTATGGAGCATCCCTCGGCAACACCAAAATCACTGATTTTGTTTTTGTCGATGATGCAGTAATCTTTGCTGAGTCGCTTGTGGTCCTGGTGATAGCTCTCGAGGCGCTGCACAAGGAGGCAAAGCCTTTGGGACTTGAGGTATCCTGGCTTAAGACCAAGGTCCAGGTGTTTGGAGGCTTACTAGATGACACAGTACAGTCTGTTCATGCGTGCGGCGAGGACATTGCGATCTTGGAAAGTTTTACATACTTTGGTAGCGCAGTCCATAATGACGGCGGGTCACGTCAAGAAGTCTTACGGCGGATTGGCATAGCCCACGGTGTTATGAACTCGCTCAGCAGGAGTATTTGCCGTTGTCGGTACCTGTGCAGGAGGACAAAGATCCAGATCTTCAAGTCGCTTGTGATCCCTGTCTTACTTTATGGTTGTGAGACATGGACACTAAATAGCGACTTGAAGAGACGAATCGACGCCTTTGGTAATAAGTGTCTTCGCAGAATCATGGGGTATCGCTGGGATGATTACGTGTCAAATCACCGATTGCACTGTGAAACTGAATCGAGGCCTATTACCTGCATAATCCGTCAGCGCCAACTTCGGCTATATGTGCATGTGGCACGCTACCCTGAAACAGATCCTTCCCATCGGGTTGTATCTGTAGGAGACAATCCGGCGTGGAGGAGGCCAAGGGGGCGCCCACAAGGCTCGTGGCTGGGACAAGTTGATGTTTCTTGTCGAGAGCTGCTTGGTAAGGGAAGGGAGCCTGCATGGGGACTCGCGCGTGGTGACCCCCGGGAGTGGCGTCGTAGGGTGGGCGAGGCGACGCGTCCCCCGGCGTATGCCCACAATGATTGATTGATTGATGGTAACCATCGCAAGTTACCTATTCTCATTCTATGTTTTTATTTATGTTTCATGTTTTATTTATGTTATTATTTATGTATTATGTGTACTTATATTATGCTATGTTATGTGTTATTCAGGCTGAGGACATCTGGGTTCCGACCATCGACTTTCTGAACGCCGAGAACAACATGCAGACGGTAGTGGACGCAGCGAGCAAGATCACCATCAAGAGACTGGGAGAGCCGCTCGAGGACGACATCCAACACTCGAAAGAGGGTGTGTGTGTGTGTGTGTGTGTGTGTGTGTGTGTGTGTGTGTGTGTGTGTGTGTATGTGTGTGTGTGTGTGTGTGTGTGTGTGTGTGTGTGTGTGTGTGTGTGTGTGTGTGTGTGTGTGTGTGACTGTGTGTGTCATTCACCCATGGTCTTGTCCACGCGAGTCAGACTTATGATCGCCAGTTTCACCCTCCCGGTGCGAGTTTGGAGCTCTTTACATATTACCGATCTTTGGATAATGTTAGGAGCTCACACACCCCCATCCCCTTGCTCACGAGAGACAGTAACTGCCCAATTTTTTCAGTGGAAAAATCCCCGGGAATGAGTGTGTGTGTGACAGAAGTAATTGGTTCTTCATGTGGATGTTATTGTGAAAAAGAACATAATACTGTGACTCTTGATCCAGCTCGCATCTATGAGGGGCACGAGAACTACATCCGCATCTCCAGGAAGTACACCGTCGTCTTCCTGTGTAGCTTCAACTTCTTTTTCTACCCGTTCAACACCGACTACTGTTCCATGATCTTCAGGGTGAACAAGAACACCGACACTTACGTTACCTTGGAAAAGTTAGGCGCAGGAACCACGTACACAAAAACCCGGGTACTAGTCTAGATAAGGGTTGTTAAGGGTTGGATAAGGGCTTTTTGCTGCCTATTTTGTCTTTATGTTGCATTGTTTTTGCCTCTTTCTTGGTTCTTTTGCCTTTTTATTGCCTTTTTGGCCTCTTATTTTTGTATGGCGTGACATATTGATGATTCAATTTCATATTTTTTTCTTGTACGTCGTGAATTGTGCTAACAATACAACTACACTGAGAGTCACATATATATATATATATATATATATACACACATATGGTGGACAAATGCTGTAACTATACTTAAACCAGCAATGATCGTCCCAAAAACCTTTTTGAAAATTTAATTTCATATTTTGTTTTGTACGAGGTGAGATGTACTGACTGAAAATGCAATTACACTCTTATATATACACACACATGATGGACAAAATCCTGCAACTATATTTAAACCAGCAATTATCGTTCTAGGGAGGTGACAATCTGCCTGAGTACGCCATCGGAGGCATTACGACCAAGCAATTCGAATCTAACGACGAGCCTTATAGCGGCCTGCAGACGAAGATTCAATTGCGGCATCTGTACATAACGCAGGTACAGTACTATATGACAGGTCTTCAAATAGTACTACATGACAGGATTTTAAATATTTCTACATGACAGGCCTTCAAATATTACTACATTACATGCCTTTAAATATTGCTGCATTACTTTAAATATTACTACATTACTTTCAATATTACTACATTACTTCAAATATTACTACATTACTTTCAATATTACTACATTACTTCAAATATTACCACATGACAGGCCTTCAAATATTACTACATCACTTAAATATTAGTACATGACAGGCCTTCAAATATTACTACATTACTTTAAATATTAGTACAAGACAGGCCCTCAAATATTACTACATTACTTAAATATTAGTACATGACAGGCCTTCAAATATTACTACAATACTTCAAATACTACCACATTACTTTAAACATTACTATATGACAGGCCTTTAAATATACTACATGACAGGCCTTTAAATATTACTACATGACAGGCCTTTAAATATTAGTACATCACATGCCTTTAAATATTATTGCTTTACTTTAAATATTGCTATATGACAGGCCTTCAAATATTACTACATTACTTTAAATATTACTACATTACTATCAATATTGCTATATGACAGGCCTTGAAATACTACTACATTACTTTAAATATTACTACATTACTATCAATATTGCTATATGACAGGCCTAGAAATATTACTACATTACTATCAATATTGCTATATGACAGGCCTTTAAATATTACTACATTACGTTAAATATTACTACATTACATGCCTTTAAATATTCCTCGAAAACTTGCAAAAAAGATAAAGAGGTGGAAATGTTTTAACACATATGTAATTATCCCACGTATGTTATTGCCAACACTTCCATTTTCTCGAAAACTTGCAAATAAAAAAAAAAATTGGGCATTTTTTAACACCTACAAAATTTACCCCCCCCTGTTTAGATTCTCACAATTTTCTATAAGTTGGACATAGTTTTACACCTACGTAGTTTTACCCCGTATGTAATTGCTCATCAACACTTCCATCTCTTCTCCCCCACAGATGGTGACCGTCTTCATACCGACCACGCTCATCAACATCATCTCCTTCGCCACCTTCTCCTTCAAATGGTTCGACTTCCAGAACAGAATCATGGTCTCCCTCACGGCCTTGCTTGTCCTCTCCACTCTCTTCTCTCAAGTCAGCGGCAACCTACCCAAAACATCCTACTTCAAAATGGTCGACATATGGTTCTTCACTTCCATCCTCTTTGCCTTCTTCACCATCATGACGCAACGGTCGTCGAATACAACCACCACTATAACTCCAATAACGACCCTAACCCTAAGTCGTCCTTCTCCAATATGATGCCGATAAGGGTCACTCCTGTATCTATGTATGAAGATGATTTAAAGCAAAGAATCAAATCGGATCGGCTCAAGACTCGTTTCAGGATACCTTTGCCACAGTACATTAATAGGGTTGGCTCATTCCTCATCCTCACTACCTATGTCGTTACCTTCATTGTGTTCTGGGTGGTTGCGTTCTCTCAGAAGGTCATGGAGGATGCAAAGAACTTCACCAGGGAATACAGTGCAGTGACTGTGACTGGCTACCCGGAATAGGCTGCAGGAGTGAAGAACTTTATGTAGCTGTTGTTTAATGAATAATCCTGGAATATTGTTGCATTATAACTGAGTATGGCTAAAGGAGTGGACAACTTTATGTATTTGTTGTTTAATGAAGAATCCTGGAATATTGGATTATAGCTGAGTATGGTGCAGCACAATATAGGCCATGGGCCAAGTAGAGACCACCTGCACCCCCCCCCCCCACAACCCTCCGACCTAGGGTTTTTTTGGACCATTGGGATCCCCTGAAGTGGAAATCAACTGGTAACAGTGAATAAACTTGAATGCACTGTCCATTTGGGACCCATATTTGATGGTACCCCCAAAACATCAATGTTTTCATCGAAGCCGCGCCATTTTCATACTTTTGTTCTGTTCGGCGTCTATGATGGTTAATATTACTCCATAATAAAAGTGTACCTATCAGAAGAAAGCTGTGCACCTACTGATCAATATAAAATAAACATATCACAAATTTAAAGGTGTCTTGGTTTTCATTACTGGAGATGAATATGAGTACCTCACGTGTTCTTATCGCAATGCGGAACCTACTGAAATATTTAGGATTACATATAAAAATTGGAATTTGGAACACCTGATAGATACTATAGGGTGTTTTTCTTACATTCTACATTGTTTCAGCTTTCATTTGGTAACAAATACCTTCCCATACCTTCAAAAACCTTTCTTACAGCCCGTCAAACTTACGATCAGACCGTACCGGTAAAGTGAAAAACTGTCGTCAGATCCTACATTTTTGGCAATTGTCATTATAAATTGTTTATAATGCAAACACGAATATCAGTGATCCATACATGTATAATCATGTTGTTTTAATGTATTATTGATCGTTGGGTCAAATTACTTCTTTTTGTAGGCATTTTGGTGGAACTTTTATGCTGTGACAGATCATCCAATGCTTGTATACTGCAGATGTGGATATCATCAGGTTGTACACTTTTTTGTTAGTTAAGTGTCCTTTGCAGCGACCGGAGGCACGAATTAAGCGTTTAAAGTAGCTAAGTTAAAACTTTATCTTATATAGATAAGTATTTCACTTAATAATAAGTCAACTTTGTATGTTATTCAGAAATGGTACTTACCCGTACTCGTATGTGTCTTTCCAGGTGAAGTAAAGGCATGGAGCCTCCGGTGCGACCAGGGTCGAAACGTAAACGTGACAGTGATGAAACATCCAGCCATATATGCATAGTTCATGTGAAAGGACTGAAATGTGGAAAGCTGCACTTGCTGTCTGGATCAAGAATTCAGAACAGAAATTGGCCAAACTGCAGGAGGTCAAGGACAAACGCCATGCACAACCCCCAGAATCTCCTCACAGGATGACACATACGTGCGAGTTGATCCCAGATATTGTGTCCGAACACCATGGTTTCCACTGGGAGTGCTACAAGCGGTTTACGATGAACTTAGATAGACTGAAACAGCCCACTGCGAGTACATCTCAGGAGACTGATAGCACTACTCAGCGAATGAGTCGTAGTAGCTCCGGTGATAAGGTCTTGTTCAAGCCAGACTGTATATTCTGTAGTTCGGAGAGTCGGAAGAATGTGTGCGTGCATGGTAATCGGACTACCCAGGGGATGAGCCACTTCGACTATGATGGTTGGAAGGCAGTACTGGAGATGGCTGAGACGAAACAAGATGAAAAACTTCTAACGAGGATCAGAGGTCATGATCTTTTTGCTACTGAAGCAAAGTTCCACAAAAGCTGTCGAGTGAAGTATATGCAAAAGGTAGAGAAGTGGCGAAGTACAGACGAAGAAGCAAAGCATGGTCAGTTTGCATTGGAAGAAGCCCACAGAAAAGCATTTGACGTTGTTTGTGATGTCATACAAAGGGATGTGGTAACTGCCAAAAAGATAGTGAAACTCTCTGACCTGAGGCAAATGTACGTCACTAACCTTCAAACCGGCAAATACTCAAATCCTGACTACCGGGGCAACAAACTGAAACTGAAGCTTGAAAACCATGAGCCATTCATGGGAACACTCTCATTTTGTAAATTGGGTGTGGGAATATCGTATATAGTCTACAACACAGGAATTGACGTCAATACAGCAGGGAAGCAGGCTTTCATGTTAGGATCAAGGGATATGATAGAGAGCGCATGTAACCATTTGCGAGTGTCAATTCTGGATGGTTTCTCCAATGCTCCAGATCTGAAATGGCCACTAAATCCATCTGATCTTCCCCAACCGGACGAGGTTATACCAGATGTCCTCACAAAACTGCTATACTACATCATAACTGGAACAACATCATCAGGGTAAGAGAGAAGCCAAAGAAAAATTCAATCGATCGGTCAAGATATATGTCGTGCCGCCAGGAAAGGGTCCTGGAAACTCCCCAAACACATCATTATGTGTATGTCCCTGAGACACCTATACAGAAGTGAAAAGCTCATTACCTTGCTCAATAGGATGGGACACTGTGACAGCTATTCTTTCTCTTTGGAACTGGAGACTGCTCTAGCCGAATCAGTGATGAAGTCTTCAACACAGCTATCCAATCAGATCATCAGGCAACCAACTGTTATCTGTCTTCCACTCAGAGTTTGATAATTTTGATTCACTACTGAATGATCTCACAGGAAAACGATCTATTCATACAGCTCACGGGACCATGATGCAAGAAGTTGAGAGCGATGCTGGTTGACCAGTGACCGAGAGCGATTGCCCAGT
The DNA here is from genome assembly GCA_016584305.1 of Chionoecetes opilio. Classification (NCBI taxonomy): domain Eukaryota; kingdom Metazoa; phylum Arthropoda; class Malacostraca; order Decapoda; family Majidae; genus Chionoecetes; species Chionoecetes opilio. Next base: position 65,175 of record JACEEZ010021808.1, on the reverse strand, counting down.
GAGGCCATCCGAAGTGAGGAGCAAACAGCGGTCTCTTCATGTGACGGAAGCAGCCATTCTACCTGACTGCTATATGACCAAAAGACAGAGCCCAGTAGCTCAGGTCAAACAGCTTCAATATCCAGGGTCTGTTGAAGCAACTGGGACATCAACCAAAGTCCAGACGATATGGCTCATGATCAGGTTTGTTGACCGAAACCCAACAAGAAGTTCCTGGCTGGACTGGTTTTATCTCGGAGACCGGCGAAACACCAACTAATCTCACAACCATCGACTACTATCCTGTCATCAACCAGCCAATCACAGAGTACAAAACGGTGCAGGAGTGCCTGCGTGCTGCCGAGGAGGCCACCAGAGAAGTTGGACAGGCTTATGTCATTACAACATTCGATTTGGGGGTGTGCATGAAGGCATACCCCCTAGTATGGAGCTATCCAGACAGATACCAAGGTCACATCATCCTAATAGACACATTTAATTTGGTGTGTGCCTATATGAAAATGCTTGGTAAGAAGATGGCTGGGTCTGGTTTGGCAGACGTTTTCTTGAAAGCAGGATTGATCGGTGGTTGCTCTCTATCTGGCGTGATGTCGGGAAAGCATTATGACCGAGCACTTCACTGCCACAAAATAATGCTAGAATGCCTGGAGAGACTTCTTGTACAAGAATACCTCAAAGAAAGGACTGCTGATGATCTCTTCTCAGCTCTCCCTGATGATTCAACTGCAAGGCTGCATAGTCTGGTTGAAGCCCCAGGCAAGGATACCTTGGAAGCTGTGACAACGGACGAGCCTGTCAACAAGCTCATAGAAGAATATGAAGAGTTTCGACAGAGTGTAGCAACTGGGCGTTTGGGGAAGACAGCTCAACTTTGGTTGTCATACATGGAACATGTGCGCCTTGTCCTCTCACTCCTTGAAGCTGTGAAGACTAACAACTTCGACTTGTATGTCGGATGCATCAACCGTATGGCTCCCCTCTTCTTCAGCTTTCGAGGGCAAAACTATGCCAGGTACCTGACACATTTCTCGATATTCCTAGCCAACATAGACAGCACACACCCCGGAGCTCTGTCCCTCATTCGCAGAGGAGCAATCAGAGTGGCTCGCTCCTTCATCCCAGGGAATCGCTGTGCTGTCGACAAGACGATGGAAGAAACCTTCATGAGACACGCAAAGTCATGTGGTGGAGCTGGATCTAACGCTGCGGGAATATCTGGACTACCTACCAGCTATAAAGCATATCAGAGGTGGATCCGCACTACTCACGAAAGGTCGCTCTATGTTGATGCTGCTCTTGGAATGGCTCACATGGCGGACTCTGGACAGAACACCAATCATCGTGATGTGCGTCCCACAGAAATCAAGAAAGAAAGGAGAGAAGCTGGTGAAGAAGACCCAAGATGCAGTTTGCAGTTTTCTGAATCAATTCGATGTAGAGACGAAGGACCAGCTGTTGATCATCTCATCAGGGGGTGCAGCATCTGACGATGTAGCTGCAGATGTCCTGCAGGCTGAAGCCATCGGTCAACAAGCACGTGATGACTTCATTGACAAACGACTAAGAACTGGCCAAGATTTCTTCGAACCCGTGAAGCGACTAAATCTCAAAACCTTGAGTGACATGAACAAACGCTCGAAGACAAAGGCAACCAAGAACAAAGTCACCCAGTTCAAGCAGCAGGCAAATGTTGCCTTTCAGCTGTTGATCACATCTCAGAACAAAGGGCTGCAGCTTGACCTAAGGGAACTGATGACTTTTCCATTAACTCCTGTCCCGTACAGCTTGGCAACTGGAGATAGATACCTTGCAAAGACGGACAAGGCTAAAGCATTCCAGTACATGACGAAAGACAGTACGGACGTTGCTGTATCACATACAAGTCAAACACTGACATTGTATGATGGTAATGCAACGTTCTACTACCTGAAAGACATCCCTAACAACTTCAGCCAGATCTGTTCCAAGATATTTGACATCATCGGCAAAGCAGGAGATGTTGTATTCAGCACAGACCAATACCTACCCGGATCTGTGAAGTCAACGGAGAGACGACGCCGTGGCTGTGGAGAGAAGCTGATACTGAAAGGTGAAGCTACCAAGAAACCACTTGATTGGAAGTTGTTCCTCTCCAATGATGAGAACCAAATCCCGTTCATCAGACTGCTGCTGAAAGTGTGGAACAGTGACCAGTATGCATCACGGCTGCACGGGAGAAACGTGATCTTGATATGTGAAGGGAGGGCACATATGCTCACATCTACTGATGGCCAGAAAACAGAAGCCCAGGAGTTGCCAGTGCTGGAATCTTCACAAGAAGAAACTGACTCGCGCGTGATATTGTACATCAATTACGCTCGCAGCAAAAGCTATGAGTTTGTTCGGGTAAAGAGCACAGATTCGGATGTGTTCTTCATCTTGCTGCACTATGTTGCATCCATGGATGACATACATATACTGTTTGACACAGGCACAGGCAACAAGCAACGGCTAATCAACGTTAGCAAGATTGCTGCAGACTTCTGCCAAGAGAAATGCACATCTCTAATGGCTCTCCATGCATACACTGGCTGCGACAGCACTAGCGCTTTCCGAGGGATTGGCAAAATCAAGCCTGTGAAAACTATGATGCGTCTCCCGAAATACATCCCTGTGCTCGAGAAACTTGGAGATACATGGTATTGTGCCAGAAGAGTTGAAAGATGAACTGGACAGGTTCACATGCGATATGTATGGTAGAGCATCAAAGGTGACAAACGTTGACGACATGAGACACATGCGCATAAATGAGTTATGTGCCAAGGAGAATCGCCTGCTTCCCTCAGGCAACGTCGACATGGCCAGTCTTCCACCATGTAAGAGGAGCCTTACACAGCACATCCGGAGGGTCAACCACCAAGTCGGAATTTGGAAGAGAGCACATGTTCCCTGACCAAGGATACCAAAGGCAAGCCAAGGTCATGGTTGGGAGGAGGAGAATGGCCATATGGATCCTGTGTGGTACGAAGGAGATCTACTCCCACGACAGCTGGCTGACATAGCTCAGGTGGCACCTGACGATGCTGACAGTGGTGACGATTCGTCTGACAGTACGTGTGATGAAATGGAGCCAGCATGGGAGAGTGATGGTGATGACAGTGACGATGATGAGTAACGTCTCTTCAAATGAGTATGTTGAGACATTCATGTAACAAGGCATAGCCGGACTTGATATATTTGACATGAAATTCACATGATTGTGTTAAATTTAATCTTTGCAATTACATGTCCAGTTTTCAAGTGACTAGGTGATTAGGAAAAAACATTGTTATTGGTTTTTGTTAGTTTTGTGTTATGATAATAGCAAATAATGTTGGATACAAACTTGTATGTATTATCGTATAAGTGAATTTTTAAAAGTTGAGTTCAGATGTGCTTGAATGATGACAAGGTGATGATGGAAAAAACCAAATGTGATTATTTCTTTGTTTTGTGTTATGATACTATCAATAGTGTTGGATATAAACTTTCATGAACATGTATTATTGTATAAGTGAAATTTTGAGAGTTGAGTATGAGTTCAGTGGTGTTTGGATGATGACTAGGTGATGATGGAAAAAAATGCATTCTGCATATGATAATATGAGATAATGTTGGATATAAACTTTGATGTACGTATTATCGTATAATTGAAAATTTGAAGTTAAGTTAATGAGTTCAGTGGTGCTTCGATGAGATTACATAACAGTATAAAAATAACAGCTGAAAATAAAGCCATTGTTATTATTTAGCAACATCAATTTCTTCTTTCCTTAATGCGAAGAATTTACTATAAGAAAACTTCTTTGTCAGCATAAAGGCGTTTGATGATTCTACGGTCTGATCGTAAGTTTGACGGGCTGTAAAAAGAAAAAGAAAAGTAAAGTAAGAAGTAAAGTAAAAAGTAAAAAGAAAGGTTTTTGAAGGTATGGGAAGGTATTTGTTACCAAATGAAAGCTGAAACAATGTAGAATGTAAGAAAAACACCCTATAGTATCTATTAGGTGTTCCAAATTCCATGTTTTATATGTAATCTTAAATATGTCAGTAGGTTCCGCATTGCGATAAGAACACGTGAGGTACTCATTCATCTCCAGTAATGCAAACCAAGACATCTTGAAATTTGTGATATGTTTATTTTATATTGATCAGTAGGTGCACAGCTTTCTTCTGATACGTACACACTTTTATTATGGAGTAATATTAACCATCATAGACGCCGAACAGAACAAAAGTATGAAAATGGCGTGGCGTCGATGAAAAAATTGATATTATGGGGGTACCATCAAATATGGGTCCGAAATGGACAGTGCATTCAAGTTTATTCACTGTTACCAGCTGATTTCCACTTCAGGGGATCCCAATGGTCCAAAAAAACCCTAGGTCGGAGGGTTGTGGGGAGGGTGCAGGTGGTCCCTACTTGGCCCATGGCCTAATATGTTATGCAAAATATTTAGATAAACATTTCATTCACAATCACAAAAAAATAATATTATAGATGTTTTGAGATAAATACTCACACAATACGCACACAATCATATGAGTAAAATTAGTAAAATGAGTAAAATGAAATACCAGATTTTTTAACATAAAAAACGAGGTGAAAAATTCTGACCCCTTGCTGCTTACTGACATATATAAGATGCCAGGAGAAGGGAATACTACAGTTCTTCTGAATTTCAGCTGTATTTTATCATAGTTAACCATATTATCAGGTAAAAATAGGCATAATTTTAAGCATGAGACCTTAGGATAGAATGGAATTTTCGCCTCGAAAAAAAAATAGACTACGTATAATTTATATATTAGTATCACCACCGAGCTCTCTCACCGCGCAGCCTAGTCCTCACCTCGTTACTGTCATCACGGATACCTTGTTCTTGTGTTTCACGATTAGTAAAATTCACCGGCAGCAAACTTCTTTCTTTTACACGAGAACCTAGATGTGGATGCGTGATTACGCCTCTCATACACACACATGCCATTGTTACATAGCACCACTGTACGCGACGCAGCAGTGTTGTACACAGCCCTCCAGGCCTCATGTACTAGGGTTGTGCGGTATCAAGAAAATACCAGTATTGCCGATACCGGTTTGCGGGAGTAATACCGGTACGTCCTCACACCGGTATCAATTACGATACCGGTATACCGATACCGTACATAAATACCGGTATTACCGGTATCGGTATTTGCTTTTTTCGTGTGTTTTTTTACTTGTCCATTCTCAGACAATTATTAACCTCTACAGCATCGCCCCCCCCATAAATAAAGCTCCCTATAGCGTCGGCCATTTCATTTTTTACAATTATTAACCCCTAACGTATAGCATAGGTAAAGGTAAGGTAAAGATGGGAGCATACGCTTAGCTGCGCGTGGCATGAGGTGCTCATCTCCGTGGCATTAGCCCTTAGAGCCTGTGGTGGGTGAGAACCCGTTACCCCGGGACACAGGGCTAGTGTGACTCCCGGGTTACCACAGACCACAGTACAGCATAGACCCCTTAAAATAAAGTTTCCTGTGGCGTCGGCAATTGTCAGTTTTAAGGAGGGACCGAGTAAACTATGGCCTACCGTAGATAACAGTAAAGTTGCCAGGACAACTTTTTTTTTGTTTACAGACGTTTGGTGGCGTTAATACTTACATTTCTACATCCAGGATTTCAGGAAAGTTAGAAGGGGCTATCTGGAGAGTCTGTGTCATTTTGTGTCTTCATCTGTGTCATAGTACGTATGGCTATAAATGAACAAACTAGAAAAATATCTACAAAGTGGCTACCAACAATAAAGTCGCCATCTAGTGTCTATTTAAGCACCCTTCACACATTCCATAATGGAACCACGAACGCGCCAACAATGCAATGCGCAGCGCCGCCATGGTCCTGGTATATATGGGTCCATCGTGACCGATCGTGACGCTCGTGACGCGCTCTGCCGAGGCCACGAAAAGCTAGTGCGTGCACTAAAAAATCGGGAAGCTCCCCGAAGTTTATACCCAACGCAGCGCTATCGTAAGTCTATCGTGACGCTATCGTTATCTAGGTAGCAGCTTCGTGACACTACCGTGATCGTCTTATGTCTATCGTGACGATAAGAAACCGTTTCGCGCGCTTTCATCCATACCTTCCCCCCCCCTTTTCTGCACCCCTTTCCGCCTTCCCCCCTCTTTCTTATTCACCTCCACCCTCCACTCTCTCCCTACCCCTTAGTCCATCACCACGCGGTGACACCACCCTCCTCATCTCCGCTGTCCCCAACCCAGCCGAGCGTTGAGCCTCCCGGTGACGCCATGTCATCACTTCTCCGATACCTGGAACATTCCCGCTTCGCTTATCCGAGAACGCTCGTCGTTTACAAGAGGATGAGGAGAGATTTAAGCGTGAAGAGGAGAGACGTCGACGTGACAACGAGGCCAGGAGGAAGGAGGTAGACGCACGTTTCCAAGTTCTTGTGAAACTTGTCTCCAACACAGCTTCCAGCTGGGGCACGGCACATTCCTGCCTCTCCAGCCTCCCCCGCAGCTGATGCGCGGCCCTACTTGTCGCCCCGTGTCACGGCTCCTGCGACGACCACTACTGCTCCGCCCGTAGCTTCTTCTCCTGTGGCTGCTACGCCCACTTTCGCGCCTTCTGCAGGCAACCACGTGGCTCACAGCTCCCCGACGCTACTTGCTGAAACCTCTTTTCAAGTGTTCCGGCAATGGCGTCGATTTTGGCAAGATTTATCCTCCATGCTGGATTTACAGAAACTGCCACGACAGAAGCAACTCATACAACTACGGATGTAGGTGTCACTTGACGTTCAAAGGATCCTAGAGCATTCCGTAGGGATCGCACCTGGCACTTCCTTGACTGTGACAGAGGTCTTGGACACTACAGTCTCACTTCAAGAGCCAACACAATGAAGCGTTGCGCCGCCGTGAACTCCTGTGTTGTAAACAGGCGGACGGCGAGTCATTCTCCGATTTCTACGTGCGATTGAAAAACCTGGCAGAGGAGATCAACTTGTGCACTGGTAATGCTATGACTTGCGCGGAGATCCAGCTGAAGATGGTTTAACTCATGGGCGTGAAAGATGAAGAGCTGATTCAACGCCTTATCTCCCTCGACACAGGCGCCTCTCTCCACGACGTGGTCACCTGTTGCCGCTCATTCGAAGCCACCCGCAATACAGCCTCCGCTATTCACTCATCACCAAGCCAGCTGCGCGCCATGTCTACCTACGTACAAGAAAGGCAGACGCCGCGACAAGACGCCTCATCCACCCCAAACACCACCTTCAGGTTATCGCGGGAAGACTCAACATAGAACAGCGGTTCCTAGCCCTGCTCACCCCTGCCAGTCTTGTGCGCGTCGACACGGCCCGAAGTGCCCGGCCGGCGCTGCCTCCTGCTACAACTGCGGGCGTAAGGTCATTGGGTGGGGACTGATAAATGTCCCGCTAAAACAGCCCAATGTCGCCTCTGCACCAGGGATTCAGCAAACCATTTACTAGGTAGAACTCTGGTAAATTTTCTCGTTCCTCCGCCCACATGGCAAGACCCTATTCAGCAAATACTTACAATATTGTAAATCTCCTGGTAATAGTGTGGTATGCCATGTATTCCCGTAGGATTTTTGTGCTAAAATTGATTTTTTTTGCAGTTCTGGCTTCTATAGGTATCAGATTAACAGAAAAAGATGGGGTCCCAATTTTCAGACCCCTCACCCCCTTTCTGGGGGGTCATTCCTCTTTTGGCGCCCCCAGGATTGGTCTCTGGTAACACTAAGCAACAAATTTCAACATTTTCTTTGTAACAGACACGTGAACTACTGATTCCTACTAAATTGCTAATGCTGATGTCAGGTCTGATATCTAAATTTCTCTATCACGTCCAGATTTGGTATAACCGAAACCTCTATTTTTCGTTGTTTTCTCACCCGCTTCTATTACGAAAGCCGTCTAAGCTACTTTTCCATGCCACGTTTTATGCTAGGCATACTTAAAATAATGTTAACAGGGTTGTCTTTCCTCCTTTATTCTGGCTTAAGACAGACAGTGGAGTTCCACTGGCGGAGTTACCACCCCTGCGCCCAACCATCCACCCAAAGCGCGTTAGTATTTAGCGATACGTCCGATTTTGCGATACTGTCAAAATCGGACGTAAAATCAATCAGTTATTCATCAATGTCCATATTTGAAATGTCCACAATCATATCCGTGCCATCATCAGTTCCAAGGTAGTTTGCAAGTGCCCAGGTGTGAGTGAAGTCTTTGCTCAGAATATTCTTCCTCTTTCCCATTTCATAGACCGATAATCTCAATGGAGTGGTTTTGATGACTGGTTCTTGCACCATGTTTACGTCAAAGGCCAGAGGCTTTTGTGAGAGAAGCTTTTCTGGTATTTCAAGTGGTCGGTTCATGAACTCTCCATCTTTATCTTGCTGGAACATGACAACCACTGTGCCATGGAAGGTTCCTTGCCCCGTCGGTGTGTCTTCCAGGAGGTCAATACTATCGATCGCAAACCATGTGTTCAGGCCTTTCTTGACAAAGTTTGGGAGACAAAATCCACCAGCCTCCTTCATCCGCTGGAGAACACTCTGCTCAACTCGTTTCTCTAAGTCAATGATGTGAAGGTAGTCACTTCCAATATACATAGCTGAGAGGTTTTCAACAAGATTCTTGTCACGCACTCTAGAATGAACAGCAAGGGGAAGACCGATTGACAGAGGGGTCTGGACTGTCTGTCGGAAGGCACTGTCTTTCTTTGTCTGATGTTTCACCTGGCGATCAGTCCTAGTATTTTGGACAAGGAACTGGCATGAAACGTCGACAGTTTTGTCCACCTCCTGGTCTCGTATTCCGGACACTTTGACAACATGGCTACCAAAGAGGAGGTGACTCATGAAGAACTGGAGTAAAGACGGATTTTCAAAATTACTGAAGCTGCCTGTAAACGACCAACTGCGTTGTTGCAGCATCTCTTCTCGCAGAAGGTTGGCGACATTCTTCAGGTGACCAACTATCTCATCATCATTCATCATTGAGGACCTGTAATCCATGGCCATCGTGACTGCAGTGAAGAGCACAAGACGGTCAGGCTCATTCCGTCTTAGTGATGTGACAAACTTCACTTCTGGAAGGCGCTCGCTGATGAGTCTTTTGAGGTATTTCCGATAGTTCTCACTCTCATTTACATCCACACGGTATCTTTTCAAAATTGACAAGTAGGCATCATTTACCTCAGCCATGCTCAGTGTAACATCCTCGTCACTCAAGGTGTTTTAAATAGCGAGGACCAATTGTGCATCACATACTGAGCGAATGAGTGGCACATTACTGTGATCTGTCCTCGTTGATATTCGCTGTGCAGAGCGCAAACATGTCCGATGATAGTGCTTTCAAGAGCTGATGCGTCGCCGGGTTCTTCAAGGTCCGCTACTGAAACTCTAACATGGTCATCTGGGGTTTTCTGCTTGATCTGTAGGAGTGTTTTACCCATTGAGTCAGTAAGAACACGATGCAGTGGCTCTGAGTCATTCTTGGGACAGAAGTCACAGTTGGAAAATAGACACACTTGTTCCTTTGGAATAGTCTTTGACCGCTTTGGCCGAACAGATCCCACAGCACTTGAAGGTCCCCCCGGTCCTCGTGGAGCGCAGACAGGTGAATCGGTTCGGGATCTCTTCCTAAGACGTTCAATCTTGTTCTTGTTGACGATAGGTTTCCGACATTCATTATGATACCGAACGTACTTGAGTTCTCCTTCATTTAAACCTGACAAGTAATTTAGTGTCTATGAATGTCACTTTCAGTATCACAAGAGACACTCTCTCTTGACAGTGTTGTAAAATTTCATCTGTCATGACCGGATTGTTCACCAATCGCTTCTTTGATGTGGCACCTTCTTTACAGATCACGAAAAACTCCGTCCTCCTCCGACATATTGGCGATACTACCACGATCTCAGTTCACAGGGTATATCTGACTGAGCTCAAAACTGCTTCTTCAACATGCCTGAAAAAGAAAAAAATGAGTTAGACCTATACTCTGAACCGGAAGTGCTAAATCTGAACCGGAAGTGCTATAAGGACACTTCCGGTTGGTTTTTTGAGTGCTATAAATCGACTCGGCATACCTGAAAACCTACAAAAGGATACTCAAATTATGAAAATCGGTCAATTATTGGCGGAGATAGGTGCATGGTCAGTGCCGGGGGGCCCCAAAAGGGAAGTGACCCCCAAAAGGGGGGTAAGGGGTCTGAAAATTGGGACCCCATCTTTTTCTGTTAATCTGATACCTATAGAAGCCAGAACTGCAAAAAAATCTATTTTAGCACAAAAATCCTACGGGAGCCCTTTTCCTAACATTACATACCGCACTATAACCTACGACTGCTCCCTGGGTCTAGTAGCGACTTACCAGCAGATTTACCAGATATAGGAACGGGAAGGAACACCGTCACCTGTAGCTGATTTCATCTTCTAGCTACTTATATAGGTTAGTTCTGATGGTGAATACTAATTTGTGATCATTTGTAGTGTTGCAAGAGTAGGCAGGGACATGTATACTAATAACCGAAATAAGTGCAAGAGGCCGTGGAATGAGCGTCACTCATTGGCACCGTGTTTGTGTCCCTGACGGCGATAATTGTGTAGTCATTTTACGTCCTGTTTTGATGTTCCATAGTTCATGGTAGTGTGTGGTGGGGCTGGCAACAGGTGGCAGGCAGGTGTGGTGTGTGGTGGGGTAACAGGTGCCAGGCAGGTGTGCAAGTTGCTGGCGGCGATGTTATTAGTGACATCCTTTTTCAGTGGGGGCAGCAGGTATGCTGGTGGTAGTGGTATGTGGTGGGGGCAGCAGGTGTGGTGGTTTGTGGGGGGCAGCAGGTGTGGTGGTGGTGGTGGTGGTGTGTGGTTGGGGCATTAGGTACCAAGCAGGTGTGGTGGTGGTCCTGTAGCTGTAGTTAACTTATAGGAAGGCAATGATTGCAAAGAATTATTTAGGTCTCATCATAAGGAGTATTTCTAACCCCTACAACAGCCGTCGAAAATTTGAAAAAAACACAAGGGGGTTATGGGGAGGGGGGCGAAACCCCCACAGTGAGGTTAGGTTACGTAATCAATGCCCAGGTAAGGCTAGTTAACTAGAAAGGGGGTCTGGGGCGGAGCGGCCCCCACATTTATGTCAGGAGATTACAGTAGGGAGTATTGGCTGAAAATGTATATTTACCAATATTTTTTTCAAGTTGAAGTACTGATGATTATGGATAGAAAAATCTTGAATTTTTTTCAGTATAAACACCAACATTAGTGAGGGTATGTGTAACACTTGCTTATGGTATATTATTGTGTAACACCGGTCTTTTTCTTTTTGGTTTTGGGGTAACTTCTGTTAAGTTAATTTCAGTGTACAGTATAAATGGATATTTATGTCACATAAATATATTTAATTTGAGGTCTGACCTATATAAAACCCATCGTCTATCTCATCCCGACACAATACCCCAACTAGTCAACTAACTAGGATACTTATCGGTGGATAGTAGGGTTAGAATTGGCTGTAGGTTTTGATTAATACTGCCTGTCTTGTTATCCGAAATGGTCGCCATGATCAAGGCCACCCGTGAAGGGCGAAGGTGGAGTTATTGCTATGGGCGTCAGGAGGTCTTCACACCAAGTTATCCACGACGCGGCGAATATAATCAGTGTGTCGTATTTTAACACGTCCTATTGATTTAACACTTATATGTACAAAATATGTACCACAACTCTACCAATTATTATTGAGTGGGTGGTTGGTGGATTATTTCCACAACTGGGGGCCGGCGATTACTGAAGTTCCGCTTCATGTGACATCTCCCCAGGCCACATAGCGCCGGAACATTTTAATAGAGGTTTCGGCACTTTGGTCTTTGACTATTTTGAAATGTATAGCCCTGACAGAGGTACAAGTGAATATGCAGACATATACTTGATCGGGGGGAGAGTTATCTCCTGAAATTATATAATCCCAAGTATAGTCATCACCATTGACCTCATATGGTTTTAGGATCTCTCTATCAGCGGGAAGTTCAGGGGGACCTAGATAGGTACTAGTCTACCTTCAGATCTATTATATTTATTTAGAGATTTGAGGTAATATTTGACTGCCTGTCTACCATGATGTATCCAAAATTGACACCTGATATCGGCTAATATTGTAGCCATTCCGCCATGTAATGAGTTCCTATGATATTCTTCCACCAACAATTTAGTAAGATGATGGGGTTTGGGAATTAGTATGGGATGGCAGGTGCTATTTGGAAGATCAGCTTGCAAATTTCGTCCTCGACACCTAAGTATGCCCTCATGATCCAGGTACAGACCTAATAAGCTGGTCAATTTGTTCCTATGGGGGCTGGCTGAGGCCAAGAGCTGATATTCCTCAGGAAATACCTGCTTATGTATTGCTCTGACCGAAAACTTCAAAGGATCAGAGCTATCCCTTTTAATGAATTGGAAGACTAAATTAGTAGTCTTAATAAGTTTGCTCAGTAAGGAAAACCTTTCTATGTCTATCACAGGATCTGGGATCAATTCAGGTTCACTTATTATATCTACATATATGTCTGGCTGATTGGAAACCTTTTAGGCATATTATTACACTCTTTCAGCTAGGTAGGGCTTTTAAACCATAATCCTGTGTTAAATTTGAAGTTATTATTTCCTCGCGACACATTATTATTAGGATTTTCATTAGTGGCGATGTATTGATTATGAACTGGAATACCACTTTCCTCTACTACCTCACTAATTGGTGTGGGCAAGAAAGTGGTTCCAATTTTGGTAATTAATAGGGGCTGTGCATGATTAGGAATACTCTCCTCTTGTTCGGCTTGGTGAGTATGTGGGATGGGTCCCTTTATTACCTTACCACCAGCACTGGTGAACATAGAGACGTTATGTATTTGGATGACCTTCCTTAGGTAACGCCCAAAATAATCAGCGCCTATTATTAATTGGAAAGGACCATCAACGTGTTCGAAGGTATTACTAACTAGCTTAACCCCATTATCCCTCAGCATTTCAGCTGTCTTTTAGTCCCTTAACAGTTAAACTAATACCAATATTATTAATTACTACAGCAGCTACCCCACATTTATATCTTCCTAATTGGACTAGGGATTGAACTAAGTCAAAGGTTTGAACCTCTTTATTGTCAAGAAAACCTGATATGGCTAAATTCACTTTATTAATTATGGGTAGTTGTAATAATTCAACTATCTCCCTGCTTATGAAGGATCTTTGTGCACCACTGTCAAACATTGTCTTTACTATAACTGCATTACCATTGTGGCTCACCTTCACTTCTGCAGTAGGAACAGCTGCTGAACTACTCTTACTAGTGACTACCGTTTTAACTACTGTAGGGTCTGAGGTATTATCACTGTTAGGACAAAGAGCGATGTTATGAACAGATTCATAATATCCTAGTTTACATTTCCTACAAGTTCTTAAGCTTATAGGACATGCATTTGAAGCATGATTACCACGGAGACAGGTTAGGCAATTACCAAGGTTCATTAACCTTTCAGCTCTCATGGAACAGTCTAAATAGATATTACATGTGGAGGGTGGATGTTCCCCCTCACATAAGACACAATTTATTTTCGTACTTTACTAGCAGTAGCCTTGGATTTAGGGATTGTATCTACTATTTGAGTAGGTCTAAGAGGTTTACTGGTAGGCTGAGAAGTTTGAATCTTAATTACAGGCTGTTTGATTTGCGTAAATTTCACAGGCGCAGGATAAATACCCACTAACGAAGGATCTTTAAACTCTAAGAGTGGCTGATATAGCTCATTACCCTTAAGTGTAACAATCTTGATCTCCCTGTGGGGGGGTTCCTGCTCAATACCTTGCAAATTTTGGGTTAAAGAAGCTTTAGCTGTTGATGGAATATGAGCACACCAGTAATCCCTGATGTTCAATTACTTTATCGAGATATCTTTGACACTGTTGTTCATAATTGATCACACATTCGTAAATCATTTCTTTGTCCCCAGCTTATCTTAATTGAACTCATATAGGAGGTAAGCCTCCTCATATTTATTCCATTGCTCATTTAACAATGGTAGACCTGTCTTTAAACTAATATAATCAATAGGAATTGCCTTAATTGCGTCCTCACACCTATTATATATATTCGTGTGAGCATTGCTAATTTAGCCGATAATGAATGCTTAGCTAACTTCGCAATGATTTAGTTAATAACTAAGTCAAATAAAATATTAAATGCAAGATGACGTCATTAAAAATAATTGTCAGTTGATAATTAATGATTATATCATAACTGGTGGTAGTGCCTGCTCGGCCTTACAAGACGCGTAGCAAGGCGTATATAATTTCAACCACCACAACTAACTACGTGACTACAGGCTGATGTTATCTACTACCTGGCGTATGGTAGTTGACCGGCTGTTGAATCGTTCCCAACGCCGCGAAACACCTCACCTCCACTCTCATAACCAACAATTGTGGTAGGCTCATAATTACGCCTCGGAACGATCACTTCGAGTCACATGAACATCAATATTCCTCACTCGGGGCACCAATGTGGAAGTTTCTGTCACATACATATATTTAATTTGAAGTCTTACCTATACAAAACCCATCGTCTATCTCATCCCGACACAATACCCCAGCTAGTCAACTAACTAGGATACTTATCAGTGTATAGTAGGGATAAAATTGGCTGTAGGTTATGATTAATACTGCCTGTCTTGTTATCCGAAATGGTCGCCGTACTTGAGGCCTCCCGTGAAGAGCGAAGGTGGAGTTATTGCTATGGGCGTCAGCAGGTTTTCACACCAAGTTATCGACGACGCGGCGAATATAATCAGTGTCTCGTATATTAACACGTCTTATTGATTTAACACTTATATGTACAAAATGAACGTATGTACAAATCTCTTCATTATAATCAGAGAAGAGATGTTGATCCCGTGAGGGCTGGAATGAAACTTATATGGTCGTATACACGTATAGCACGTATATATTTAATAAGAGATGTTGATCCGATAGAGGCTGGAAGTGTACTGGCATCTATGCCAGCGGCGGCGACCGGCCGAACAAATCCTACCTACACGTGTCAAATCGTCGGTGGCGGCGAGGCACCCCTACCAATACCCGCCACGTATGCATGCAGGGATAGGAGCAATATTATAAAGACGACCAATAGCCAGTCGCTCCAAATTAAGGTGCAAATGCTTAATAACCACTGGGAATGTTCAATTATCCAATCCCAGTACTTATCATTTACTTAAATTAACTTAATTAATACCCATTACCATTATAATAATATAAATACATCCCTACGCACCCCCTATGATGAGCGGACAATACCTCCCTCACAAGGAGGGGCTTCAAAACCACCACTCTACCAATTATTGAGTGGGTGGTTGTTGGATAATATCCACATTAGAGTTAGGTTAGTTTCTCCCCTTGATTGGATTCTAAGGTAAAAGGCTGAATCTATAAAACTAACCTTGATTGTTTGGTCTCGTCAAGGTAAAAATTTTAAGGGTTTTTTTGGCTATTTATATGTTTTGGTTTGATTAAACTAAATATTTATCCAGGTAGATTAGCTTTTCTTTCTCCACTTACGTACTTCATTAATTGTTCTTTTAGATGATAAGAGCCCGTTATCTACCGTTAATTTTATTATTCAGTAAACAAAGAGATAGTTTATGGTTTATATTTGTATCTATCCATAACTATCATGCGATGGGATGATGCAATGAGCGAGACAATCAGTGAAAATGTATCGGGCTTAGGAATTAATGTCTCGCCCACCAGCCACAATTAACTACAGCCATATTAGCACTCATAAGCCACCTACCTAACTTAAAATATTATTATCATATGCAGAACCCACAATAAAAAATAAAATACAGTAAACCCTCCATAAACCAAACCTCGTTAAACCGAAGGCCGTGTTGCCTTCGAACGAGCCTCTGATATACCGAACTCTAGTTCGGCATATGTGGCGATTGGTGAGCCGACCGAACACGTTGGCCGGCCCGTGCGTCTCGGTTTACATTCAGGCCTCATTGTTTGTGGACAACTCCATTGGACTACCTTGTACAAAATTATATTTTAGTCTACAGTACTGTACATACAGTTAACTTTGTTTGAACACGTATGACCGAGCAACGCCTCTCATAAACCGAACTCTATTCGGTTTATGAAGCGGACAACCGATCATTCCATAAACCGAACTATCGGATATTGCAATCGACCCTTCCCCCCAATTGGTTGGGTTTATCCAGGGTTTACTGTATAGTGAATAAGTCTTACAATGTAAATGGCTTTTAAGTGTTATAGGTCAATTAAGCAATGTAGGAGACATCTTAGAAAGGGTTATAAAGTGAGTGATAATTAGTATTTTATGATATTGAAATATTCAAAATATAATAATTTGCATCCTAGTTTTAATTTATAATTTCATAACCTTGGGCATTTTACTAATTAACTTTTCGTGCACCTAACCATAACCTGCAACATCAAACCATTCCTATCCTAAAAAATCACTTTATTTCAATTACCATGGAATTCCTGAGGGCAATATAATATGACAGGCTGCACATGGAAAGGGTCTTCAGAGATCGGCTTGATCCTCTAGATGTCAGTGATAACTACCTCCTACGGTATTATCACCTACCCCTCCATGAGATGCTGCAGCTCTGTAAGGAGATTGAACCACAGCTTTCCAGACCCACCAAAAGGACTGTAGCAATTCCAATCCACACTCAAGTCTTGGTTGCCCTGCACTTCTTTGCTAGTGGATCATTCCAGTGTGTTAGGTGACACTGTTGGTCTCAGTCAGATTACTTAAATTCCCCATACTCCATAATAGCTGACAACAAAAACAGGCTTAAAATCCAACTTAAATATTGCATACCTGAATCAAGTACTTATGTACTATATACTCAGTGGTATTTCATAAATATCACTTTTCTTATTTCATCCACTGCCTGCTCTAATAACTGCTCATCAGTTTCAACTGTCTCAACTGAATTATCAGCAGGAAAATTAGGTTGGATATGTCTTGTCTTTTCCTGTTTGTAATAAAAGTGAGACTAGTACATCAATTGATTAAATCATCATTTTGAATGTTATTATTAGTAGTATATTATAGTTGTAAAGTTGTTTCATCGAAATGTATGCGTTTAAATTTTAGTAGTACGTACAAGGTTATTTATTGGAAGTACTGAATCATAACTCAGCGACTCGAAGTACATATAAATTAATTTAGAATATGCTACATTTTTGTCGTATACCAACTCTGTATGGCCTAAAAACGATCATGAAATTGACACTAACTGTACGCCGTGTACGGGCTGTACTTAGCTGTACGGGCTCTCTGCGCCTGCCTAAATCATGGGCTACACAGACAAAATTAACCCTGCATATCACCCCCCCTCTCCTTTTCAACTTTGTGGGTACGTCACTGACACTGCCATTATGATTTCATTATATGTTAGGCATTATGAGTAATTCCTTTCCAAATATCACTTCGTACACGGTGGAATAACTATTTTCCTAAGGCCACCAACGCATTTTTTATCAACCCTAAATACCTCAAATCTAACAACTGATAAAAGCTATGGGAAAGATTCGTTACAGTCACCCTTTCCATTTTCAGACGAAACAATATTTTTCTGATAGATTTTGTTGTGTTTTGAAAGAATCTGACCTTTGTTTTTCGTGGCAATCACTAGATATTTTTTAACCCTCTAGACCCCACCTGTAAAACACTTGTAATTTCTTAGAAAGGTAAAAATGGACCAGGACTGCGCGGTCATTTTCTTAGACACTGAATAGTTTTTCCTTGCCTAAAATTTGTGATTTTTCAGATAGAGATATTCTTATTTCCGGAAACCATTATATATAATTTTTTTTCCTCACCAAATCCTAGGCTCACCGTTTCCATTGATAACAATGTATCTCATTCAGAAAAAGCACTAAAACTTTGACAGGAAATAATAGTCAGTGTCTCAGAAAACAGTTAAGTAACAGAATTGTACGAAAACAAGTGTGCCCCACTCCACAATCTCCAGCCCGCCCGCCAGCCGCCGAGTGATCCGCTGTGCCCCGCCCTGCCGGGACGATTATTACCTTAACTGAACCGAACCTAACCTAACAGGGGGCCACCTCCCCCACGACCCCCTGGGGGGATTATTAAACTAACCCGAACCTTAATCTAACCTCTTAAGGGGTTAGTGGGCCTCCGTTCGGGGAGGGTGTGTCTGTATGCGCTATTAGACAACTATATCCTTTCTACAATATGTATATGAGTTTTGAAGGTTACGCGGAAGTTTATTAATACTGCACAGTATACTGAACAAAAAATAATACAGAAAACATTAGTAATAACTAACGGCGGTAGCGACAGCGCAGTTCTCGTCCATTATAACCCAATACTCTCCTGACAACTAGGGGGGGGGGTACGTGGGGGGCGCAGAACCTCCTGCTAGTTAACTAACTTAACCTGGGCATTGATCACGTAACCTAACCTCAGTGGGAGGGTTTCGCCCCTCCCCAGACCCCCCTTGTGTTCTTTTTAATTTCCGATGGCTGTTGTAGTAGGTAGGGGTTATAAATATTCATATGATGAGAACGAAACGTTCAGTAAAACCACTGATCGTGTAGTGGTTTAAACTGCACATATACCCTTTCACACTCGTTTTGTAGACCTATTAAAACAGTAGAAAGGTGAAAAATACTTTAATCCAGACCCAGTCATGTTATACATACACAGCTATTAGTCAAATTCTCCACTTTTTATCCTCAACAAATAAGTAGATGAAAAATCATTGTATATGTGTAGAATCACACACGGACACTCATATCAGTCTATTTTGAGTTTTTTTTAGTAATAGCCATGAATTTTTTTAATAGATTACCTCGAATCAGGTGACAGGCGTGCAAAACGAACCTTTATGATGTACCATAATGATAAATAACCTCATGAGAGATCATTTACTACGATTATGGAGGTATGATACATCCATGACTATGAACTTTAAATGAAATGTGTTTGTAAACAAAACCACGTGTTAGCCCAACACACCTTATGTAAACTTGGAGATGATTGGCTGCTGCGCGGAACCTGACCCCTCTGGTGGCTACCAGCTGCAATGGACCTAGTAGCTTACTAGGTGCTTACAATATCGTTGGCGAATACATATTTACCACTTCTCGTAGCGATCTAGTAACTTCGACCTCGTAAAAGGGTATAGCTGGTAAGTTTGCTGAATCCACCCCCTACAATGTAATGTTGAATATAACTTATCTGTAAACTGTAATTTGTAGAAATAAAAAAGCTAAAGAGAGAGAGAGAGAGAGAGAGAGAGAGAGAGAGAGAGAGAGAGAGAGAGAGAGAGAGAGAGAGAGAGAGAGAGAGAGAGAGAGAGAGAGAGAGAGAGAGAGAGAGAGAGAGAGAGAGAGAGAGAGAGAGAGAGAGAGAGAGAGAAGAGAGAGAGAGAGAGAGAGAGAGAGAGAGAGAGAGAGAGAGAGAGAGAAGGCCGCGTCTGTCCACTCGAATCAACATCACTAGCATTCACACTTTTTGTCATGCCAAGAGGATTAAAGCTTCCCCACTTTCCCTCCTTTTACTGAAGCCTTTTCTTAAGTGAGTAACTGAAGCCTGGTGTCCTAGGCTTCACGGAGCAATGAGGTCCTAAGGCGGAGTCGTCATATATCCTGCCTGGACGGGGATCTCTTGTTGAAGGAGGAAGAGAAGGAGGTAAAACAAAAAGATTGATGTTTTTTCATACAACTTAACTAATAAATAAAAGTAAAGGGGATAATTTAAAAAATATAAGGAGGAGGAGGAAGTTAAGAAAAAAAATCTAAGAAGGAGGAAGAAGAGTAGTAGGAAGTAAAAAAGAAAGATGATGAAGAGGTGGTAAAAAAAAAGATGCAGATGAAGAAAGAAGAGGAGGTAGTAAAAATAAAAGATGAGGTGAAGGAAGTTACAACATATACGTATATTTGAGGTAGGAGGAAGTAAATAATAAAAGACAAGAAGGAGGAAGTATATAATATATAAAGGCGGTAGAAAAAGAGGAAAAAATTAAACAAAAATTTAAGAACGAAGGGTGAACATTAAAAGAATTAAAGAAAGGTAGTTAGTGTAAAAATAAAACAGATGATAATATAGTAGAAATATATAAGGAATGAAATTGCAGAATATTTTTTGTGTGTATATTTGTCATCAATTTTTATGGTAATATCAAGTCAATAAGAGTTTAATTTACTCTTATTTGGTAATGTATATAAATGGCCGTTGTGTATAGTGACTCACGGTTATGTATATAAAGACCAATACATTAATTTATTCATCTATTAAATAATTTACTGAGTTACTTAGTTATTAAGTTAATATGATATTGAAATTGTGTGCGTGCGTGTGTGTGTGTGCGTGTGTGTGTGTGTGTGTGTGTGTGTGTGTGTGCGTTTGTGTGTGTGTGTGTGTGTGTGTGTGTGTGTGTGTGTGTGTGTGTGTGTGTGTGTGTGTGTGTGTGTGTGTGTGTGTGTGTTTATTCAGGCTATACATTTTCACGTGGTATTGTATAATTTTTTTTATGGGAGTTTTTATCTTATAGCATACATAACACTTAAACTCCTCCTCCTCCTCCTCTTCCTCCTCCTCCTCCTCCCTTTCATCATCGTCATCCTCATCATTATGCAAGATAAAAGCCGCTTCCTGTTTCATCCCTTATTGTCCACCTGTAGTTCGGTGCTGCTGTTCGCTTCAGTTAATTATCAAGCATCGTCACTTCTTTTCATTCAGTTTATATGGGCATCGCTTTCCATTGCCATGCGTTCATTCTGATAATCTAATTGCCTACCTATTTCGTCCTCCACGCATCACCTCCCCCCCCTCCTCCCCCCCCTGCCCCGTAATTCCCATCCAAGGTAAATGTTGTTATGTCTCCATAAACTTAATCCTCTTTGTGTGCAAACTGCTGTCTGTCGGGAGCCTAAGTCTGCTCCCTCCTTATCAGCTATAAATTGTACTCACGTACACACTCAGTGTAGTCAGATACGAATTTTGTTTACGAATTACGTTGGAAAAGTATATTAAGTAGTTATTTCTTCGTTCCAATATGTATACATCTCAATATTTTTATTTATTATATGTATGAATTATGTTATTGCATTAATCTTGAAACTTATTTTGCCGCTCATATGAACCAATAATAAATTTACTCTGGGATAAGATTACATACGAAAAAAATTAGGAAGCTACAAAAAGCCGTGAGAACCTATATATGTCCTTTGTGGGGGAAGCTTTTCACTCTATGCACAAGGGACATCTAGACTCGTTATCTTTAGCTGATGCATCTCGGGGTTCCTTATCTCCGAGTGGCAAAAACTTGTGGCAAAAATTCAGATTTTCACATAAGGGGTGACAGAATGTTAGCAGCTGTCACCCATGTCAGCCAGTTAATATGACCCATACTTAACACTTTTAAGGTGGATGACACTTGATTTAGGCTTTCATTAATTTTTTTAATTAAAAACAAAATTACCACCCTAGCTGCGGCTGGCGAATTTCACTAAATCACCATATCTTTGTTTCTGTACAAGATAACATTATGAAATTTGGCCTGTGTGAACGTTTTTAGTGTATATAATGACATAAATAAATATTAAGATTGATAAGATAATATTTCCCGCTTGGTAAATATATATCAAATAAAATATGATTTCTCTCCCTTTTACGATTGCAAATTACAAGAACATATAAAGATACGATTGAATCATCTGTAATCTTCTTGAAAACAAAGAAAAAAGACAAACACAAACATGTTACAAAGCATCATTTAATCTGAGTCCTCTTGGGAGTTTATATAAAAAGGATTCCGACAAGCTCCGTCGCTACAGCCATAACCAGCAGTGCATCTCAGCTGGTTTGAACGGCATCGACGTCTGGTCGAGTCATATGTTTTACACTGGCATTGCGTTAGTTGAATGGGAACTCAATGGGAAATTCTTCTTCAGTCAATAGCTGAGGCAGTATTTGTTCTGTGGAAGGATCCTTGTACCAGCCATTCCCAACAGGGGAGGGGATATCTGGTTGTGCAACCAGTGACGAATGCCACACAACACACTGGTGGTGTGCTCGCCTGAGGTGCTGTTGTAGAGAAGACTGGGTCGGTGGCAATTTGTCAATGTCCTTTGCACCTTTGTTGAATAGCTTGAAACGAACATCGTTGATCTGTGTGTCATTTTCTGAGTACAATCTGCAGATGAACTTTTCAACTTTGCGCAGTGTTTCATCACTGTGAGTCCCATGTCCAAGGTCGTCCAGCAGTGAAAAGTGCTTTATGAATACCTTCCAGGCAGTTGCCCAATACCAAACAATTGACTAACTGTGTCACACCCAGTTAGTGTGTGGAAGGCTGGAAGAGTATTGCAGAGGGCTTGATTAATGTCTATGGTGTGTACAGCAACATACACACGTTGCTTTGCTGTGCCGGTCCGAAACCACACTTCAGGGGAAAGCTAGTTTGCAAAGTGCACCAACAGTACAAGAACATCCGTGTCTCTTGAGTTGACAACAATTCGTTGATACCCTTGTGCTGCTAATATTCTGGCATGCATCATTATTCGAGTGTCTGCCTCATCATGATTGGATCTAAGTGCACAAACATCGGTTCCCAGAGATGACTCAGCTGCTGTTCTCTCATGGAATCCCCCAGCTGTTACAACGTCTCAGTTCTGCAAAGTTGACCTTGCTCGACTCATGATCACCATACTAAAAAAAATGTCCAAGTCCTGTTTGTTTTCATGGTGATCAATGAATTGCTTCCAGTTAAGGGGACATCATCTTAGCATTCTCGATTTTTCGGCAGATTGGTCTGTTTTTCCCTGTCCGTTGGATTCGTGTTGCCTCCTTGATTGCTTCATAACGGCAAAAAACAACGTCAACTCGAGAACATATCTCATTGAAGTGTCTGAATACTGATGTTGCAAACACATCTGCCAGCTGTCCAAAGTTTTTGCCATTTACTGGCTTACCAATAGCTTGAACAAGAGCTTGTCCATCAATTATCACGCATGATTTGAGATTTGCGAGTGGAAGTTGATTTTCTACAGTTGCAGCTGACTTAAGAACTTGTCCAAGACAAAAAGTGGACATTCAGTATATGTATTTCCTTTCCGAGAAATACTACACCTTATCCTAAAAACATCCCAGATGCAATCTTAACTATGAAACATTGGTATGCATTTCCACGATGTGTTTTGGGATCCTGCAAATATAAGAAAGAGCTTTAGTTTTCATTTCTATGCAGGATATTACCATGGTAGGTAGCATGGTACATTCTGAAAGATTATAAGTGATTAATTCATACTTTCTATTCAACTCATTTCAACACATTATAACTTCAATCTTGTGTGAAATCATGATATTTTTTTTTTTTTTTTTTTTTTTTTTTTTTACATCACAAAGGACTGGCCATGGGCAAAACTAAAATGGGTAACACAAAGCCCGCTTAGTTGCCAGTCCCTATAAAGAAGACAGTAAGAGAATAAAAAAAAAAAAGAGGGGTGAGCTAATTTAGTTCTGGAGGTGTCTTGTTACTCTTCTTTTGAAAAGATTTAAGTCATAGGAAAGTGGAAAAATAGAAACAGGAAGAGAGTTCCAGAGTTTACCAGTGAAAGGGGTGAAAGCGTAAAGATACTGATTAACTCTTGCATTAGGAAGATGGACAGAATAGGGATGAGAATGAGTAGAAAGTCTTGTGCAGCGATGCCGCAGGAGAGGGGGAGGCATGCAGTTAGCAAGTTCAGTAGAACAGTGAGCATGACAATAACGGTAGAAGAGAGCAAGAGAAGCAGCATTGCGGCGGTGATTTAAAGATTAAAGACAGTCAGTCAACAGGTGGGGTCCCTGGGGACTAGGGGGGAAGGACTGCTTAGCGGCCTTGAAGACAGGTGGGGTCCCTGAGGACTAGGGGGGAAGGCTGCTTAGCGGCCTTGAAGACAGGTGGGGTCCCTGGGGACTAGGGGGGAAGGCTGCTTAGCGGCCTTGACCCAGGCTGGCCTGGCTGGTAGTGGAGCAGGGATGAAGCGGTGTTGCCGCTGTTGTTCCTGTGGTTGTCCACGTGTTTCATGATGGCGGTGTTGCCGCCACCGTGGTGACTGAAACTGTTGCTGCAGGCGAGGCTGAGGCATCCTGCGAAGCCTCTCAGGGCACTGAAGGTTCCAGGCGCGGTGTTTCCTCCCGCAATTTGGACACTTTGCGGTGGAGGCCTCATTGGACTTGTGGCGGCCAATACAATCCTCCGTCGGGTGGTTAAGGCTGCCCACTCCACACCTGACGGAGTGCTCGCACCTAACTTGCAGGTGGTTGAAACGCTGGCACTTGTAGCACCTCACCGGCTCACTCTGGTAGGGGCGTAAGGTGTAGGTGCCCCAGGAACGCAGGGTCAGCTTGGCAGGTGGCTGCCCCTCGTGGACAATCATCACCTGCCTCGTGGCTATGTTGTCCCAGCCACGCAGCCGTGTGGCGGACACCACATGGGGTTGTGCCTTCACCGCATCGAGTGGGAAGTCAACAGGGTAGCTCTCCAGCACTACCTTGTGCCTACTCACACTAGGGTCAAGGAGGAGCACCCTATTGCCCTCGTCAGCGAGGGGCCGCAGGAGCGGTGGGGGGAAACACAGAAACAAGGGTAGGGGGATTTTCAAAATAACGGGAGGGGGGAACACAGTCTCCGGGGTGGAGGAGTTTTCAGAATAAATGGGTGCGGGAACACTGAGGCACATGGGTGAGTTTTCAGAATAGCGGGTGGGGGGAAACACAGACACAGGGGTAGGGGGGTTTTTAGAATAACGGGAGGGGGGAACAGTCTCAGGGGTAGGAGAGAGTTTTCAGAATAAGTGGGTGCAGGAACACTTGAGGCAAAAGGGTGAGTTTTCAGAATAGCGGGTGGGGGGTAACACAATCACAGGGGTGGGGGGTTTTTCAGAATAATGGGAGGGGAGGAACAGTCTCAGGGGTGGGGGGGTTTTATAACAAACGGGTGCGGGAACACTGATGCACAAGGGTGAGTTTTCAGAATAGCGGGTGGGGGGAACGCAGTCACAGGGGTAGGGGAGTTTTCAGAAAACGGGTTGGGGGGAAAGTCACAGCGTGGGGAGTTTTCAAAACGGGTGAGGGGGAACCATGCCATGAGGTGGTGGTGGCTGTGTCGAAAACAGTGACCAGTGACTGTGGGCGTCACAATAAAGGTGGCGGGTGAAGCGGGCGGGATCTCACTGCAAGGAGGTCCCCGGTACACGCTATCCCTAGCAGCACACACGTCAGCTTAGGAGCGAGCCTCAGCGCAGAGTGAGGAGAGGTGTTTCTGGGCTGGAGGCTGGGCGGGAAGCCAGCAACGAAGGTAGTTGCGCCAGCAACGACCATCTCTCCGAACTTCTTTTCCTTACGACGAAAGCTACAAAGCTCCCTCAGTCGGTCGTTAACGCGTCGGAAGCGCTGACTGGCTAAGACGAGTAATGATGTCATCAAGCTCATCATCAGTCACCAGCCAATGACAAGCAGTTTTTAAAACTTCTCGACCAATCACAAGTCAGCGAGACATATTTCCGGGCAAGAATGGCATGCCAGACTGCCTCTCCCCGCCTTCTTTCCCCGTCATCTCAAACTAATTCTCGTTTTATTCGGAATGCTTGCGTTTTAAGGAGTTTTAATGTATCAGCTAGTAAGATGTATAAGTAAGGAGCCTGTGTTGCTAGTGTTTTGGTGGTAGAAGGTGTGTGTGTGGGTTGAACTAGTGAATATTTGTGATATGGGGAGGCCCCGCGGCAAGGCCTCTCCGTCACTCTGCCCCGCCATCAGTCACCTCATCATAACATCTTTAAATCACCCTTATATAAGGTGACACATGGTGCTACATTAATTTAGATAATAACAAGTATATATAATATCTCACCATACTCACTAAGTTGTATAATAACGAGTAATTAGACGTTTAATCCTGCCCAAACTTCTAGTGGCGGAGGAGCTGGCGGCTCCAGCCGCCACACTCAAAAGTTTTGATTAAAAACCCGCAGTTATCCGCCTCACCTGTGCCTTCCTGAAGAAGACAGTCAGCTCCCACGCCTGTGATAGCACCATAGGATATCACCAGGGATCATAAGATTCCTCAAGGGCTTCTCGCTCCCCTACTAAATATTACCAAAGACATCAATCTCCGTTGGTGAAGTTGGTGTTGATATCCACCTCACGGGCTTCATCATGCTGCTGCTGCTGCTGCTGCCGAAGGCCGCGCTGCCAGACATAGATGAGTCCCTTGCTTGTATTTCATATCTTTACTCATATATATGAATAATATCCATCCAAATGCAATCATATGTCTACATTCACCTATAAAAAAGATATTTCATAGCATACCAAGCAATAATGAGCATGCCTGGAGACTTCCAACCTCTGCTAATACCGGTCTTCAGCAGTCGTTGGCCAGTTTGCACGTTAACGACGAAACCGACGACTTTTCCGCGCTGTGGGTTCCGTCGTTGGACTAACGACCAAAAAAAGGTCTTTAAGTGTTTTGTGGCTTCTGGCCCTGGAGGCTAGACTGCGTTTTCCAAGGCGCTGATATTATGTCCCTCCATGGCTCTTCAATATGTTGCTGCGTGGTGCTGTTGGTTGCTGTCCCGTGGTCTGATGCGTTGTTGATGCCTGCAATGATGGTGATGACACGACGTTGTGGTTTTACTGGATTTTTTTATTTGTAAAGGTTTATTGTACAACTAAGCATACAGGACACACACACACAATACAAGCATGTACAGAAATGCATATGCAGGAGCAAAGAAGTACAAAGCGGGCATCAGCCCGCCAGTGAGGAGGGTATCCCGTCAGGCTACGGGAGGGTCGCGTGGAGGCGTGGTGACGGTGAGTCACCTGCGTCACTGGTCACCCTGCCGGGCGCGGCGGGGTGTGGGTACGTGATGTGTCAGCGGGGAGGGGGCGTTGCTCGCAGCACCCCCAACATCACGTCTCTCGGGGTGTGGCGGACCATGAGGGCGGCCCTGCCTTCACGCCCACTCAGCAGCCCCCCACCTGCCGGCTGGGCGGCGGGGGCCGGGCCGGGCCTCAGGGGCGGTGGCGGGGCAGGACAAGAGGTAGTACACCAGTGGGCGACGGGTGTGCATCTCGCAGTGGTCGCACACTTGCCCCTCGAAGTCCTCCTGCAGCTCCTCTCTGGTGCAGTAGCCCAGACGCACACGCTGCAGTAGTGCGCCATCTGCCCTGGGTTGTTGCTGGGTGGCGTCCAGTGGGTGGTAGTCGGTGGCTGCAGCGTACCAGGCCGCCTGCCTCTTCCTGGCCTCCAGCTCATACCGTCATAGATTGAGCTGGAGGCCAGGAAGAGGCAGGCGGCCCGCCGGTTTTACTGGACAAACTTGAACAGTATACGCAAAATAGATTTACTGAAAATACAGGATACAACTGCATATGGAGCGTTTACATTAACAGTCAATATAATTATGTGAAAAGAAACATGTAACAACAAGGAATAAACAGGTATTAGGACTGTGTTCCAATATGTGTGTAGTTACAACAGGTAGTTATTAAAAGGTGTATGTATGTTGTAAGCTGTTATGTTTACTTAGGTAACACCTCGAAAACCGAGAAGACGGGAAAGAAAGGAAAACGGAACGGAAATATACACTGAAGTATTAGCGCGCTTGCTGCTACACATTCCGTCACCCTAAAGTGATTTCTGGGCATGTTTTCAGATTTTGCCACCAGTCTAGTAGGTTAGGATAGGAAGTTAATGAAAAAGGAATGGAAGGAGAGAGAAGGTGAAGGATAGGTATAGACACAAAGGTAATTCAGTCTGCAAAGCCCAAAGAGGTATATAATATACTAGCCGCAAAGCCGCCCTCTGGGCGGACTTTTTGCCTAGCTCCTGCGGAGGACTATTTGTGGGCCTTCGGCCCACCACCTGTGTTTGGTGGGCCTTCGGCCCACCACCTCTGTTTGGTGGGACTTCGGCCCACCAAACACAGACACTCCAGATAGCCCCTTCTAACTTTCTTGAAATCATAGATGTAGAAATGTATCTATTAACGCCTTACCCATCACCCCCCACCCATTCACTCACCCACTACCTATCACCCCCCCCCATTCACTCACCCATTACCATCACCACACACCCATTCACCACCCATTACCATAAACCCTCCCACCTATTCCCTCACCCATCACCCATCACCCCCCACCCATTCACTCACCCATCACCCCACACCCATTACCCATTCACTCACCCATTACCCATCACCCTACATCAAAGTTTCCTCAATTCTCGCAACCCACATTTTTTTTCAAAATTCTAGCTAATAGGCTGCTAAAAAAAAAAAAAAAAAAAAGTGATCGGATCATCTCATAAATGGGCTTAAAAGTTGCCCCTGGTCAAGCTGGTTCCAAAACTGTGCCATATGATGGGATTGGGGCACGGGGGGCGGCACCTATCGCGGACACACACACACACACACACACACACACACACACACACACACACACACTTTCGCTTATATTATTATAGAAAATATGGGGTGTCTGCCGAGATTCTTTGCTCCACAACTTTATATCGTCGACGTCTCGTTACTAAGCGGGATTGCATGCCTTTTCATGCGTCTCCTGCTTGCCTGCTGAAGGATTTCTTAAAACTTGGGGCTTTTCTGAATGAGATGAAAGCAGAAAGAGGAGGAAGAGCAAAAAGAGGAGGAGGAGGAAGGAAGTAACGCATGTAAAGAGTTAGAAAAAATATGGATACCATCAAAAATTTCATTGTTAGTTTACGTTTCCGTTTTGCGTTGATTATATTCAGATTTTCTTTCTTTTTTGCATTCAGTTCATATGTGGCATATCATTATTCATGTTTATAAATGTGAGGGAGGATTTGGAGAGAGAGAGAGAGAGGAGAGAGAGAGAGAGAGGGGAGAGAGAGAGAGAGAGAGGAGAGATAGAGGAGAGAGAGAGAGAGAAGAGAGAGAGAGAGAGAGAGAGAGAGAGAGAGAGAGAGAGAGAGGAGAGAGAGAGAGAGAGAGAAGAGAGAGAGAGAGAGAGAGAGAGAGGAGAGAGAGAGAGAGAGAGAGAGAGAGAGAGAGAGAGAGAGACAGAGAGAGAGAAGAGAGAGAAGAAAAGAGAGAGAGAGAGAGAGAGAGAAGAGAGAGAGAGAGACGAGAGAGGAGAGAGAAGAAAAACAAAATGAAGGAAGGTGCAAAAAAAGAGCGATAGGAATCAGGGAGAGTAGAAA
The DNA here is from genome assembly GCA_016584305.1 of Chionoecetes opilio. Lineage (NCBI taxonomy): Eukaryota > Metazoa > Arthropoda > Malacostraca > Decapoda > Majidae > Chionoecetes > Chionoecetes opilio. The sequence continues at coordinate 35,847 of JACEEZ010021808.1, read as the reverse complement.
TGAAAGAGAAGGAAAGCGAGGGGAGGGAGAGGTTTGCTCACTGACGCTTAATTAGCTCGCCAGGCTGTGGGGGTGAAGCAGGAAATGGAGAGAAGGGAGGGAAGGGAAGGGAGGGAAGGGATGGAGGAGGAGGGAAGGGATGAGGGAGGAGGAGAGGGAAGGGAGATGAGGGGAGGGAAGGGAGAGGAGGGATTAGACCTGTTCAGAAAACAATTTTTTCCTATGTTTTATACCCTCCTGCACGGTTTCCAATGCTTTTTGACCTGGAATAGTCGAAAATTACAACCATTATAAGCCAAAATGTCAGGAACCTTTGCCTCATGAAGCATGAAGTTCTATTCTATACACGTTTTCTGAAACGCCAGTTCCGGAGCATTTTGATGTTTGTTTTCGCCTATTTTTTCACCAATAAATGGGCATAAGCAGGTTAAAGCAAGTAATTAGATGCTGACTGAAACATCAAAATGCATAGAAACATTAATGGAAATATTACATGTGATATTTACAGACAAATTTTCAAAAAAATTAAACTAAATATAATTTATTTCACTCTAGTCACACATTCCCAAGGGTTTTTTTACATACATCAAATGGTCTGTTTTTGGGTTTTTTGGGCAGATCTGTTGAAACCCTGCTAAAAACACCCCAAGTTTATTTTCCAAGATAACTTCACTTGGCAGTAAGCAAGGAGCCCCGAGGCCCCCCCCAAAAGTTGACATCTCAAACCTCCCCTGCGTCCAGAGACAACGTCACCCCAAACCCTGTACTAGATCTGCTACGGGAAACCTTCCTGATCGGCTACCCTATCCACATCATGGCTCCCAGTTACCCCCCAACAACGGGGCCTTTCCCAATACTTCCTCCACTCCATTTTTTGCCAAAAAAATACGGGGGAATCCAACCATAAAGATCTCCCCAAAGGGAAACAGTGGGGCCCATCATCCCATTTTTGGCAGATGGCTAGGATAAAGGCCCCATACCAAGTTACAAGCACCCGCAATTTTCGGGAAAATTCACAAAAAGCACGGAGATCAAAGAAAGGAAAAAAGGGTGAAAGGTGCCCCTGGAGGGAAAAGGAGTCCCTTTGGGTCCGGGAATTTTAGTGCCTGTTCGACCCTTTGGGAGCTTCAGGGGCCATCCAGGAAAAGGGGAAAAAACCGACTGTATAAAAGGGAAAAAGAATGACAAGGCCCTCGGGTTCTCCCAGGATCAGAAGACAGAGAAAAAGGCCCAAAATGTCTGGTCATAAACAAATATTTAAAGTCCTTTCCCAGCAGAAAGGGCAGAGGGGGGCTGCAAGACTGACAGAGGAGGAACAAGTTTAAAATTTGTCCAAAATTTTTTTTTACAATTTTTCAGCTGCCCCCAACAGCAAGGACTGCTGCTAAATTTTGTCAAACCGGGCTGCCCCAACCCGACGTAAAGGGGAAATGCAGGGGAAACATGGTTTTCCCAAACCCCTTTCTTCCTGGATTTTTTCCCCTCCCCAAAGACACTGGGACTTTTCCCTTTTTCCCAGGAGGGCCCAGGAGTGTGTTAAACATCTGCATACCGCTGATCGTCGGGGTTTGGGTCTGAAAATTTAAAGGGGGCCACCCTTTAAATTCTCGTACATTAAAGGCTGGTGGAGCTGCCCTGGAAATTTTGCCCATCTAAAACCTCAAAAAACCAAAGGACGGAAACAGGAGCTGACAATTTTTACCACATCACCAGGAGTACAGGGCCCAGCTTTTTAGCGGGGGACCCTCCCAAGTATGCTGCCCCCCGGGGGTTATGGCAAGAGCCTGAGAGATGTCCGGGGAAAAGTGTCCGGGGACCACGCAGAATTTGGGCTTTTCCCTTGTTTTCAGGACCCCCCGCAATCCTGAAGGCAAGCTATTTGGGAAAACCAGTGATAGACAGCCCCGGGAAACGGCTGGGGCGAGGCACCATGGATTTGCTGGAGGCATGGGGGCTTACGGAGTGACCCAATCCCCCTTGTGTTTGCAAAAGGGCCCAGCAACAGGGAGTACATCGGGGAGTTTGCCAAGTTTTTGGAGCAACAGTTGACGGGAAAGGTGTTTACCTGGCCTCCCGGCACCCCATTCTAGAAGTGCGGGTTTGGGTGGGTATGGGAAATCTGTTTGGCAAGGTCAAGAGCCCAGAGAATCCTTGGTTAAACCCTTTTAAAGGAGGGTTTGGACAGATCTTCCCACGGGAAACCCCTCCCCCCCCTGTCCAAGAAAAAAATGGTTAAAAAAAAAAAGAAGAAAAAAATTAAAGGGGAAATACAAACGGGAATTTCCTGAGGTGGGAAAGAAGCCCCTGAGCGGACTATGGAAGGCGGGTTTACACGATCGTCCTCGGAGACCGCCCTCCCCGGGAAATTTCCCCTGGAGTCGTCGGGGAGCCTTTCATCACCCGGGGGATGGCCGGGAAACCGGGATTCTAGAAGATGTTCATGTTTGCTGGGGCAGCTGGAGTCAGGGAGAAAGTTTTGAAGCTGGAACCCCAAAAACCTCTTCCTAGGACTGTTCTATACCCCCATTTGTATTGTAAATCTACACTCCCCTGCAGTCCCTCCTGAAAATTTATCTGCAGTTAAATAAAGGACTGATAAATTTCAAGAAAACAGATCCAGAGTTTGCCCCGGGCCCGGGGCACAAAAACTTGAAAACCAAAATTTGGAAACCTGACCAGGGGGTTTGGGGCCCCGTTCGCTCTTTTGGGGTACAGCTCGGACAAGAGAAGCAGGACATTTTTCCAAGGGGCACGCCCTGAAAAAGCAAAATACCCTTCAACGGGGGAAAACCTATTTTTCCCCTCGGTTACCCCCAAAGACGCTTTTGCTGTTATTTTGGTTCCAGAGAGTCTCTTCTGCAAAAAACCCTTTGGCATTGGTAGGACGGCTTCTGCAACCTGTGGCGACATGGCCAAGGATATGCCCTACAGCAAGCCCCGGAATATGTCAGAAAAGAAAAAGGGAGGAATGATTGCTGAGCGGGGAGCCCAAGATGATGATTTGTTTTCGAAAACATCTTTACACAGATTCTCAGCAAAAAAAATACCTTCTTCAAACTGTGGGAAAAACCGGAGCGATTTGATAGCTTCAAAAAGCAAACTCTGAAAAAATGACGTGAAGTGTCCCTGACATTTGACAATAAAAGGGTTTTCCCCCACATTTTAAAAAAAGTTTTTAGAAATCTTTTCACACATTTTTTTTTATGCAAGATTGGGAATAAATTTTTGAAAATTTTTATAAATTTTTAGAAAATTTTCTTTTTTTTTGGATATGAGTGTCCCTTTTTTCTTGAATTTTTTCTTTTGATTGTTTTTTTAGAAAAAAATATTAAAAAACCCTTTAATTTGATACCCAATTTTTTTGTTTAATCCCCAAATTGGGAACAAAAGTCCCCAGGTGGAAAAAAAATCTGGCGGAAGGGAAATTAGGCGCTTTTTTACTGTTTGGGGGCCTTAAAATCTGGGTCCAATGGGCAAAAGGTTTCCCGCATTTTAGCTCAAAAAGGTTTAATTTTTGGCTTTCCAGGGCAAAAAAAGGGGATGGGGAAAACCTTCCCGGGGGTATAAAAATAGGAAAAAAAAATTTTTTTCTGAAAAGGGGCCCAACTGGAGGGGTGGATTTGGAGGGGGAAAGGGGGGGAGAAAGGAGGGGAAGGGGGAAGGAGAGGGAAGGGAGAGGAGGAGAGGGAAGGGAGAGGAGCATTGTCACTGTGGACGGTAACACACGCACAGCAGAATGGAGTCTTGAGTGTGTGTCCACAATTTGAAGAACATCATCTCCATGTGAGCAGGAAGGTCGACGGGGAGAGCTTGTACAGGGAGGCTGTTGCGGAAGCACACAGCGACTCCCCCAAAGGTACCTTGGGCTCTGTCACGTCGGAACCAACTTGAGTAGTCACCTATCTGCCCAAAGTTGTCTGGCACTGAGGAGTTGAGGAAGGTCTCAGTAGTGGCAATGATGTCAGGACTGTGTGACAAGACATGGCTGTACGTTAGGTCACCGACGTTAGTCTGGAAACCTCTAACGTTAGCTGAGATGATGGTAAGATTACCAAGAGCTTGTCTGCGGGGAGGCGTAGCTCCGGGGTGAGTAGCGATGTTGGCTGTCATTGTTAGGGGGCGGGAAGGCTTGAGGTGGTGTCCAGCCTCCTACCTGTGAGGTGTCAGAAGTGGGGGCAGGAAACGCAAAGCTCTTGTTTAGGGAGTGAAGTAGCCAAGCGTTATTTTTTGCCTGTTACGCAGACAGCTGTTTGAAAAATTTATCCTGCCTTTCTTGATCGACGCGCGTGCGGCACTCCTGGGTGGTGTGACCGTGGCGCTGGCAGTAGTCGCACTTCAACTTCCTGAAGCAATCGTTCTCCGTGTGCCCACTTCTCTTGCAGTGATGGCAGTAGCTTCGAATTGGTGCCCGGGCTGTTGGAACAGACCTAGCTGAATCGTGCCGCCTTGCAGTTGTGGGGCGTCGGGAGGGACTGGGAGCAAGGTGCGCTTGTCGTCTGAAGTTGAAGTTATCTGCTTGATTATTTTGGTTGGATACCTGTGAAGTGCGAGTACGAGTATCTCGCCGCTCGGGTCTCGGGGCATTAGGGGCGCGAGAGGCCCGGCGCTCAGGACTTGTGGCAGTAGAGACACTGATAACCCGGCGCTCTGGACTCGCGGCAGGGAGGGTGTGGGTAGCGCAGCGCTCGGGACTCGTGAAAGGTGAGGCGCGGGTGGTGTGGCGCTCGGGGCTTGCGGCCGGTGTAGGTGTTTTTTCTTGATGAACGTTCACACCACGTCTGTGTTGCATGACAACATACTTAAGTGGGAGTGGCTTATCAGACGTCCACCAGGCTTGTGAGGTTTGATTTGTGGCAGTGTGTTTTTGCCACTGGCGGTCAATCCATTCAGGCTTAGCGCTTGTGGCAATGGTTCTGGTGTCAAGCTCTTCAAGGCTGGACTTGGTGACTGCTATGTTGTCAATAAAGTCCAGGATGGTTAGTACAGCGTCTCTCTGCTGGGCGATACGCTGGGATGTCGTATCAAAAAAGCCGAGGATGCTGTTTTTTCGTCGTAGCTCTCATCTTAACTCTCTGATAATTTTGACTAGAGCTCCGGGCTCTAATTGCTGTAGTTCTTCATAATCATCATCATCGGCAGTGAGAAATTCAGTTGAGGCAGTATCGGAGGGCTCAGTCTCACCCTGTGGTGGGTGTGCAACTGCTTCCTGGAAGACCACGGGGGCCGAGATCCCCACAGCCTCGCGTAGAACACTGACTTGACAGCAGTCGAGTGTTGTGTTGGTGTTGAGACAGCTGGTATGGGCGATGTTGGGGCAATCACTTCCTGAGCATTCAGCGACTGATTTATCGGTGGTTGTCTTGCCACAGACTGCACACCAACGACCAGGTGTGTATCCAGGTAGGCCGCGGGGCCGTGCGATGAGGCGGTGGTGACTTACATCAGCAGGCATAGTCGCAGCGCGGGTTGTGGTGAGGCAGTACGGGTGGTGGTGGCGTGGTGACGTGCCGCAGTGCTTGTCACTTGTCAGACAGGGAGGGAGGGAGGGAGAGGGAGGGAGTACTGTTCATGCAAACGGGAGGGTGGCTGGTGTTATTTCACCCAGAGTTTAGTTCTCTCTGCAGATCCTCCAGGAAGCTGAGGCAGTACCAAAGTGAGAGAAGGGAGGAAAAAATGGAAAAAAAGAACAGCGATGGCAGAAAAATCATAAGTTTTGGGTGGGTGTGTGGGTGGCGAGCGCGGAGTCACTGTATCGGTGTTGATAGGTGACTATCGGGGTTGACAGGATACGTCCGGGCGTGATTTGAAGGAGAGAGTGGCGGTTGACTGATTGGTGGAGGTAGAACCTCATTATTTATGTTTTTGGTATTGTTTGTATGAAATTTTTTATCTCATGTGTGATCAGAAGATCGTTACAGATAGATGGTCAACTCTGCGCTAAAAGTGGCTCAGTTTTCCTAAGGAAAAGCTTCAATTTGTCAGGAGCTAGATAGTAGTAGTTTGTTTATTGACAAAAACATTACAATAACATAGGAAATAAACATAGTTTACATTATTTTTTCCAAATAATATTTTTACTTTAAGCTTCAGAAATTTGAGTTACGTTATTGGAAGCAGTCGACTCAAGAATATAATTTCAAAATATCGTAAATATAACTACACAACTCTTTTGCATTGTCATTGCAATCTATCAGATTGTTCATACATGTGAATTTCAGCATAGTGTATTTTTGTCTTATGTTAAGTGATACAGGACATCTTAACAACACATGTTCTTCTGTTTGTACAGCATTACTATTACATGTACACAGGCGCATCTCTGGTGGTGTCCTGCTCCATCTACCTGTTTCTATCTTCAGACTGTGGGACATAACACGTAGTCTTGTAAATGATTGACGTTGATAGTCAGGAATAAACTCCTTAGTGGTGTAAACCTGATGTAGTGAAAGTGTGGGGTTAAGAACAGATCTGTAAACAGTGAATTTGGTTGAATCTTGTTTTTCTCTGATATATGTTTTTACCTGTCTAAAGGATCAACACTCTGGTTATGTTGCAATGTGTGTGAGATAAATATGTAGCCTGGTGTGTTGGCCTCGTGACACAATTCATATATACTGAAAAAGATAAGATAAGATTTTCATCCTATCTAGACACTTTGCAAGTACCAACTACAAGGTTATTGACTATACAAAGCGCCGCCACGTCAGCATGAACTAGGCGGACTCGAACCGCTGACCGAATGCACAGGGACGCTGCACATTGGTAACTCACGTCTCTACCAACCTTGCCACCCTGACGGGCATATACTGAAAAAGGGTTCATCTGAATTACTAGCGTGAAGTTTCGTTTTAAAAAAATTGAACCTTCTCTTTGTAAGTATGTCCTCCACTGGATGTATTCCTGATTCTGTAAGACACAGGTCGATACTCGTGTTATGTCTCACACCCAATAAACTTCGCACTGACTTCTTGTATTGAACTTTTAGGCTCTTTGGGTTGTTAGTGAACCATGTTTCGTTGCTGTAGAGCAGTGCACCGTTCATGGCTGCGTCGAACACCTGTCGGTTGTATATGAATGGCATTTCTGTATTCGTGGCACAAAACACTGTGAAATTATTCAGTGTCATCTCACTCGATGACTCGTGAAGCTTCATAACTGTGTTTACTTTAGCATCGGCACTGAACCAGGCGCCTAGATATGAGTACTTATGAGAGTATGAAATACTAGTACCACGAGTTGACAGCTAGAGGTTGTCTGCCGCACTACCACCCACCACAAAAAATTTAGTCTTTTTTTCGTTTATGGCCATACCGTACTCATCACAATATTTCATGACTACCTCTAACTTTTTGAGACACATCTCTCGTGAACTAGCGATGAGCACAGCATCATCCATCAGCAAAAGAGAGTGCAGTGAGCCTAAGAAGCCATCTGTACCAATTTCACGCTGCAGCATCTTCACCATCTGATCTATGTATATAACAAAAAGAAGACAGCTCGTCGGTGCTCCCTGCCTCACGCCCGCAGTAGCTGTCACTACGGCTGAGTGTATCACATTCTTCGTACATTCATACATCGCGTTAATGGCTCTGAGCATTATTCTACCGCAACCCAATGATTTCAAAACTTGAATTAACTTATTACGTGGAACTTTATCATATGCCTTACTAAAGTCGACGAAAAGTACATACAGTTTGACCTTTCTATATAGTGCATAGGCACATAAAAGCCTCAAACTCATGATATGATCGATACAACCCCGCCCGCGTTGACCACCCGCCTGGCATTTATCAATGTTCATCCATAAGGTGAGATGGCATTTATCAATGTTCATCCATAAGGTGAGACCGTTCAACAATAATAAATCATACATCTTGGCCAAAGTATTCATAACACTAATGCCTCTGTAATTACCACAGTTCAGCCTTCCACCAGATTTAAAGAGGACAAATAGTTTATTAAAACACCACAACATTGGGTAGCACATACCAGTGAACACAACATTAAACACACTCAAGAGAAACATAAACCATGTAGCTGGTAAAGCACTAATCAGACCTGGGCAAATCCCTATGTAGCTTTTATTCTTCTTTATGTTGGATGTTACAGTGACTAACTCCCTTGGCGTAAACGGGTCGTCCAATACTGGGATTGTAGGGGCCGAGTCAAGGTCAATACTCTCAGCCACATCATGTGAGTGACCTGGGTTCAATAATTCCTCAAAGTGCTGTCGAAACTGTTCGTCATCAGGTCGAAAGTTTTCACTCGTATCAATGTTCCCTTTCCAGTTCACAGCCGCCCATATTTGTTTTGCATCGTTCGTCTCCAGGAGCCTCTGCCAACGCGGTAGAGTATCGTCCACCTCAGCGGAGAGTCGAACCGTCTGCTTGAAGCAGCGTCGGGCAACGTGGTTCACTGTTTCAAATCCTGCTGATATTACGTTGTTAACCTCCTGAGGAATCACTATCCTCATATCGGGGGGTGTCATATTTTCCATTATACATGTAATTCTTCTAGATACATAACTGTATTCACCGGACCAAGCCTGCGCGCGCGGGTTCTACTCTCTCCTCTCATCTCTCATCTCTTTATCTCTCTCTCTCTTCCTCTCTCTGTCTCTCTTACTCCTCTCTCTCTTCTCTCGTTCTCGGTCTCTCCTCTCTCTCTCTCTCTCTCTCTCTCTCTCTCTCTCTCTTCTCTCTCTCCCCTCTCTCCTCTCTCTCTCTCTCTCTCTCTCTCTCTCTCTCTCTCTCTCTCTCTCTCTCTCTCTCTCTCTCTCTCTCTCTCTCCTCTCTCTCTCTCTCTCTCTCTCTCTCTCCTCTCTCTCTCTCTCTCTCTCTCCCTCTCTCTCTCTTTTTTTCTTCTTTTTTTTTTTCTTTTTTATATAACTTAATACATTGAAAACAGAAGGGGAGTTGATGTGCTAAAGTCCTGACTGGGACGCCAAGGACTATCTCTAGCAGTATTATATATTATTAATATCAATAATTATTCAAATAATATGGAAAAAGTACAGCAATTCTCTACTATAAATTAATACTGATAACAACTATACGCTAATACAAATAATATAAAGAAAGTATACTAATACATTGATACACATATATATATATATATAGAAATTATACTAATATAAAACATAATCTTATTATACAAATGTTTAGTAATGATTTTTATTGCATGTTTTATTGCGTTAGTTCCGCTTGCAGCCAGCCATTTACGCCCGATTTGAAGGCGTGCATGGAAGTGGTGAGGTGCAGGTCGGTCTGGCGCACCAAGGTGTTCCATAATCGACCATAGCGGGGTAGGAAGGAGCGGAGGTAATGTTCCGTCCTCGCGAAGGGCACAGTCACTTGATGGTCGATGTTGTGGGCCGCACGGGTAGAATGGGAGGGCCTGGCCCGTGGGTTGAGGCGCAGCTCTGCTAGTTGTAGGAGCTGCATCCTGTGAGCCTTGTACATGACGCACATGCCTGCCACGTCACGCCGCTGCTGGAGAGGTTGAATGATCTGTGCAGCAGCCTCAGGGGCTTTCAGCCGGGCCAGCCGCTGGGCTCTGGCTTGAACCCGGTCAAGGAGGCGGAGGTATGACGGGGGGCAGGAGGACCATGCGAGGGCCGAGTATTCCATCAGGAAGCGGACTTGTGACTTGTAGAGTGTGCCGACTCCCTGAGCGTCCAGGAGGGGCGCGACGCGTCGGATGCAACTCAGTTTCCAGGCAGCATCCTTGGCGACCTTCTTGACGTGGCTGTTGTATGTGAGGCCAGAGTCGAACTCCACCCCTAGAATGTTGACTGACTCCTGGAGGTGTATTTTTCTGCCTTCCAGGAGAATGGCGTGCTGGTCCCAGTTGACTGCATCTTGCCTGCGGGAGATGAGGACGGCTTGGGTCTTGTCTGGTGCAAAGGTGACTTGCCATCTCTTGCCCTAGGAGGCGATGCTCTGCAGTGCCTGATTGATACGAATGACTGTGTTGTGGCGGTCACTCCTCTCACAGGTGAATGTGAGAGTACAGTCTTTCTCTCTCTCTCTCTCTCTCCTCTCTCTTCTCTCTCATCTCCTCTCTCTCTCTCTTCCTTCTCTCCTCTCTCTCTCTCTCTCTCTCTCTCCTCTCTCTCTCTCTCTCTCTCTCTCTCTCTCTCTCTCTCTCTCTCTCTCTCTCTCTCTCTCTCTCTCTCTTCTTATTTCCTATTTCTTTACTAATTCTGCTTGTGATTTCCTTCCTCTACTTTCTCTTTATTTCTCTATTTTCATTCATCATCATCCTCTAGCTCCTCTTTCTCCTTCCTTATGTTTTTAATCTATCAAAATTTCCGCCTCGTTCTCGTTTTCCTTTCATTACCTTCATCCCTTTCTTGAGATGCTCCTCCTTCTTTTCCTCCTCCTTCTCCTGCTCTTCCTCCTCTTCATATCATCCTCTTGCTATTATTGCTTCTCCTCTCTCTCCTATTTCCTTGTGTATGCTTCTCATCCCTCGCATATTCCTCCTTCCTTATTTACGTTCAATTCCTTGTCTTTCACTTCCCATTATTTTCTTGCTGGCCCTGGATCCTCCTTCTCCCCCTCCTTCTCCTCCATATATATATATATTATATATATATATATATATATAATTATATATATATATATATATATAATATATAATAAATATATATATATATATAAGTCCTCATCAACAACGGCTTCAGCGAGAGAGACATCAACCGTCAGACTAAGAAAATCATGGAGAACTGGTGCAACCCTAACGCCACAAAAAAGTCAAGACATAACTATTTTCTACCGGGCTTTCTTCTCCACCGCTCACCAGGAAGAAGAAAGAATAATATCACAAATCGTCCACCATAATGTGAAACCTGCAGACCAAGAGAGCAGAATAAAACTACAAATTTATTACAAAAACAAGAACACCAGCAACCTCCTTCTCCGTAACAGCCCAAGCCAGACGAAGGAGACAAAACAAAAGTCCCATGTCGTATATAGGATCACATGCAAAAGAGGAAACTGTGAAGTCCACCCCTCATCCTACATCGGCATGACGACAACGAAGCTGTCCAGACGTCTTACTTGCCACCTAACTTCCGGAGCCCCAAAAAGTCACCTATTAGAACAACATGGCATCATCATAACAAGAACATTTCTAGAAGAAAATACAGAATTGGTTGACATGTGTGCAGATGTGCGGCGACTTCCCATCCTAGAAGCACTGTACATAAAAGAGATCAATCCTAAGCTTAACGTACAGGCAAACGACCTACAAGCTCTACCCAGCATGAAAAGAACAAAAGCAAATAACAGTCTACTCACAGAAAAGCCAAGCGAAGACCAAACAACCAATCAGCGTCTCCCACTCAAGAAGACGAGAAGCAAAAGCTATCTACCAATCAACGACACCGGTAGTAGGCTGCGTGGCAGGGAGACCGGCTATAAATAGCGCTTCACTTCGCATCTTAATGCCCCTCATGGAAGGGCTGTTCACCACTAACTATGAGAGAGGAGTTCAGCTTCTCTGCTATGCTGACGACTTGGCCCTAGTTTTTCCTGGACGGTGCCAACTTCAACAGATATCAGCAGCCTTAGACTGCCTCCAACAACGCTGCACCTCTCTGGGGCTCAAACTCAACCCGGACAAATCTCGCTATATGTCCTTTGGCCAACCTCCACCTCCTCAGCCACTCCAGCTCGGTCTCACTGTCCTACAGTACGCCCCCACACATCATTACCTTGGCATTTGGCTCGACTCGAAACTGTCCTTCACAACACATGTCCGCTATGTTCGAGAACGTGTCAAAACACGCACCAAGGCTCTTCTTTTTCTCTCCTGCGGCGGCAACAGTGCGCCCTGCAACATCACCCGCCTCTTTTACATAGCCGCCATTCGTTCTCTTATCGATTACTGTGCCCCCTGCTTTCCTGGCCTCTCGGATGCTCTCTTTCAGTCCCTAGAGGTGGCTCAGAATGATGCAATGCGGGCCATCCTGAATGCTCCTCGTTGGACACGCATCGTCACCATGCTCGCAGAATGCGGACTCCCCACCATCAGACACCGCATCTACGCTAGAGCAGCACTAGCTATGGCCAGGTACCTCAAAACCCGCCCCAACTCCACTCTTGCGGCCCACCTTCACCACGGCTTCCAGCGTCCTCCGAATACCCGCCCCGATGGCGACTGGGTCCACGCCATGGCTGAAGGTGCACGAGCGCTTGGAGTGGCTGACTTAGCCCGTTGTGATCCGGATCTGGCCGTCCCAGACCATTTTCCGCCGCCTCCTTGGGCCCCCAAGACCTTCCAGGTCATTCTCCCGTCTCGCACTCACCCAAAACAACAACTACCTGCCCTTCTCCGCCAGGAGAGTCTAGCCACAATCGCCCCTCTTTCTACTCCCGCCACCCGTCTCTACTTCACTGATGGTTCTGCTGGTGAAAATGGCAAGTCTGGTTCCGCCTTTGTCAGTGGTGCTCTCCCGCGATCACTTCGTCGCCCTGACAATTGTTCTGCATTCCAAGCGGAACTTGTGGCGCTGCTATCTGCCCTTCACCATGCTTGTGAGTCACCCGTTCCTGAAATTCACCTTTTCACTGACTCACTCTCTGCTCTTCACTCCCTTAATGCTACCACCTTCAAAGACAATGTCCAACTCCTGTCTTCCACCCACCATCATCTCCTGACATTGTATCGCCTAAACTCAGATGTTTTCCTTCATTGGGTGCCAAGCCATGTCGGTGTATCTGGTAACGAACGAGCAGACGAGGCAGCACTGCCAAAGCCTTCTCTATGTAAAAGCCTGAGTCTGGGAGAGCGGGATGGACGTGACGTCACGAGCTGAGTCTGCTCCGCGAGTCAGTAGGAGCCGAGCTTTCAGCATGTGAGGATGTACGGGCGGTATAAGATATACTGTTATCTTTGGAAATGTTTGTTCTATAATATTATCAAATAAAAAACCGTAAAACACACTAAAGAAATGCCATTATGAGACTCTCAAGAAATATGCATGAACTTAAACTCTTCGCCATTTAATATTTTACTCGCAAACATTTTACATGGTGAATACCAATAGAAGCGGAATTTAATTAGCTTTCCATTGTTATATTTTGTTTTCTGATAAATGAATTAGAACCATACATACATTAGCGTTAACTAAATAAATAACATCATCAAACGGGAAAAATTACCCGACTTCATGACCTTTTTTGTTAGTTAACGCTAATATATGTATGGTTCTAATTCATTTATCAAAAAACGAAATATAGCAATGGAAAGCTAATTAAATTCCCCTTCTATTGATATTCTCCATGTAAAATGTTTTTGAGCAAAATATTAAATGGCGAAGAGTTAAAGTTCATACATATT
>JACEEZ010021808.1:0-17500 GCA_016584305.1 Chionoecetes opilio | reverse complement strand
TCCTGTCGCAGGTAGGAGCAAGAGGGGGTACAGTCATCAGCATAAGCCGAGACTGCTGGCATCTGCTGGAGAAGATCGTCCACGTAGATGTTCCACAGGACTGGCCCAGTACAGTGCCTTGTGTGACTGATGCTTCAGGATGGAGGGATTCAGAGGCCCGCCCATTAACGACGACTTGGAGGGTTCGTTCTTGCAGGTAGTTCCCCAGGAACAGCAGGAGGTCACCCTGGATGTCTTTTTTTTTGAGTTTTTCTAGAAAGTCTCCTTGCCACACCCTGTCGAAGGCACCCGCTATGATCACGGCCACAACGACAGTGTCCAGGCCGTCATCCACTGCGTCTTGGCAGTTTCGGGTAAGGAGCATCAGCAGGTCAGAGGTCGACCGTTCAGGTCTGAACCCAAACTGTTGGTCCGAGATTGGTAGTTGTCGCTGAAGTGATGATAGATTACCTTTGCCACGATGCTCTCGAGCACTTTCCCAACCCCACACAACAGGGAGATGGGCTTGTAGTATTTGGGGTCAGGTCTGGATCTCCTCTTGTGTATTGGAACCACTCAAGCCTCCTTCCACACTGAAGACTAGGTGTTTTCCTGCAGGCAGGCAGTGAAGACTGTGGTGAGAGGGACAGAGAGCTCCCGGGCGCACTGTTTTAACAAATGTGGGCTGACGTCATCAGGGCCATTGGCGTTTTTGGTGTCGAGCCCTTGCAGAAGGTGCTTGACTTGCGCCTGCGTCACCTCCACCTTTTGAACTATCTCTTTGCACTGCTGCTTCAGACGAAGCGGGGACTGCCAGTTGGCCTCCACCTTCATCTTTGCAGAGAAGAGATTAGCTAGCAGCTGAGTCTTCTTCTTGCTGCTGACAGCCGCTGTTCCGTCCTGCTTGGTGATGGGAGGAATTGAATCTTGGAGGCTGATTCCCTATTTTTCTTTAACAATGGACCACCAAGTCTTGTTCCCCACGCCTTGGCCTCGTAGTTTACTGCGCAGGTTCTTTTCCCACTTTTTCATGGCCCATTTGCTGGACACCACCATCCTCCTGCAAGCCGCTTTGCGCAGGTCCTTCTTGCGCCGAGTCAGGTTCCGCTTGTAGCAGAGCCACGCTGAGTACGTGGCCTCGGCAGCAACACGGCAACGGTAGCCAAGCCAAGGCTAATCTTCAAGGTAATCAAGGCTAAGGTTAATCAAGGCTTGGTGGTGTAATCACGGTGTAGCATAGGCGTTTTTGAAGGGCCAAGAAGCGAGAAGTAAGGATTCACGACATATTCTCCGCCCAGTCCAGAAGCAAATTACCCGACACCGTGTGACTCAGATCACGGCACAAGGAGGCCCAGTCCACCTTATCCCACAACCAGACAGTAGGGAGGTGGCCTCGTCCCGCGCCACGCCTGCATCATCTACTTGTGTTAAGACAGAGTGGTGGTCAGAACTGCCTACTAATCCCAGCTGGTGACAGCAGAGAGTGTCCCCATGGAGGTCAGAGAGGACAAGCTCTAGTGTTCCAATCCACTCCCCCCCCCCCCCCCCCCCCCCCCGCTTGTGCGTAGGGAAGGTCACGTGTTCGTCAAGCCCTGCATAGTTAGGAGGCTCTCATAGGCATGCTATTCCAGTTGGTGGTTGAGGTTGCCCATCACCAAGACATGCCTGCAGCGGTGTTCCAACATCAGGTCGTCAAGGACCCCAGTGAGGTACTGGAGCGAGGCGAGTCCCTGACGTGGCGGGCGATACATGGCACACATCAGGATGATATCTCTCTCTCTCTCTCTTCTCTCTCTCTCTTTTTCTCTCTCTCTCTCTCTCTCTCTCTCTCTCTCTCTCTCTCCCTCTCTCTCTCTCTCTCTCTCTCTCTCTCTCTCTCTCTCTCTCTCTCTCTTCTCTCTCTCTCTCTCTCTCTCTCTCTCTCTCTCTCTCTCTCTCTCTCCTCTCTCTCTCTCTCTCTCGCTCGCTCCTGCTCGCTCGCTCGCTCCCCCTCTCTCTCTCTCTCTCTCTCTCTCTCTCTCTCTCTCTCTCTCTCTCTCTCTCTCTCTCTCTCTCTCTCTCTCTCTCTCTCTCTCTCTCTCTCTCTCTCTCTCTCTCTCTCTCTCTCTCTCTCTCTCTCTCTCGCTCTCTCTCTCTCTCTCGATATTTTGTGTATTAGTGAGACGTGGCTATCTTCCTGCACTCCTGATTCCTATGTAAATATACCTAACTACAAACTATACAGGTGTGATAACGGTCGCGGCTCGGGTGTTTGTGTGTATGTGAAAGACCATCTCAGCTCTGAAGTATTTGAAACAAACATTGCGCAATAATTAAGTGTCGAGGATATATGGATACAAATTCAGTGCAGGAAATTACCTTCTATCATTATAGGTTGCATTTACAGACACCCTAAAGCTCTTTCTGATTCTTTTGCTATTGTTGCCCCCAAAAAAAAAAATGTTTTTGCGTAAAAAACCTTTTTTCATACTCGGTTTTTAAATGATGATTTTCCCAAACATAAAAGAAAATTCACGAATCTCAAAAAAAAAAAAATTTAAAACACAAATAAAAATGGTGGGAACCCCAAAAAAAGGGTTCGATCATGGTGTGGGTGGAAAGATTTTCGCTGTTTATTTAAAAAAATGGCATTGCTTTTTCCTAGCACGTTATTTTTTTAAATATGGGCTTTAAAATTTTAATAGCTTAAAATTATATACGTAATATCAAGTAAGACGTCCACCCTTGGCCCCTTTGCTTTTGGCTCAGTTTTGCGGTGGAACGTACAGCGAGCCACGTTCCACCCAAATTAACCATTACGGGAATTACTCTTTAAGGGCTTCTTCTATGAAAAAAATTTGTTTAACGGGACCCCCGTTGATTTTACAGCAATACTTGCATGTCGAATTTCATAATTCGACAAAATTGGGATTTCGTTTATTACTCATTGGGGTTTTTTTAAAAAAACATTTCTTCCCGACAACCCCCATTGATTTTAACAGAAATACTGCATTAAAATTTCAGCCAATCCGATAATATTTGGGAGCATTTTAAACACTTTAAGGGGAAACTTGGTTCCGGGGGTCTATGGGGAAGCGACAGCGAGCGACTCGCTGTCTAATTATATCAAGTATGGGCGTCGCCTCGGGCCCATTTTTTGGCTCGTTCTTGCGGCTGGAACGGACAACGAGCTCAGAGCCTTTTTAAAAATCCCTAGTCTACAGCCCAAATTTAGTTCATAAGTTCTCAGTAAATTCAAAAACAACTAGGTGCACCTATATCCTCGTCCGCTTTTTTAGCTTGCATAGGGACAACTTTCGAGAAATGTAGAGGGCTGACGTTTATAGTACTTTGGGAATTGCGGGGCTGAGGTGGGTAATGGGGCAGTGTAGAAGCACGGGAGTCTTGGCAAAGCCAAGAGGGGGAGTGTTTTGTGTGCCAGATTTAAGACTGAATTTATCACGGTAGAAGACTGATTTGTCCCTGGGGACTCTCCCCCAAATTCGCTCAATGGGTCTACAGACCAAACGCTAGAAGCGTCAAACTTTTTTTCAGGGTTTTCTCACTTTTTCACAGAAAATGGCTGATTTTACCCGTGGGGCTCTCATCCCAAAAATTTCAGCTCAATCAGCCCCACAAACGGTGACGTACGAACGTCAAACATTGATCAGGGTTTCTCAGGGGTTTCTCACGGTTTTCAGGGTTTTTATAGTTGATAGTGATTTGTACTCTTGGGGACCCTCATCCCAAATTTCAGCTTAAGGGCCCAACAGACGGCGACGTACAAAGCGTCAAAACATTTTTTTAGGGTTTCTCAGGGTTTCGACGATTTCTCACAGTTGATGGTTGAGTTGTACCCTTGGGATTCTATCCCAATTTTTCAGCTCAATGGTCCCAGAGGGCCGACGACGTGTCAATTTAGAATCGGGGAGGGGGGGGGAAGGGAGGGGAGGGGGGGGTTTAAAAATCTTTCGGCCTTCCGGCGTCCTTAGGAGCGGGCCGAAGGAAAAAAATGTCGGGGAAAAAAGTCGAAAAAACTGATTTGTCCCCTTTCACTTTCGTCCCAAATTTCGCTCAATGGGCCCTCAATGGGGGCGTACGACCTTTAAAAGTTAGATGTGGAGGGAGGGGGGAGGGGGGGGGGACAAAAAAGTTCTTTAAAGGCCTTGGGGGCGGTAGGCCGAAGGCAAAAAGTTTTAGCATTGCATTTTATTTGGAAATGATGTAATGCAGTTCGGGAATAGGGCCACTCACAATTAGTGCAATGTGCTATGCAAAAGCTGGAGATGGTTGGGGTTTTGTGTACCGCCCTTAATTTGGAAAATTACTCAATTAAGGCCCCGGGTTAACCCTACCCCCGCTTTTTTTTGCTTTTTAATTTGACAAAAATTTATTTACCTAGACCAAGCTGGGGCCGGGCCTAAAAAAGGGCTGGTTTGAACACAAAAAAACCCTGACCCCTAGTCCCCCCCCTCCCAGGGACTGAGGTTCTGGAGGCACTGGTGGAGGATAGATCATATTTATGCTCGGCCATCCAAAAACCCCCCAATCCCCATATTTTTGCCTTTTAAAACCAGATGACAAATTTTAAAAGTTTTTCCTTAAAAACCAATGACATTACCATTTTTTTTAAATTGTTCCCTTTTTACAACCACCCTTTTTTAGGCATAAACTTGACAACAATACAGTACCAATTTCTTTTAATTGATTGGCTTTACAACCAGCCTTTCCCAGACCATTCTTCCCAAAAGGCCCTTTTTCTTGTTTACCCCCTTTAAAGTTTTGTTTTCGCCTCCTTGAACATATCACCTTAAAATATTGACGAAACCTGTAGAATTCTTGAAGGGTTTTGAACGCCAACTTTTCAATGTTGTCCCTGCTGATGCTGTGTAGTCAGACCTTTGGGAATTTTGCCCCAAATATTGTTAATATCTTTGAAGACAAAAACCTTGGTTTTGTGGATGGACATTGCTATCCCGGGTATCACGGCCCCATTACCCTTTTACAGTGTTATTTTTGGAAATTCTCGCTTTTTGGTACCACGGGGGGAGACTTTCAAGTCTGGTAGAATGATGGCCTCTGTATTGGGGGTACCTGCACTAGACCAGTCAGGGAGTGCTGGCGGCTTCCCAGTATAGTAGATGATGATTTCCCTCAATTTTGTCCCTTTTGTCAAACCTCTTCATCCACAACCTGATGAGTAGCATTTTACCTTGCTTTGAAAATATCCCTTTTTTTGCAAGCCCCCGTTTTGCTTGATTCTATCCTTCGCTGTGAGCAGTTGTTGCTTCCCTTGATAATGGCAACGGGATTACCTAGACATGCATGTTTGTGAGTTGTGCTTTCAAGTCTTTGTTCCTTGCACAGAGCTTTGTTCATTACCATACAACTCTTCCCGTTCTTTTGGAAAGTTACTACCATTCAAGTCTTTTGTCCCAAGGAATTTCCAATTTTTTCCGTTCATGGAACCACACCAATCTTGTAAGTACCTGTCGGATTGTTTTTGGTCCGGGGATAATCTGTTCTGATTTGATCAAATGCAATTTAATACCTGAAACACGATGGTGTTTTTTGCACCTTTTAAAAGGCCCTAGTTACTCAATCGGTGAAAAACTTTGGCATGTCCATGACCGTGGCCTTGAGACCAGTCCCCCAGAAAATGATTATACCCCGGGCAAAGGGCTTGCTTGCCTGCCCTGGTTTTATTTTTTTCGCCGTTTGGAATCAGAAAGTGGTTGAGCCCCAACCCATTGATTTCTCTCAATTACCAAAGTTCGTTGCTCAAAGTCATTCTGGACCCTTCCCAAAATTTCACCTGACAACTTTTGATGTCTTTTAAAGACGGCTTTACTGGAAATTTTTAGAAAACTGTGTAGTGTTACCCCCATTGATCAAAAGGCTGCAGTGCCTGTTGGGCGCAATTACCTGAAACTTTTACCACTTTACCATAGATGTTTTTTTGTTGAACCTGGGAAGACATTTCCCCACACCGCTTACCTGAAATTTTCATCTGTTACCATACCAGCGTAAATTTCAACTCTTTGGCACACTCTTGGCCGTCATACTTTTCAAGGCCCCTGAAAAAACCTTGGATCGTCGTAATCTGAAAATCTGAGTCTCGTCATTACCATCACCGCCTCATCTGATGGCTTTTTCCTGGACCCTGTCTGTAAATCCCCCAGTCTTCGCCCTCTTCTGGTCCATGACCCTTCATCCCGGGCCAAAAATTTTGTAAAACTGGGCCCAATCCTCATTACCTTTGGATGTTTCATACTGCATGTTACTGTTATCTCCCATTCTTTTCGGTTCCTCTTGCTCTTTTAAAAGTTTTTCTTTATAGTGTAGGACAGTCTCGGACACGTTAAAAAAGTCCCTGAGTTCTTTTTCACAGGACTCAAACTCTTTCCAAAACACTTGCAAGTAAAAACCCGGTTGTCGGGCAACAGCAGTTTTTTAAATACTTCATAGTATGGTTTACTCTTGTTAAAAACATACCTGTAAGTGGTTGTTGAACACGGGGAAACTTTGGATCCTTTTTCCTTCCATTTCTTTATAAATTTTTTCAAAAACTCTCCAGTGAAAAAATTTCGGGGTAGGGTTTTCCATTAAATTTTACCGTTCCGAAATCCTCACACAATTTTTTGTCCCCGGCAAGTATCACTTTCCCCAGTAACACCGGCCCATTGTCGTCCCCAAATGCGGCCTCCCCAGTTTGGACAATTTTTTTTTCCCTTCTTTGACCCTTTAAAATTTGGGATACCGGGAGCTTTGCTGTATCCACATGGGGTTTGGTTTTTTGAAAAATTTTGGAAAACATCATTGATGCTCAGTCCTTTGCCCAAAGTCTCATCAAAATTCTTGATGCACCTTTTCTCATCGGGTTTCCTCATTCCCTTTTGAAGTTTTTTATTTACAACCTTTTGTGGGCATCGACTTTGGTCGTTTTCAAAATATATTTCATAAGAGTAAATCATTTGACCCTACCTCGTTTACTTGGGGTATCAGTGTTTGCCCTCCAGTTTGAAAAGATTTCTGGAATGGCCCCACAATTTTGGGGTGGGTTTCTTATAAACCAATTCCCTCGGTGGGTATTACCAAATTTTGGCCCCATAGGGTGTTCAAACGCATTGCACTTTGAATAGTTTTTGGGGTTTATTTTTACACCGACCTTGGCCCTTTTTCAACCCTCCCATTTTCTTTGTTTTGTCCCTCGATAAAAACCTTTTCCCATGGATCCCCAAAACCGGGCAAACTGGGTTTTCCTTTGTTTTAACACTTTGCTCTTGACCTTTTCTTTGTCATTTCCCCGGGAATGTTTTCCCCAACATACCTATTCTTTAAAAAGGCAGTAGCCATGGGGCATTTGTGATTCTTGCCCTGTTTCAAACACTCGTGTAGTCTTTCTTTCCTTGCTATTCTCTGCTACCTCAGTACTTTTTTTTCCCATGGATTTACCGCGGGCTTGTACACTTTTGGAAAGGGGTGGTCCCGGGCCAGCATGCTGGACCCAAAATCTGGATGAGCGCAGATACCTGCGGTTCAACACCAAAACAATTACCTTTTGTTTTTGCCGCAATGTCTGTTGCATTTTCTCTTGGCCTCAACAGTTCGGGATTAAAAACCCTCTGTTGGCCAAATTTTGTCCCTGCATTTTCCAATGTTTCAACGCTTGGCCACCTTAAAACTAAAAAATACCATGGGGCAGGTAGGCGCCCTGGCTGGACCATCCCTTCAAATTCCCTTTTTTGCCTCCTAGACAGGCTTTAACACGTATCCCAAAGTAGCTGTCCCCTTTTTTGATAAAATGTGCATTCCAATGTCTGCAGTTTCATTACAGCTGTTTCATTAGCTGATAGTTTGTTTTCTCGTCAAGTCCCTTTTCCCGTCCTCCCTTCAGGGATGTCGTCTGACTTTACCAATTTTGTCCAAATACTTCTCGGACCCTGGCAGGTTTTTTGTGCAGGTCTGGCCAATGAAAATTGCTGCGAAACCGTAAGGGAAAAAAGGGAATATTCTTTTTTCTTTGCTGTGATCACAATGTCCCTTTAGGAAACAGTCCTTTTTGAGAGTTTTGGGCTCTAAATTGCGAGCTATTTTATGCGATTCGAAAAGAAAATTAGACCCTTAAGAACAGTCTGGTACCTTGCTAACCTGTCTTTGAGATCTTTTACACTAAGATCTTCTCCACCTTGGGCAAAAAAGTCAAGGCATGATCCCCGTTGTACCTGGTTGTGTTCCCAATGGAACAGTAATCCTCTGAAAAACCTCCTTTATTCTTAGAAGGGTGCTTTGCCCATTCACCAAGGGGGGTGCTTACCTGGTCTGGGGGGTTGTTAGTCCCCTTTTTGGATGGGGAAAAAATTTCGGAAACCTTATGTCCATTTCTACACAATTTCCCCAAACAGGATCTGGGGGTCTAGGTGGCCAGAAGGGGCCCTTTTTCCCATTGCATGTGTCGACCTGATGTTTTCAGTTCCCTTTTGAACCATAGCTTTTACGTCTGCTTTTCAAACCAGGGGCACAGCTGCTTCTGGCCAAATTTGGGTTTTACACTCATCAAGTTCTTTTTAAAACTCCAGTCACCCTCGTACCGGGCACCTCTGGGGCGATCTCTATTTCTTCATGCTAAAACCACTTCATACCGTCAATTCACCCCCATCTGCGGGGAACCCCAAAGTGCTCCCGAAAATAGAATGAAGTTTCCTGATTGTTTGTCTTAAAACCCCACCAAAGGGTTCCAATAGGGGTTTTCCTTTACTTTGAAGTCTTTTGGGGAAACCCTTTTGTTCGGACCTTGCATAATTATTAAATGCAATCCTCTTCGCCTTGGGGGTTTGTTGCAATAGAGGCAACTCCTGCTTTAAAATGATTTTGGGACCCTTTTTACCTAGGCTACCACCTTTACGCTGTAGACGGATGTTCGGGGAGATAATCTTTATCGCTGCATTTCAATGTTTTTCAACCCCGCAAACACTCTGGCACTGGAGCCGAATCATGTCATTACCAGCGGAGAAAGTTTTCAACACTTCTGTTTTTCCCCCTTCGACACATTGTCAACCGATTGTTTTTTTTGCTTGCTCAGTTTTTGAATCTCTTTCACACCTTTCCCAAGTTTGATTTTTTTGGGCCGATGCTTTGGTCAAAACCCCTTTCATACATACTTTCATTTTGCACTCATTCAAGTCGATCGATGGTGGTCATTACCTTTCCAGCTGAATGCCGGATTTTCTACCAAGCTCAAGAGGAGAAAAGTTGTTTATAGCAGAAACCCGAGAATTTGCTCTCTTTACCTTTAAACTTTGAAAATTTCCTCATGAAAAGGCCCCAAACCCGTTTGGGGGCGTTCTGACCCTTTGGGTGACCGTTGAGATTTTCAGTACCCTGTTTGTGCTTTACGTTTGGCCGTTTTGCTCTACCATTGCCCGGTACGTTGGGCTCCATACCATGCTCATTTGATTGTTTTTCCTTGAGAGAGTGCCCCCCCGGTTTTGTTGCATTTCCTTTAAGGAGTGCGCCCTCCATGTTTTGAAGTCTTTCATACACAAACATGTGCCATTGAATGGCTGTGATCAGTGACAACTTTCTCGTCTCTTTTTAACCCGGTCCATTTTCACAAGGGGAAAGTCTGGTGTGTGACCCGATTCAAATAGTTCCATGGGTCAACCACTTTTTGAGCTGAAACCTGTAGTTTTCCCTTTCCAAAAATGAAATTTGGGGTGACCAAAATCGTGACTTTCTAATCATTGACCGTTTCAGGGGGATTAAAAGTTCTTGGATATTTTTCCTTCGATACCTTTTGGACTCATGCTTAGTTTACCTTGGCAAGATTTTGGGAATCTTGTTACTTTGCCAAGAGAGTTGTACTAAATATGTTTTCAACCGGCTACCAAAAATGGAGTCGCTTACCATAGATTCGGTAATAACAGGGCCTCAGTTTAGTGGCACGTTTTTTGCACTTGATTTTGTGTGCATTGGAAAAAACCCCGAATGTCCCAAAAGCTTGCACAGCATTGAGAAGGCAAACAGTGCCCTTTTGGGGTCTTGTTTGGGTTGTCATTTCTATGTTTGCGTCAGCATTCGAGAGCATGCTTTTTAAACCCGTTGCAGAAGTTGTGCTTTGAGCCCGCACTAAAAATTTTGAACTCTTTTTAGATGAAACCCTTTTCATTTGTCCCTACCAAAGGATTTAAATTTCAATTTCCGAACAAAGTTTGGGGTTGCCAACAAGGCTGGAGAATGCATTGAGAAGCAATATTTTTTCCTGCGGTTTGTTAAACCAACCCTGTGTATGGTTGATTTGACCGCTTTTAGGACTTGCGTAAAACAAAAGTTGTTTTGCTTTACCCGTCTGTTTTTTTGCACTTGCTTTTTCACCATGCCTTTTTAATTGACTCCCAATCTGAGTGTATTGCGGTTTTGGGGGCCCGGGGGTGGGTTTGAAAATAGTATTTTATACAGGGGAACCAACCTTCCTTTTGAAAGGTGAAATTCCTTTTCCAATGTGTGACAAATTTTTTTAAGCTCTTGCACCTGAATTTTTTTCAAGAAAGCATGGATTGGGTTTTCACAGAGAACTTTCGAATCTTTTAGTTCTCTTGCAGTGGGGTGATTTCAAATTCGAGCCCAGTTCCTCTATGGCAGCTTTTTAAATTTTCTCTAGAAACACCAAAGTATCCACAGAATAATCCATGTTTTTTCTGTGTGGGGCTGGGTGTGTAGGGTGGTGGAGTGGCGTGGGTGGTAGGGGCGTGGGTGTGTAGAGGCGTGGGTGTGTAGGGGGGTGGGTGTGTGGGGCGTGGGTGTTAGGGGCTGGGGTGTAGGGGCGTGGGTGTGTAGGGGGGTGGGTTGTAGGGGGTGTGTGTAGGGGGGTGTGTGGTAGGGGGGTGGGTGTGTAGGGCGTGGGTGTGTAGGGGCGTGTGTGTGTAGGGGGGTTGTGTTGGGCGCGGTGTGAGGGGCTGTGTGTTAGGGGGGTGGATGTGTAGGGGTGGGGTGTAGGGCGTGTGGTGTAGGGCGTGGTGTGTTGGGGGGGTGGTGGTAGGGGGGGGGGGTGGTAGGGGGTGGGTGTGTAGGGGCTGTGTGTGTATACGGGGGGTGTGTTATGGCCCCCGGTCTATTTTTTGTCTTTGGGAGTGTCTTTCTGTCACGGGACAGAGATGGACTGGCGGGCAAAAATTTCCCTCGACCCCCCCGATCGCTATATATTGTGACTCAGTGAGCACGGGAAAAAGGGGGGAGGGATTACTTTATGGGCACAGGGTGGTCGACCTTCCTTTCTTGGCCTTGCCTTAAAACAATGGCATGTTATCCTTTATATTTTTTTATGCAAACCATAGCAAGGATCACTTTTGTATTCAAAGAAAAATATTTTTATTTTAAAACCGAAGTTTATTTACACTAATTAAATTTTTACGCGTTACTCATTAAGGGCTTGTTCTATTAAAAAGTTTGTTTTACAGACCCCCATTGATTTTACAGACACTTGCATGCGAATGAGCTAATCCCACAATATTTAAATCATTTTTCTAATTACCATTAAGGGGTTGTTTACCCAAAAAGGTGTTTACAGACCCCCCTTGATTTTCACAGCACTCTTGAGGGCCCCAATTTCAGCTCAATCCGACAAAATTTGGAGTAGTTTAATCTTATTACTCCCTTTAAAGGGTTTTTTTTACGCAAAAAATTTTTTCCCGACTCCCTTTTATTTTGCAGCACTAATCATGTCAAATTTTTGCTTAAATCCCTAAAATTTTTGGATGGGTTTACACTTTTAGGGGGAAAAATTGGGTTTCCCCGGGTTTATGGTAAACGACAGCGAGCGAAATCGCTGTCAATCAAGTATAAAAGCCGCCCTGGGCCCCTTTCTTTTGGCTCAGTTCTTGCGGCGGAAAAATGCACTAGCAAGTTCCAGCAAATTAATTTATTACGTGAATTACTATTTAAGGGGGTTGTTTTAGCAAAAAAGTTTGTTATACAGACCCCCCCTTGATTTTGACAGAACTACTTGATGTCGAATGTCAGTCAATCGTAAAAAATTAGGAGTAGTTTACGAATTACATTAGGGCTTGTTTTTTCGCAAAAAAAAATTTTTCCGGGCGACCCCCATTGATTTTGACAGCAATACTGCATGTCAATTTTTGCTCAAACTGACAATATTTAGGCGTATTTTACACTTTTGGCGGAAACTTGGGTTCCCGGGGGGTTTTGGTAAGCGACAGCGAGCAAGCTCGCTGTCAATCAAATTTTAGACGTCCACCCCTGGCCCCTTGCTTTTGGGTCGTTCTTGCGGCGGAAAAGTACAGCGACCCCTTCCCGCCAATTAACTCTCTTTATACCCCCTTAAGGGCTTTTTCAACAAAAAGTTTGTTTGACAGACCCCCAATTTTTTTGACAGCACTACTTTGGGTGTTGAATTTTTAGCTCAATCGACAATAATTAGGAGTAGTTCGCAATTATCATTAAGGGGTTTTTTACGCAAAACAATTCTGCCGACGACCCCCCTTTTTTGACAGCACTACGTCATGTCAAAATTTTACTCAAGCCGACAATATTTTGGAGTAGTTTACACTTTTTGGGGGAAATTGGTTTCCCCGGGTCTTATGTAAGGACAGCGGCTTCCCGCGTCAATAACAAGTAAACTTCCCCTATTACCAATGAGGCCCGTAAATTGGGGTAGTTTACGTTATTTACCTTTAAAGGGGTTTTTTTACGCACAAAATTTTTCCGCGACCCCCATTGATTTGACACACTACTTGCATTCAAATTTCGCTCAATCCGATTTTATTTAGGAGTAGTTTATACCTTTTGGGGGGAAACTGGTTCCACGGTCTTTGGAAGCGAAGCAAGCAAAGCTCGCTGCAATTTAAACGAAACAACCCCCTCGTTAAATATATTACTCGTAAATTTAAAATTTTGGTGGTGCCTCGGCTTTATTAGGGGCTTTGTACTTCTGGCAAAAAAAAACTTTAACAATATAGACGTCCCGCCTTGGCCCCTTTTTTTTGGCCCCAGTTCTTGCGGCTGGGAAAGGACGCGAGCCCGTTCCAGCCAATTAACTCTTCGTGAATTACTCATTAAGGGTTGTTTTTATGCAAAAAGTTTTTTGTAAGACCCCCGTTTATTTTGACAGCACTACTTTTCATGTCGAATATCAGTCAATCCGCAAAAAATAAGAGTAGTTTACGCTAATACTCATTAAGGCTTGTTTTACGCAAACAAAATCCCGAAACCCCCCTTGATTTGACAGCACTACTTGATGTCAAATTTTAGCTCAATCGACACTATTTAGGGGTAGTTATCACTTTTTTGGGAAACTTGGTTTTCCCTGGGTTTTTTTGGGAAGCGCGCGAGCGAAGCCGCTGTGCTTGTTTCCAAATATTCCGAAAAAAGGGCACATCTTTGGAATATCCGAAATATGCCAAATCACAGTATATTTTTTCTTTTATATAAAATATATATAATATATATATAATAATATATTATTAAATATATATATATATAATTAATATTATAAATTATATATATATATATATATATATATTAATATATATATATATATATATTATATATATATATATGTATTTTGGAAACAACTTCGAGATTTTCTTGGAGAGAAAGGGGTTTGTTCGAAGAACATTAATTTTAGATGTTTTAAAAAACATCAAAATCTAAATTGGGATTAAATAACATATGAAAAACGATACCTAAACACACAAAATATACCCGCTCCAAAAACATCAAAAGTTTTCTGTAGTTGCCTTTGTTTTTAGGAGCAGCTATTTCACGTTTAGCGTAGCAAAAGTCCCCTATATGTCGGGACTGAATCGTCCTTGGTACGGGTTTCCCGATGGCAATGTCCTGGGGAAACTTCCCCCGTCATCATGACCGCGAAATTTTGTTGGGAAAAATCAAAATGTGAATGGAAAAAGTGGATTTTGAGTGACATCCCAGCCCAAGGCATGGAATCTTCAACATGTCATTTTTAAGTTCCTATAATTCGATGCTCGAACTTTCCTAGGTGTTCTTTTTAAAAACCAAAAGCTCTTCCAAGGCTTTTTTCCCGGGCAGTTGGCTCTTTTCAAAAATCATCTCATTGAGTAGTTACGATTTTGAGGGCCACTGAAAACACCCCTTTTTCTTTGGTTCAGAACGTGCGTTCAACTTGCTAAAAATACTGAAAGCCCGCACCATTTTGATCCATGGCCTCACAAATTTTTTCATTAACCCAAGTTTCAGAGCAAAAAGGTAAAAAATACACCTTTTCCGCTCAACAAAAGGGTTTTTACATAAGTTGAAACCGCCCGGTGAGTCTTTCGGTCGTGCTGGCCCTTCTTTTGTGCCAGTGTCCAGGACAAGGGGGTTGTCAGCTGGAAAGGCCAATTTTTGAAGGATTTGGAAGGCACCTGGGGTAAATTTGGGGCGGGCAGTATGGTAAGGGGGAGGGGAGGAGGAATAAATTTGACGGTTAACAGGGAAGTGAGATCAGGGAGGGGGGTAATTTGAGAGGTAGAAGGGGAATGAGGTCGGAGCCGAGGATGTTATATTCATTTGTAAGGAAAAAATTACGGACAGAAAGAAATATTCCTTATAGGAGATAAGGTTAGAAGAGTGATCCAAAATGGTGACCCCCCAAAATTAAAAAAACAACTTTGGGGTAAAAAAAAATTATTAAGGTTTTAAAGGGAGGATTTGGGAAAAAAAGAAAGTATAAACGGATGGCGGGACAGTGAAGAAATTAATCGAGTTGCTAAGAACAATTATGAGATTAAGTAGCAAAAGGCGAAAGGGACCCAAAGGGGTTTATAGGTTTATAAAACAAAAAAAAGGAATTTTGTTGGGCCTTAAATAGGAAAGGGTGAGGTCTTAAAAAGGGTAGGGTATTGTAGGAGTCTAAATGATTATTTCTTAAGTGTTTTTTAGGGAGGAGGATACACAGACGATACCTGATAGTGAACAGAGTTAAAAGGAAGCGATGAGGAGAAACTCAAAGATATTGTGATAGCTGGGGAAAATGTTGGAAGAGGGTATAGAAAAATTGAAACATTTAAATCGCCAGGACCAGATAAAGGGTTATCCCAGGGTTTTAAAAGGAAATGCAAGGAGGTTGTTAGTGAGTCGTTAGTGCACATTTTAGGAAAATGGGTTTTGAGATAGGCGATGTGCCATTATTGTGGGGGAAAAAGGAAATGTTGTTCCCATATTTAAGAAGGGAGACGGGAGACTAAAGTCAAATTAATCGACCCGTAAGTCTAACATCAGTGGTGGGTAAATTATTGGAATCTATTTTTGCAAAAAACATTAGAGAGCACTTAGATAAAAACATGGGTTTGATCAATGATTCACAACATGGATTCACCAAGGGTGGGTCATGTCTAAACCCAATTTTTGAGTCTTATAGGAAAGTTTATGAGACGGCAGATAATGATAAGGTTTATGAACTAATATATCGGACTTTAGTAAGGCATTTGACAAGTACCACACGAGCGACTCTTAAAAAAGGTTAGGGCTCATGGTAAGATGGGAAGGTTTTTCATGGATCAGAGCTTGGCTACGTAATAGGCAACAAAGGGTTACAATTATGTTCCAAATCTGAATGGAGACTGGTGACAAGTGGAGTTCCACAAGGGTCTGTTTTGGGCCCATTACTATTTTTGATTTACATCAACGACTTGGATAGGGGGATTAGCAGTGATATCAGCAAGTTTGCTGATGATACTAAGTTTAGGTAGGATTTTTGGATCACAGTCGGCGTAAACATTTTGCAGGGGACTTAGATAAACTTAACGATGGGCAGTCAGATGGCAGATGGAATTTAATATTGATAAATGTTTGCGTTTTGAATGTTGGTAGAAAAAACCCTGGTAATAGATACACCATAAGCAATGTATCGCTGAAAAGAAACAGAAGGTGAAAAAGATCTTGGAGTAGGGTGAGCCCAGACCTCCGACCTAGGAAACAATGTATTGAGGCCAGAAATAGAGCTATAGAGTATTAGGATTCATTACCAGAAGTGTTAAAAGTAGAAGTGCGGAAGTTATTCTAAAAGGGTTTATCTGGCTCTAGTCAGGCCTCACCTAGACTATGCAGTTCAGTTTTTGGTCTCCATATTACAGGATGGATATAGTGTTGTTAGAAAAAGTGCAGAGAAGGGTGACCAAAATGATACAAGGGATGCGTTAACTTTAGTTTTTGAGAGGAGATTGAAGTTATTAAAATTACACTCACTCGAGAGACGCAGAGTAAGGGGCCCATCTGATAGAAGTTTTTTAAATGGATAAAGGGATTTAAATAAAGGAGAGGTAGGAAAAGTTCTTACGCCTTTTTAACCAGGGTTTTGAAAAAGAAGTAACGGATTCAAGCTGGAAAGCGTAGATTAAAAAAGGAAATAGGGGAAAAACTGGTTTACAAATAGGGTGGTGAATGAGTGAATGGTTCAGTAGACAGGTAGTTAGTGCGGAGTCATTAGGAGCTTTTAAAACTGGATAGGTTCATGGATGGGATGAAAGGTGGATTAGGTAGTGTTGGTGCAGGAACTACCACGTGTAGGCCTTGCGGCCTCTGTAGCTTCCTTATTTTCTTATGTTTTATGTTTCCCTTATCCTTTTGTTTGTAAGTTTGCTGTCCGCTCTAGAGTCCCCAAACAAAGAAAACACATGTGCTTAGTGTAACTAACAGGGAGTCCTAGAAGCAAGGAGATTACCTTCAGGTCCCCACACAAGATTCCACTGATGTTCTTCATATTTAACAGCAGATAACAAAGTCTTATAGTTTCATAAGTTTCACTCATTTCATGGCCATGCGCAATTGGAACACTCGGAAGCTTATTTCCTTTATGCAGAAGAACGGCCTTTAGCGTGTATTTTCCTGAATCTTTTGAACAGCCGCCACTCACTCTTATCATAAGTGTGGGGACTCACAAAGTTGTTCCTGAGTGTGTCAACATCAAAACAGTAACAGAGCTTGTGTTCCATCTTGAAGAAGCTTGAAAGTTCTTTATTCTACGACGAAACGTAGTGATGAGAACTCTTTCTTTTAGCAATTCCATTCCTTGAGACGAGATCCAAGGACTTCACTTTTCTCCTTGGGTAGATCTAGGTCCCTAAGAAAGGTCATGTAACATTTCCCGACTGATGAATTTGGGCTCCCGTTGTCTGCCATTTCTTGAAAGTCTGTATCCATGGGATTATCCTCCCCCGTTCGAATCTGATTCACTTATAGCACGTGCAATTGGAACATTTGGAAAATGGGGGATCAGGACCATGTGGACAGGCTGATGGCACAAGGGACGTCAGGATACCTAATTTTAGCTCGCGTTTTTACTGAATATCCCTTTTATGTTAGTTTAGCAGAAGTAGCGTCATACTGTGATCCTTTTGTTCACGCCAAACCATTTGGGGTGCCGAATGCCAGCCGATGGCGTTGCCACGCATCATAATTCAAGGGTCACAAGGTTGCCACTGAGGGCCCATTTTTATTACATATACGGACTTATAAAGCAGATAAGCGCTTAACATCTTTGTAAAGGTTTCTTCAGGAAAAATTGTTC
>JACEEZ010021806.1:286563-291046 GCA_016584305.1 Chionoecetes opilio | reverse complement strand
CTCCTCTCTCTCCCCTCCTCTCCTCTCTCTCTCTCTCTCTCTCTCTCCTCTCTCTCTCTCTCTCTTTCATCACAAGTCCCACAACCTGTCCTCTCAACCTACCCCTTCATCCCTTCATCTTTTTATTGCTTCTCTTTCCTCTCTCATCTCCATTCCTTCACCACTCTTTCTCCTTCCTTCAACATCCCACCCACCACCTCTCTTCACCACAGCCTCCAGTCCTCCCTTCACGTCTTAGGAGTGAATTTACAGACGTGCTGGGTTAGTCGACCGTGACGCCCACCTCCTTCCCCCTTCTCTTTGCCCTCCCCGTGACGCGCCCATCCCGACCCCTTCGCCTCCCTCTGCCCACGCGAGGTAATGTTGCCCTCCAAAGACTTCTCGGTCACGCCGCTTCGTAAACCCTTAGACCGCTATCACATACCCAAGCGACGGGGCGAGGAAAGTGATGCTGTTCTGATCGGTAAAACTGATTTATTTTCTCTTGTTTCTTTTTATTTCTTTTGTGCTGTAGTGAGGTAAGTGAAGTGTTTTTAATTGACAGATATTTCTTTGTTTTTCTTGTGAAGGTTTTTCTTTTTTTCTGGTCAAGTTTACGCCATCGTGCCTGACCTTAAGAGTAAGTGTCAGGCAGTGCTTCATCGGTGTTATCGCCGCCCTGACGCACCGCACGATCCGTGTCAGGCTGGACTCGTATTACTGATTCCTGGTTAATTAAAGGACGCTAATGTTGATCTTCTTTTCTTCTTCTTCCTACTTCTCCTCTTCCTCCTATTTACTATTTTCTCCCTTCTTCTATTCAACCATATTATTAGTATTGCTACTACTATTACTACTAATACTACTACTACTTCTACTACTACTACTACTGTCACTATTATTACTACTACTACTACTACTACTACTACTACTACTACTAATGCTACTACTACTACTACTACTACTACTACTACTGCCACTGCTACTACTACTTACTACTACTACTATACTACTACTACACTTACTACGATTACTATTCTTACTACTACTACTACTTCTACTACCAATACCAATCAATCAATCAACCTTTCCTATCAATAATAATAATAATGATACTTTTACTTCTACAGCTACTACTGCTACTACCATTGCTACGATTACTATTATTACTACCACAACACATTACTAATACCATTCCTACTACAACCACCACCACTACCACTACTACTAACAATGGTAATAATGTAAATAACAAACACATCATAACAGTGACATATTCCAGTGCAAGGTAAGTGAACAAGGGAAAGGGTTTGTGGGTAACCAAAGATCCCATCACTATACTACTACTACGACCACTAAAACTTTTCTTTCACTATCTCCCGTCTCCGTTATTATAACCCTCATACCGAGCTAACAACAGCCTTACTGGAGCGTGGCATTCGCTTACATGTTTACTGGGGTGCAGCTGAGCAAAAAAAGTACCAAGCTCTCTAGATAAAAAAGATAAAAAGAACACAATATGAGCGGGAGAAAAAAATAGAAACAGTGCACGTCTGTAAACGGGTCTAAATGGCAGGACTTACAGTTTCATTTTTTATATTGTTATGTACGTGAGTGGTAAATGCTTATTTTTTTTACTCAATGAGTGTTTAGTGCAGTGGTTCCCAACCTTTTTTCTGTTGTTTCCCCCTTCAACCAGTTCAACCATCCGGGCAAGGAAAAAAGTAGTCAATACACAAAATTTACTTGCTTAAGTATATCGTACAAGTATATCGACACTATCCTCTATATCTATATATACTTGAAGAAAAGTCAATAGCCGCATTCTAAAACTTTTTCTTCTGTCGACTGAATGCTAGTAATTTAGATGTCCCTCAGAATAAATTTCCCCCTTAGAATCCTGAAATTTCCCCCCAGGGGGAAATTTCAGGTCTTGTGTTTAATGGTCTTGCCACACAACAGCTATGGAAGAAATGAGGAGGATTCGAACCCACGGCGGGAAGAAACTATATATGTGTGATTTTATGGTCCACTTTGTTAACCATGAAAACAATAACAATAACCACTACTATTATTACCACTACTACTGTTACTACTACTACTATACTACTACTTCTAATAGCACTACCATTGATACTTAAACTTCCTACCAACAAATATTTCTACCACTGCTACTACAACCAACCCCATTACTACTACAATTACTACAACAATTACTACTACTACTGATGATACATAAGCGATGATTACAACACTTATATTAGAATCAACAACAGCTACACAGGAAATTACATCACCCACAAAGACACCACTCATAACCTCCATCACTTCCCAGACACCATCCAACAAGTACAAAGAAAGGCCTTGACACCAAAATCACACCACCAACGCATACCACCTCCACCTTATACCCACCACCTTCACCTCCACCTCCATCGTCTTTACTGCTCCCGCCATCACCACATCTACTATTACGACTCTTACTACCATCACCACTACCATTACCATCGTGACCTAGATTTCCACCCTCACAACAACCACCACTACAACTGCTACTACTACTACTACTACAACTACTTCCACCACCAACATCACACATCTCATCATCACCACTGCTAATACCACCACCACGGCCATCGCAAGCACCATCATCACCACCATCACTACAACTACGTATTACTAACATTAACGAGACCTTTTCTATACTTTCAGCACGGCAGACCGTACAATTTTCTCTTTCATTGTTATACGAAAAGAAAGAGATAGAGAGCAAGAGAGAGAGAGAGACAGAGAATGAGAAGAGAGAGAGAGACAGAGAATGAGAGAGAGAGAGAGAGAGAGAGAGAGGGGGAGAGAGAGAGAGAAGAGAGAGAGAGAGGAGAGAGAGAGAGAGAGAAGAGAGAGAGAGAGAGAGAAGAGAGGAGAGAGAGAGAGAGGAAAAGAGAGAGAGAGAGAGAGAGAGAGAGAGAGAGAGAGAAAAGAGAGGGGAGAGAGAGAGAATGGAAAGCAATAAAAGAGGAATGGGAGGGACACGAAAGCCAAAATGTGGAAGAGGAGAAAGAGGAGGAGCACAATAGGTCACGGTCAATTCAAGTGTTACAAGAAAATGTATTTCTTTCACACCCTGGCTCTGTGGTGAGTTGGGTCAATCGAGGTCGGATGATCTCTCACTCTCCTCTCTCTCTCTCTCTCTCCCCTCTCCCCTCTCTCTCTCTCCCCTCCACTCTCTCTCTCTTCTCTCTCTCTCTTCCTCTCTCTCTCTCTTCCCCCTCTCTCTCTCACCTCTCGCTCTCTCTCTCTCTCTCTCTCATAAGACATTTTCTCTCTCATCTCTCATAAGAACATAAGAAATAGGAAGCTACAAGAGGCCCGAGCCCACACGTGGTAGTTCCCTTCGCCTAACACTATACTAATCAACCTTTCATTCCTATCCATGAACCTAATCCAGCTCCTCTTTAAAGCTCCCTAATGGACACACCAACAACTACCTGTCTACTGAGACTCCATTCCATTCATTCAACACCCTATTTGTGAACCATTTTTCCCTATTTCCTTTCTATTCTACGCTTTTCAAAAACTTTGAATCCGTTACTTCTTGTTCTACCCTGGTTAAAAGCCGTTAAGAACTCTTTCCTACCTCTCCTTTATTGAACCCCTTTATCCACTTGAAAACTTCTTCAGATCGCCCTTACTCTGCGTCTCTCGAGTGAGTGAATTTTAATAATTTCAATCTCCTCTCTAACTAAAGTTACCCCTTGTATAATTTTGGTATCCTTCTCTACACTGTTTCTAACAAGGCTTATCCTTCCTGTAATATGGAGACCAAAACTGAACCGCATAGTCTAGGTGGGGCCCTGACTAGAGCCAGATAAAGCTTTAGATAACTTCCGCACTTCTACTTTGAACACTTCTGGTAATGAATCCTAATGCTCTATTTCTGGCCTCAATACATTGTTTCCTAGGTCTGAGGTTTCTGGGCTAACCCTCACTCCAAGATCTTTTTCACCTTCTGATCTTTTCAGCGATACATTGCTTATGGTGTATCTATTACCAGGGGTTTTTCTACCAACATTCATAACGCTGCATTTATCAATTTAAATTCCATCTCCCATCTTGACTGCCCACTCGTTAAGTTTATCTAAGTCTCCTGAAATATGTTTACATCAGACTGTGACCCAATAATCCTACCTAACTTTAGTATCATCAGCAAACTTGCTGATATCACTGCTAATCCCACTATCCAAGTCGTGATGTAAATCACAAATAGTAAGGGACCCAAAACAGACCCTTGTGGAACTCCACTTGTCACCAGTCCCATTCAGATTTAGAACCATTAATTTTTTACCCTTTGTTGCCTATTACTTAGGCAAGCTCTGATCCAGTGACGAACCTTCCCATCTATTCCAAGACCCCTAACCTTATTTAAGAGTCGCTCGTGTGGTACTTTGTCAAATGCCTTAACTAAGTCCAGATATATTATATCATAACCTTATCATTATCTGCC
>JACEEZ010021806.1:249063-281563 GCA_016584305.1 Chionoecetes opilio | reverse complement strand
AACATTGAAATAATTTTTACGGAGATCGGTGATGCAACGTTGACCTTTTAGTTTTAAACCATTATTTCTTGTTGTCACTTGAGTTGAAAGTTCGAATAGGTTCTCTTGATTAATGACATCAAATCCTTTTAGGATCTTAAAGGTTTCTATCAAGTCCCCACGGATTCTTCGATCCTTTAAGGAAAACATATTAAGTTTCCGCAGTCTCTCTCATAAGATGAATTTCGCAGAGATGGAATTTGTTTGGTTGCTCTTCTTTGCACTGATTCCAATTTGGCTTGATCTTTTACGAAACAGGGCGACCAGAATTGAACGGCGTATTCCAAGTGCGGCCTAACCAAGGACGTGTATAATTGTGTCATCACTTTCGGAGTTTTATGTTCAAAGTTGCGTTTAATAAAGCCCAACATCATATTTGCCTTTTTACTGGCAGCTAGGCAATGCGGACTGGTTTTCAGATCATTACTGATGATGACACCTAAATCCTTTTCCTGCTGTACTTCAGTTAACGATTTATTTTGCATTTGATAGTTATATTTGAGGTTATCGTTGCCTATATGCATTACTTTACATTTATCGGAATTGAATTTTAATAGCCATTTGTCACTCCAATCTGATAGTTTGTTGAGATCACTTTGTATGAGTTCGCAGTTTTCTCTAGTATATGCTTTACCGCCTAATTTGGTGTCATCTGCAAATTTTGATATTTTAGATACAAGTCCGCAGTCCAGATCGTTGATATATATCAGAAAAAGAGTAGGACCCAAGACCGAGCCCTGAGGCACCCCACTAGTAACATCTAACCAATCAGATGCCTCGCCATTTATTACTACCCGTTGTTTACGATTTGAAAGCCAATCGCCAATCCATGAACATAATTGCTCTCCTAAGCCATGTGCCCTTAGCTTGGTCAACAGTCGCTTATGGGAACTGTATCGAAAGCTTTCTGAAAATTAAGGTATATTACATCCGAGGGAATTTTAGCGTCCCAGTTTGAATAAATGACATTAAAAAAATCCAGTAGGTTTGTTAAGCAGGATCTTTTATTTCGAAATCCATGCTGTGAGTTTAGTATTGAGTTATTTTCATCGAGAAAAGACACTATTTTATCCCGCAATATTTTCTCAAATAGTTTAACAATCACAGACGTTAGACTAATTGGGCGATAATTACTTGCTAGGCTCTTACTCCCTTTCTTGAATATCGGTGTCACATTAGCTAATTTCCACATACTAGGAACATTTTTGTCCATTAGCGATTTATTGAGCATAATCTTTAACGGGAGCGAAAGTTGACTGTGACATTCGCGAAGTAATCGCGGCGAAATTTCGTCCACCCCCACGGATTTTGCTGGGTCGAGTTTCTGCAAATACTTTGAGGAGGAGAAGGAGGAGGAGGAGGGATGCATAGTATGGAATGATGATGCCGGTAGTGATGAGTGATGAGAGATGATGGGGGAAAGATGTGAGTGTTTGTAGCGAGGAAGAAAAGTTTTGATGGGATGCTGAAACTAAGAGTAGAGTGATGATGAGAGGAGATAGGATGTTTGGTGCTACTATAGCGTGCGGTCTACATCGGAGCCTGCAGTCTACGCTCCCCTAACGTGCGGTCTACAAAGATCCCGCCTGACCTGACCTGACCTGACTACCCCATAGCTTTAATGTGCAGTTTAACAAGTCCACACCTGACCTGACCTTACCTGACCTGAGTACCGGGACTCAACCTTATAAAATAGGAATCAACGAAGTAATGTCTCAGTATCCTCCTAAAATTCAAGCCGAGAACATCACTGACACTCCTCCTTTACAATGCTGTTTAAAGAATTCTACAGAAGTGTCATCTTGACAGAAGAAACAGCGGTTAAGTTTTTACGTGAAAGCAATCTTCTGGACACACCACAAGAAGCAGAGCCTTGTCATCGATGTGGTAATGTTATGCAAGGAAAAAGAAAAAGTGACAGGGTCGGGGAATAT
The DNA here is from genome assembly GCA_016584305.1 of Chionoecetes opilio. Lineage (NCBI taxonomy): Eukaryota > Metazoa > Arthropoda > Malacostraca > Decapoda > Majidae > Chionoecetes > Chionoecetes opilio. Next base: position 279,590 of record JACEEZ010021806.1, on the reverse strand, counting down.
TGGCCTGTGCTTAATAAATCACTTACTAATGTTTGGTTTTTTCTATAACACTCTACTGTATAATAGACAATATCATATAACAATAGTAAGTTGCAGCCTGAAGTGTAAGAGTGTAGAGTGTAAGTAGCGAGTAAGAAATGTAGACCGCACGCTATAGTGTAAAATGTCCCGGTAGACCGCAGGCTATAATGTAAAATGTTCCGGTAGACCGCACGCTATAGTAGCACCGGATGTTTAATTTCCTTAGTGGAGGCTTTAAGGGAAGTAAATGCAAGGTCATATTATTCAAGTCACATCAAGCAAATTACACACACATGGTTACGCGCTTAATCATACGGATTACTACCTACTTTAGTTGAAATTTCCTGCCCCGTCACTTTCCCTGTTTGTTGTACATCCTTTAATGTTCAATCACTGTCTCGCTTTCCTGATTAACTCGCAGATAATGAGGTGGCTTTCGCTTTTTTCATGTTTTCCATATTTTTTTTGTTCGTTGTCACTACGGTTGAGCGGGTTATGCTCCATGACGGCGTATCGTTCACGCTCCGGTAAACTCACGGATTTTATTGATAGCAGATTCATTTTCCTTCATGATTCTCACGCCGTTCTTAATTAACATTCCACGGAATTGCATCATCGAGGAAGTAATTATGTCAACACTTTCACCGTCATTCTGCCAATCACTGTTTTCCTCACTTCTATTTAACCTTTATTAGTTATATTTAATCACATGACTTCAGATAATTCAACTACACACACACACACACACACACACACACGCACACACACACACACGATGGTCAGGAGGTTGATAGCGTTCTGGTCTCTCACTCTGTGGGTAGGTGGTTCGAATCCTCGTGCGCCCGGGGATTTTTCACTTGACAAATTCGGGCGGTTACTGTCCCCCTTGAGAAATGGGATGGGGGTGTGTGGTGTGTGAGGTCCCAGCATTACCCAAAGATCGGCAATAATGAGCTCCAAGCTCGCACTGAGAGGGTGAAAACTGGCGATCGCGAGCCAGCTCGCGACCATGGGTGAATGACGCGCACACACACACACACACACACACACACACACACACACACACACACACATGCAAACACATAAACGCTCCACTTTCACCTCTTTAAGCATGAAAAAAGCCGCGTAAATGAGCCAAGTTGGGGACACATGCCTTCCCTTCCCCCACCCCCGTGCGCCCCAGGTCTCCATTCCCTAAGCCCCTGAGCCTGCCTTTAACAGCTACTCGCCCCTCCCCACCTTGTTGTTCATCACTCGCTGGGGGGGATGAAAGAGGGGGAGGGGAGGTACGGTGGAGGTTTGGAGGAAGGGAGGTACGAGTAACGTGATAGGGAGGGAGGGAGGGAGAGAAAGAGAGGGAGGGACCACTACCAAATTCCGCTCGCCCTTGAGTTTCATTCCATAATTGTTTCGACCCTGGAATTTTTGGGTTCTTGTTCGTGTTCCTCGATACTTAAGCATATTTATTTTCTTGTTTTAAACTGATCTGCAAATCGCAATATTTTCATGACACACACATCTAAGCCTATATTTACCTATACATCTATATTCAACTATTTGTTTATGTATGCTTATTCATCTATTTCTAATGTGATCCTTAGTTCTCTTCTCTATAAGGCTTTGAAAGTATCATAGGGAAGGCCAGGAGCTATTCACACCATTTCACCTTATGCAATTGTGTAGTCTAGAAAATACTTCAATATTTCTTTATTACAACAACACAGTGTACGTAATATCTTTATTGTCTAAGGCATTATAAATACTATCAAACAGTGACTTTCCTTCCTTCTACCATATTAAAATCACTCTTTATTATTTTTGTACCATTCAGAGCCCTAATAGCACTTTCCTCTTTCCCTTTCTACCCTTTGTATCGTGTATTTTTATCCAGGTCCTCACATCCTTTATGCTGAGGCAAACAAAGCCCACTGATCTTTACCGGCGAGCAATTATTCCTTGTTTGGTGTGGCGCCTGTAACACATTTTACAGAGCCTCGTGAAACAACGCGTCAGTCGAGGTGATGAAGTGACTTGTGTATCTGAGTGTATTGCGCAATAGCCGTAAACAGTCCCACAGGTAATAGTGGCTGTCACTTGTCATCGATGTCAACACACGTTTATACCTCGCATGTGTACCTGTCACCGTAACTTGACAACGGTGCTGCGATGTATTCATTCCACATCAACATTCTTCATAATACATTGGCCTCGTAAGACGTATTCTATTTCTCGTTGAGGATTTATATGAGAACAAAACGTAGAAAGAGAAAATATAGACGAATAGAACCATAGAGCTGTCAACACGAACACGGCAATCTGCTCCTGAACTTTTGAACTTGGAGCGCACATTCCATCAGTTACCTTCCCTTATACAGCAATTACTACCTGCAGGAAACAAACCTGCCTGGGAAATCGAAGGATAAAAACCTGTAAAACACTGGCATAAAATTCCGAAGAGAAACAATGACAAGAATGTATTTATGCGTTTATTTTCACTTATTTTCTCGTTGCTGTCACCAATGTTTACGGCGTGCCATCCTCCACATCTCGTTTTCGTTGGAGCGAGACCAGACGCTCCGAAAAAAACGAGTTAATTGCTGGCGAAGACGTATTGTTACCTGCACCGTCCAGGTGAAGTGAGATCAGGTAGCGAAATGGAATGACTCTTTGTCTCGTCGTAAAGAAAACGCGTCTCCCTTTCTCATGCACACTTTCTTTTCGTGTTTTTTTTGTTTCCCTTGATTATTGTCTTTCTCTGTTTTGATCCATTTTGCGAGTAATTGATACTGAAAGCGATAGTTGTGTTATTTTCTCATGTGAATACTTTCATAACAAGTTTTTTTATGATTTATGATTTTGAAATAGATCTTATGTAAATACTGTCCTTTCCGTTGATATGATCTTTTATTTCGCTATCATCAATTTTGTCTCAAGCTATATTAATTTCTATTCCAATAAGCGCAAATACATTCTTTATGTTACTACCAAGACTTTTATACTTTTAATCATTCAAATTATCAATCTTCCGAGAGGTTTTTACAATCACTACGGTCTTTAGGCAGTGTTTGGAAATGGCCATCATGCAACTATAGTCCATTTTATTAAGTTGGCTAAAATACATTAAAAAAGCCACGCCCCATTGTACCTGATTGGCTGAAGCAACGAATCCGAGCTTGTGAATGACTGCGGTAGTTTGGCTGAAGTTTGGTTGGTAGTTCTGTCATTCACAAGCTCGGACACGCTGCGTTCAGCCAATCAGGTACAAGGAGGCATGGCCTTCTTAGTGGATTTTGGCCAACTAATATAAATAGACTAAAACTCCTTTAACCCCTTGAGGCCCAGAACGTAATTTCCATTGTAATTTGGGAACCATTAGACGATTTTAATGAATATAAGAAATATTTTATAGATATGACCACCTGAATGACCTGAATGTTTTATAGATATGATCTATGATATTTAGTATCCTTGTCGACTAACTAATTTGATATCATAAGTTACTTTTTGTGATTTTAGTGCTAAGAACGGACGATTTTATGTAGCAATGGAAAGATCTGGGCGTGAAGGGGTTAATAAGTCTCACATGCAAGCGTCAAGATAACGAATAGCATTAAGCCGGTTATTCGAGTAAGGGGAAGTGGCCATGGAGGGGAATTCCAATCACTCACACATCCATTTTTACGCTGCGTCAGTCACTCATCTATTCAACATTCAACTCTTATGTCTTTATTTCTTATCTCACTTTATAACTATTCGCTATATGTTGTGCATTGTATCAGCTTCATCCTCATTCTTTGATTGCGTGCATCCATCTCTTTCTAAAATAGTTAGTGCTTCACTGTCCATTCTACTTTGTTTGGATTTTTAACTATTATTTAACCTTTCCTGTATACATTCCCTTCACCTCCTGTCTCTTGCTCGGTATTTTTGTCATTTTTGTTCCACATTTTGACCGATTCCTCTTGTTCCAGTCCTAATTAACACGTCCTTATCTTTACTAGTCTTTCATCAAGTGTTCTATTTCTACCTCTTCACTCTTCTATCTATTTTTGGTTCAGTTTTTTTTTTCCAGTACATTACCGCTTCACTTTTCTTTCGTCACATCAGAATTACTTTTATCTATCTTATTTCCTCCATCATCCCCAAAGTACACCTACATATATAAAATGTCTTCTCTCGTTATCTAAATCCTGCCTTATCATTTCATCACTTCTCCATATGCATCTCTTCTCTCCCACTAGTTTTCCATCGTCATCTTTCCTTCTTCCCTTCTCATTTCCTTCCCCATTGCCCTCTTAATCTCAACCTCCACCTATTCATTGTCTCCTTCCCCGCCCCACTTCCAGCCCGTCTCCCTTACCCTGCCTCGCACGGACCAATTACTAAGCAGGTTTGCGGTAGTGTGACCTCCACTTGACCCTATAACCCTGCCTGACCCCTGCCCGCTTCCGCCACGATAATAGACGGTATCCCAGAGACCTTAAATGAGAGAGAGAGAGAGAGAGGGAGAGAGAGAGAGAGAGAGAGAGAGAGAGAGGAGAGGGTAGAGAGAGAGAGAGAGAGAGAGAGAAGAGAGAGAGAGGAGAGAGAGAGAGAGAGAGAGAGAGAGAGAGAGGGGGGAGAGAAGAGAGAGAGAGGAGAGAAGAGAGAGAGGAGAGAAGAGAGAGAGAGAGAGAGAGAGAGGAGAGAGAGGGGAGAGAGAGAGAGAGAGAGAGAGAGAGAGAGAGGAGAGAGAGAGAGAAGAGAGAGAGAGAGAGAGAGAGAGAGAGAAGGGCGGAGAGAGAGAGAGAGAGAGAGATGAGAGAGAGAGAGAGAGAGAGAGAGAGAGAGAGAGAGAGAGAGAGGAGAGAGAGAGAAGAGAGAGAGAGGGGAGAGGAGAGAGGAGAGAGAGAGTGAGAGAGAGGAGAGAGAGAGGGGAGATGAGAGGAGAGAAGAGAGAGAGAGAGAGAGAGGAGAGAGAGAGAGAGAGAGAGAGAGAGAGGGGAGAGAGAGAGAGAGAGAGAGAGAGAGAGAGAGAGAGGAGAGAAGAGAGAGAGAGATGAGAGGAAAGAGGAGAGGAGAGAGCAGAGAGAGAGAGAGAGAGAAGAGAGAGACGAGAGATGGGGTAGAGAGAGAGAAGAGAGGAGAGAGAGAGAGAGAGAGAGAGGAGAGAGAGAGAGAGGAGGAGAGAGAGAGAGAGAGAGAGAGGAGAGAGAAGAGAGAGAGAGAGAAGAGAGAGTGTGAAGAGAGAGGTGTGAGTGTGTGGAGTGATGACTAGTTCTTTAACAGAGATCAAGAAGAGGGGTAGGAAAGAGAGAGTATGCGGATGATCAGAGATGTTGTGTCTGGGGGTGTGGTGTGTGGTGTGTGTGTGTGTGTGGTGTGTGGAGCAGGATCAGAGACGGGTAGAGAATCTGTATGTCCGGCTGTCATGTGTGTGCTGGTGTCTGTGGTGTGTGGTGTGTTTTAAGGATACAGGAGAGCACCCGACCGCCCTACCTTACCGCTCCAAGCAGCACCGGAGAGAGATCACAACGTAACCGACCCATTACGGCTGGTGGACAGGCTGGGTTTTTTAAGGAACAGCCATCTGCTTCCGCTCCGCCCGGGGATCGAACCCGGGACTTCTCGGTTGTGAACCGAGCGTGCTTCCCCTACACTACGGAGTACCCGTGTGTGTGTTGGTGTGTGTGTGTGGTGGTGTGTGTGTGTGTGTGTTGTGTGTGTGTGTGTGTGTATTTTCTATTTTCTCCAGGCAATTGTAGGAATAATTTTTTTATATATCTGTCATTCTTATTTGCTTTTGCGTCTCTCTTGTATATTCATTATTTTAACATGTTTAACATTTTTTCTTCCCTTCCGTCTACAAGTACTTCTCTCCTTCTCTTTGTTATTTTTATTCTTGTCTCCTTTCTTATTACCTTCATCTCATTTAAATGTTTTTTTTCTTCTGCTTCTTCATCCTCCTATTTCGCTCAAGTGATTATTATAATGATATGACCTCCTTCCTTTACCTTCACCGGCACACATCCCCTACCTTCTCTCTCTCTCTCTCTCTCTCTCTCTCTCTCTCTCTCTCTCTCTCTCTCTCTCTCTCTCTCTCTCTCTCTCTCTCTCTCTCTCTCTCGACAGGAAAGCAAACTGCTGATCCAGGATGACATTTTCTATTTACAAGAAAATTGGGGTCAATGAGACGAGGAGAAAAATCAAAGGGAAGAAAAAAATGAAGGAAAAATGCTTGAAAAAGGATAGAAAAAAACAGGGAACAAAGAGTACATGTGGAAGCATTGTTCTCTAAGCGACGGAGATCCTCAGTCTGTAATTTAAGGATTGTCTTTGTAAGGGGATGGGAAGGGTTGTCCGGCTACAATCTGTATGCCATAAAAGCGGTTAAAAAAGACGGAATTCACACAATCATCATTACCGTAACGACGCAGAAAAGAGCGAAGCAGCCCGTCATGTGATGTTGCGGAAGAAAATAATGAGGGGGTGAATTCCCGGCCTTTTATAGTGTTATGGCAAGATGACAACGCCCTTTCTAACCTCCAACGGGTGTCATGCCAGGGCCACACACACTATACATCCACCTACCACACACACACACACACACACACAAGCGCACACACGTTAAGTACTCCTCCCATCATCACGTCACCTTCCTTCGTCACCTAAATGAGTGTAAATGAGAGGTACTAAGCGACCTAGCCATTGTTTCTACCGAGGCGGGACACACTACTGGCCGAGATCCCACGCTCGACGACACCCAAGAAAGAAGTGAGAGTGAGAAAAGGAAAGAAGAAGGTTCGAAGAGGATATTTCCTTGAATGTCCCTCAGTTTGACACCCAAACGATTGTTTCCCTGTGAAGAGCAGTATTCCCTCAGCTCTTGGGATCTACGTGAGTTTGAATGCGCTTACAAGGGTGTCAAGGAACCCCTACGGAGTATTGTCCCGGAAACACCCTTAAAACCACAACTTCCGGAGGCTTTGTGAAGCACCGCCCTCCTGGGTCGCCTCACCTCAAATTTAGGAACAAGGGTGTAATGGCAAGACCCGCCAATAAGCTTTAACCTTAGTGGTCTTTTTATGGTATGTCTGATTGGTCTGTAAGCTTCGACAGAACTTCAAGGTGCAAGGAAAGGTTTGTGCGTCATTAGGTTATCCAATTTGCCAGGACTGATGCATAAACGGACAAGCCGTTTTTGATTGATTGTTTGAGTAATTTTGTCTGTATTATTAGGGGGAAAAAGTCATTGGTATGCTTAAAAAAATGCTTGGAATAGTTATGCATGCTCTTTAAAGCAAGAGCGGCCAAAACAATTATCACAATCTTATACTTATATCAATATCAGACATAGATTACGTCCTCATAAAAGCATCTCAACCTCGCACAGTTTGTGATCGTGTAGACTAATGAAGATTGCGTCGGTGTGAGCGTGAGGGCAGTGAGGCTGCAAGGTTGGCAAACAAGGCTGGGTCGACGAAGGACGGAGCATAAGTGTGGGCGGCAATGAACACACAATGGAACCTGGTTTTTCAATGCCCAGGTCAACGCGCACCCCAGAATCAACGCTTGTGTCTGACCAACATAAGGCAGTGCTGAAGGACTCTTTATCTAATCGTATTGCCACCAATCTCCTTCCAATAGACCTTCCTGCATCTCATACGTGGGACTTTCTAAAGCTGTTTTTACGGTCCTATTAATTACATCTTTATGAGAGAACGTGAGGGAGAATGAAAGCGTGATTCTGACCAACATAAAGCGGTATTGACTCGTGGAGTCAAGCGGACTCGTGACGGTTACTAACGCCCTCAAGCTCCTTCCGACACAGCTTCTCGCACCTCGGAACTTTCTTGAGCTGTTTCCACGATATTGTTAATTACACCTTCGTGAGAGCAGGTGGAAACGCAGTCTAGCACAGGCCATTCAAGTGAAATCAGTACCATACCATTGTAAAAAAAAAAACGCCCACCATCTCTCGGACTCACCCAAGGCTTTCCATGCCGAGAGACGCAACGCCAAAGACCCGACTGAAAGTAAGTCTTGTTTAATGAAAAAAAAATATGGCTTCACGTGATCTACAAGAGCATCGTTTGTGCCTCAAAAATCTGTGATTAGACCATAAAACTGAAAATTGGAGAGAAAACTTTATAAGGCTGGTACAATATATCTTAGTTTAATATACTCATTACTACTTTCATCTTTTTTTCCAAACTGTGCCATAAAATCACGTTTCACCCGCCTAAAATAATATAATCGCTGCGGCACACACTAAGCGAAGGGAAGAAAAAACCTTAGCCGTCACGGACCTGTTCAGGGGCAGCGAACTGGAGTGACCATCGGTGGCGCGTCAAGGCCACTCACTGGTCTGTTGTGGCGGTGACTAAGCACGCCGGCCGGCACAGAACCTCGCCCACAAGGAAGAAACATAACATCGCCACCACCACCACATAAAGTATAGCTCACAGAGGAGGCAGTTTAACCCCTTGAGACCCATAACGTAATTTCCATTGTAATTTGGGTACCATTAGACGTTTTTTTGTGTGAATATAAGCAATATTTTATAGGTATGACCTGTTTAGTATCCTTGTCGACAAACAAATTTGGTATATTTAGTTACTTTTCTTAATTGCATGGCTAACAACGGACAATTATGTATAGCAAGGGAAAGATCTGGGCGTGAAGTGGTTAAGAGAAAGATGAATTAATATATACGCACAATTACGTATACATCCATGCATCACAAACCCTTCAATCTACTCATATTGTCCTGTCTTCCTTTTTTTCTTTTACATGAAGTAAAAGTTTGGCTAAAAACGAATAAAAACTAAACTAAGAGAAGCCCACTGAATGTCACTCGCTACTCATACCTGCAAGTTGATCCGACCCTTTTCAGACTCAGCTTAATGGATGTCCACATGATACGAGCAGAGTTACAAGAGGACTTACATTTCAATCTCTGACAGGCTATCTGTTAGGGTTATGGAAGTCCAGATAGATGGACTACAGAGCATGTGTCTCTTCTATGCCGTGATCTTTGGCCAACGAGCGGATATGTAGAAAAAAAACTGTTCATTGACCTCGACATCAATAAACACGCAAGACAATTTAAAGACAGTGACCTCGGAGGCGGACTTTCGGCCGTGTTAAGATGTCCTTGAACTCAGCAGTCATCGGGCGAGTGAATTACTTGTGATAATGACTCCTTCCAGTGTAGGTGAGCGGGTGTTTAGTTGGTGCTGCTCAACAAAGAGGGAAAGTGTTTGGCTGTTTGTGTTCCTGTAAAGGGCGTAGGGAAGAGAAACGCCCCTGACACATCCCTCACCATCATGGCAACCCAGTAAACACTTTCCTAGGTCGGTAACAACATGAAGGTGAAGAGTAGTGTCGAAAGGAATCGTGTCATTATTAACAGTAGATCACGCACCTTATCATCCGGGAGATTTGAGAGAAAAAGAGAGAAAGAGAAAAAGAGAAAAAGAGAAAAAGAGAAAAAGAGAAAAAGAGAAAAAGAGAGAGAGAGAGAGAGAAGAGAAGAGAGAGGAGAGAGAGAGAGAGAGAGAGAGAGAGGAGAGAGAGAGGAGAGAGAGGGGAGAGAGAGAGAGAGAGAGAGAGAGAGAGAGAGAGAGAGAGGGGAGAGAGAGAGAGAGAGAGAGAGAGAAGAGAGAAAGAGAAAGAGAAGAGAAAGAGAAAGAGAAAGAGAGAGAGAGAGAGAGAGAGAGAGAGATGAGAGAGAGAGAGAGAGAGAGAGAGAGAGAGAGAGGAGAGAGAGAGAGAGAGGAAGAAAGAAACAACAATAGTGCATGAAAACGAGAATGACGGGAAACCTGAAGTTATCATTCCACAACCTTGAGGAATAAGTGCTTGTGAAGAGGAGGAGGAGGAGGAAGAGGATAGAAAAATTGCAAGGAGGAGGAAATGGAGGGAAACGAGGAGGGTAAAGAAAAGAAAGATGTAACAGTTGGTATGATGAGACTGCAGCCGGAAAATCTTCATCTTCAGTTGAATGAAATAGAGAAGAAATAATTTTTGAAGGGAAGATGCGCATTACATAAATTAAAAATGACAGTGAAATAAAAGGGGGAGAGAAAAGATACAAATAAAAGGAAGGAAGGAACGCAAGAAAATCTTTTTAAGAAAGACATCTACAAAAAGAAAAATAGGAAAATAGATAGAAGAAAAGATAGATAGATAGATAGATAGATAGATAGATAGATATAACTATTTATGTACGAACAGATACGTTTATAAACTAGAAAGAAGTAAAAGAGGCAAACAAAATAAAATAGTAAAATGCAAAGGAAGAAAAGAGAAGGTAAGATAAGTTCAGGAAGGAAATAACAATATTAAAGTAAGTAAATATCGTACAAAGGAGAAAAATCGAGAACACAAAAGCTTCCTTCAGTATTTACTTCGTCCACTAGTCATTTGTCATATTTGTCCCTCGTGTTTTCTTTCTCAATCTGTTTCTCATTCATGGGATGTTGTCAAGGCTACGGAAACACACACACACACACACACACACACACACACACAGACACCATACTCACACACAGACACACACAAACACACACGCACACACGTCAGGCAAACTTTTCCTCTGTACTTGCTTTTGTACAGAAGAGAGAGAAGAGATGAGAGAGAGAGAGAGAGAGAGAAGAGAGAGAGAGAGAGAGAGAGAGAGAGAGAGAGGAGAGAGAGGAGTGAGAGAGAGGAGGAGAGAGAGAGAGAGAGGAGAGAGAGAGAGAGGAGAGAGAGAGAGAGAGAGAGAGAGAGAGAGAGGAGAGAGAGAGAGAGAGAGAGAGAGAGAGAGAGAGAGAGAGAGAGAGGAGAGAGAGAGAGAGAGAGAGAGGGGGGGGAGAGAGAGGGAGAGATTCGTACATATTGCATGAGTAAAAAAAAAAACGTAAAGAGAGACAGACGTCAAGACAGAACAAGAGATTGAAGGAGAAAGAAAACATTTGCATTCAATTTCGCATTATAATCGTAAAGTACGAGAGGTCACAACCCTTTGTATATACTGACCCAAGGCAAGAGAAGACACTTGACCTTGAACTAGGAAAGCACACACTCTCTCTCTCTCTCTCTCTCTCTCTCGGTACATGGATCTTAATTGCTTTGCCTTCGTGTCTACAAGCATGACAACCTTACTTAACCATCTCTAAGGACCTTATCTGCAAGCTTATTTTCATTTCCATAATCTTAAATTGCCATTTCACGACACAAAATACTCCTCTTTCATCCAGTTTCTTCTTATCTTTATAGGTACAATTTTTTTTTTTTTTTAACTATCTTTTTACATCGAAACCTTAAACCTTCTTAACCACAGATACCACTGAGCTATTCGCCCGCCCTTGCTCTATATCTTTGGAAACCTGGCACAAAGGAGATATTTTCTATATTTCTTTGTGTCCTTGGTATGTTTTCACGTGCAAAACCAAAATGATAGACATCTATATAACTTCTCCTTCTTTTCTTCTCTCCTATCCTTCTCCTTCTCCTCTTCTTCTCCTTCTCCTCCTCTTTCTTCTACCCTTCACGCCGCCATCCCCACTTCGTCACCCCCTCGCCATCATGAAGGGGTCACGGACGCAGGCAAGGACTCAGAGGCTTGTGGATATGTAATTATTCCTCCCCATTTCAGTCTCCCTCAACTCCCCTTCACCTGTGTACCTATTCCCACAGGTCATTCCTACGCGCTTCCTACACACATACACATTCTCTCTCTCTCTCTCTCTCTCTCTCTCTCTCTCTCTCTCTCTCTCTCTCTCTCTCTCTCTCTCTCTCTCTCTCTCTCTCTCTCTCTCTCTCTCTCTCTCTCTCTCTCTCTCTCTCTCTCTCTCTCTCTCTCTCTCATACATAGTTATCATAATAGATAGATGACCCACTTTACTTTACGTATTCAAGATGTTCCGCTAATATATCAACCAATAGTATCACAGGCTTGAACGGACGTCTGTACAAATATTTTCCCTTAACTACCAATCAACGCGTGCTTAATTGAGGAATGAGAAGCCTGTTGAGTCTGATATCAATAGAACTTTTGAATGTAGAGACACGAGCAAGAGTTTTACTGCAATGGGGACTGTTTATATATTTAGGGAGAATAGAGGTTAGTGTTTCAATCATTCTTCGTTGGGTGACAAAGTTTCAGTATATTGTGTTTCAATGTGAGAAGTACATAGTGATCGCATGATAAAGGAACAGTTCATTAGTATGTGTGTGTGTGTGTGTGTGTGTGTGTGTGTGTGTGTGTGTGTGTGTGTGTGTGTGTGTGTGTGTGTGTGTGTGTGTGTGTGTGTGTGTGTGTGTGTGTCATTCACCCATGGTCTTATCCACGCGAGTCAGACTCGCGATCGCCAGTTTTACCCTCCCGGTGCGAGCTTATTATTACCGATCTTTGGGTAATGCTGGGACATCAAACACCACATCCCCCATCCCCTTGCTCAAAGGGGACAGTAACCGCCCGAATTTCTCTGTGGAAAAATCCCCTGGAATTAGCGGGCCCAGGGATCGAACGGCAGACCACCGAATGGTGCCAGACGCTCTAACCCACGGAGCCTTTCAGGTGCTCTGAAGACGTTCAGGCGTTGAAAGCGTTCAGGCGGTGTGTGTGTGTGTGTGTATATGTGTGTGTGTGTGTGTGTGTGTGTGTGTGTGTGTGTGTGTGTGTGTGTGTGTGTACTGTGTACTCGCACGTAATACATAAAGGCAGGCATAAAGGAGAACAAGAAAGCAAAGCCCTCGGGTGTCACTAATTGCACAGGTAAACACTGCAACACCGACCCGTCTGTGTGTGCGTGTGCGTGTGCGTGTGCGTGTGCGTGTGCGTGTGCGTGTGTGTGTGTGTGTGTGTGTGTGTGGTGTGTCTGTGTGTGTGTGTGTGTGTGTGTGTGTGTGTGTGTGTGTGTGTGTGTGTGTGTGTGTGTGTGTGTGTGTGTGTGTGTGTGAAATTTTACCTCAGGCTTGAAGAACCTCCATTTCCACGACTATAGTTTACGTGTTCTACCCTCCCCCTCCCTACCTCTTCCTCCGACACCTTTCCCTCATCAATACACCTCCTCCTCCTCCTCCTCCTCCTTCTCTTCCTCCTCCTCTTGCTTTCTTTACAATACAGCCCACTCTTTTCCTCTCCTTTTCCCCTTCTCTCTAGTCAATGCTCTCCTTTTCCTCACTACTTCTTCCCACTCCACTCCACACATCACTCACTCCCCCTTATTCCTTATTTTCCCTTTCTCCCTTACACTCACCTCCTGTCCACTTGCAAGAACACGTCCCACTCTCTCTTCTCTTTTACCTCCCCTGCCTTGTCTCTCCTCTCCTTACCATCTTGACAAGACTCACGGGGTTCAAAGGCTGTGATTTGGACTTCAGACTCTCTTCTCCCGGGCCGGGAACACGACAGACAGACATCCTCCCCATTCACCAGCCTCCCCTCCTACCCGTCTACCTCTAATAGTCTCTGTAACATTCATGAAGATGGCTAGTTCTCTCTCTCCCCTCTCTCCCCTCTCCTCTCTCTCTCTCTCTCTCCTCTCTCTCTCTCTCTCTCTCTTCTCTCTCTCTCTCTCTCTCTCTGTGTGTGCGTGTGTGTGTGTGTGACCAAAAACTGTAACACATGAAAACTACGAATACAAACAACGAAGAAACCATAACGTCACGAAAAAATAATACTGTAGAAAGCCACGACACGAACGCTGTCACTCATCGACCTCCTCCTCCTCCTCCTCTTCGAATGGTTCACTTCTACGTCAGTTACATATGATGGTGCTCGCTGCTATGGTAGTGTTAATAGTGGTGATGAGCTAGTAGTAGTAGTATAGTAGTAGTAGTAGTAGTAGTAGTAGTAGTAGTAGTAGTAGTAGTAGTAGTAGTTAGTGGTGGTAGTAGAAGTAGTAGTTGTAGTAATAGTGGTGGTAGTAGTGATGGTGGTGATAATGTTGGTAGTGATGGTGGTGATAGTGTTTACAAAGGATTACAAAGGATTACAAAGGAAACACAAACAGCAACAGACCGATAGGTCCTTACAAGGCTGTTTGCTTTAACTGCACTACACTAACTAGATGATAAGAGAGAAAGGATAGGAAAGTAGAAGGCTCCTCCCCACCCACCCATCCCTCCAGCCGAAGCTGGCCGGAAATGAAGTGATACCATGCAGTATAGAAAAACTGCATGGAATTTGTGAGGAAAGTTGAAAGCTGTAATCTATGGCTAACTACTACTAGTTTGTGGGGGTAGGTTTAGTGCTTGATAGATTGGTCATGTTATGCGTGTTTTGTAATGGTGTGAACACAGTGTTGGTAGTGATGGTGGTGGGGGTGGGGGTAGTGATGGTGGTGGGGGGTGGGGGTAGTGATGGTGGTGGTGGGTGATGGTGGTGGGGGGTGGGGGTAGTGATGGTGGTGGGGGGTGGGGGTAGTGATGGTGATGGGGGGGTGGGGGTAGTGATGGTGGTGGAGGGTGGGGGTAGTGATGGTGATGGGGAGGGGTGATGGTGGTGGTGGTCACAGGCGGAGCAAGAACCACAAAGCACCGAGAAGGATGTCCTCGAGCAGTCCTTGGGGGTGGAAGGTTTGGGGGGCGACCACTTCCGAGGGGATCAAGGACCGACGGGACTCACCTGAACGATTCGCTGACTTGAGAAGAAAAAAAACTCACTTCAATTCCTTCCTAGTAGTAGATTAAATTTCTTATACACACAAATCTCAGATATAACTAATTTTCTTGCCTCACAAAGCATGTGAAAAGGAATATAAAGTTAAATTCTGTGATGTTTACTCGGTCTAGTTCAATGGCATTACATTTTTTTTTATCAATTACAGTACAATTTGGATCTTGTACATTTTTTTTTTTTTTGTACAATTTTGTTCTTGTAGATTTTTATTCTGTCTCTGTAATACATTAAATGAGAGATAATACCTATGTCTATAAGATAAGAAATATTGTGTTCCCATCGTGATTTACAACTAGAAGTGTGTGTGTGTGTGTGTGTGTGTGTGTGTGTGTGTGTGTGTGTGTGTGTGTGTGTGTGTGTGTGTGTGTGTGTGTGTGTGTGTGTGTGTGTGTGTGTGTGTGTGTGTGTGTGTGTGTGTGTGTGTGTGTGTGTGTGTGTGTGTGTGTGTGTGTGTGGTGTGTGTGTGTGGTGTGTGGTGTGTGTTGTGTGTGTGTGTTTGTGTGTGTGTGTGTGTGTGTGTGTGTGTGTGTGTGTGTGTGTGTATGTGTGTGTGTATAATCTACTGTCCATAAAAAAAATCCCTAGTCAAGGTGAGATCAAGGAGACTACTTAATGGAAATAAAGAAGACTCAAATGGAGGCATTACGAATCAAAGTGAGACAATCACTGAACATTACATGAAAAACGAACCTCAGTTTACTTAGTTACGAGAGAGAGAGAAAAAAAAGAAAAAAAAAAGAGAGAAAAACAAAATTGTGCCAAAAAAATCAACGTAAAATTCATTCTTTACTACTTGAACAATCAGTTAAAACTTCCATTTCGACCAAGTATTTTCACTAGTCTCACAACATCAACAGTAATGAAATCTTCACCAATTACTGCGTATCTCGACGACTCAACGTTTTGATTTTATTATTTTTTTGCAGTAAATGATGTTGAATTTGAAAAAAAAAGATAGACCGATCCCAGTACTGATAATTCTTCTTTTTCGATACTTGCTATCAATTTCCGGCCAATGACAATGTTTCTCCAGGAGGAAAATATTGAAGCCCTGATATCTGTGTCGGCACAAGATTGGTTACGCAAGTGCGGCGTCGAATATATTTTCTTACAATGCATGGAGTGGTTGTGATTTATGAATGGCCAGAGTAAAAACAAGGAAATTATGACGAGAAAAAAAAGAGAGAAGAGAGAAAAAGAGAGAGAGAGATACTTTGATCCTATCTAGAGACATTGCAAGTACCAACTACAAGGTTATTGACTATACAAAGCGCCACCACGCCAGGACGAACTTGGTGGGCTCGAACTGCTGACCGAATGCAGGGACGCTACACGCTAGCCTGCAGCTCTACCAACCGAGAGCCACCCTGACGGATATATATATATATATATATATATATATATATATAAAATATAGAGAGAGAGAGAGAGAGAGAGAGAGAGAGGAGAGAGAGAGAGAGAGGGGAGAGAAGAGAGAGAGAGAGAGAGAGAGAGGAGAGAGAGAGAGAGGAGAGAGAGAGAGGGGAGAGAGAGAGAAGAGAGAGGGAGAGAGAGAGAGAGAGAGAAGAGAGAGAGAAGAGAGAGAAGAGAGAGAGAGAGAGAGAGAGAGAGAGAGAGGAGAGAGAGAGAGAGAGAGAAGAGAGAGAGAGAGAGAGAGAGAGGAGAGAGAGAGAGAGAGAGAGAGAGAGAGAGAGAGATAGAGGGGAGAGAGAGAGAGAGGGGAAAAGAGGGGAAAAGAGAGAGAGAGAGAGAGAGGAGAGGAGAGAGAGAAGAGAGTAGCGAGGAGAAGAGAGAGAGAGAGGAGAGAGCGGAGAGAGAAGAGAGAGAGAGGATGAAGAGAGAGAGAGAGAGAGAGAGAGAGATTAGAAAAGTGCGTGTACCCTCAATTTCTATTTCACGCGAACATGAAATAAAGATGTGGGGTGTGTGTTGTGTGTGGTGTGGGTGTGTATGTGTGTGTGTGTGTGTTGTGTGTGTGTGGTCGTTGTGTGTGTGTGTGTGTGTGTGCGTGTGTGTGTGTGTGTGTGTGTGTGGGTGTGTGTGTGTTTTGTGTGTGTTGTGGTGTGTGTATGTATGTTTTGTGTGTGTGGTATGTATGTGTGTGTGTGTGTGGTGTATGTGTGTGTGTGTGTGTGTGTTGGTGTATGTGTGTGTGGTGTGTGTGTGTGTGTGTGTGTGTGTTGCGTCTGGTGTGTGTGTGCGTTGTGTGTGTGTGTGTGTGTGTGTGTGTGTGTGTGTGTGTGTGTGGGGTTTGTTGTGTGTGTGTGTGTGTGTGTGTGTGGTGTGCGCGTTTGTGTGGTGGGGTGTGGTTGTGTGTGTGTGTGTGGTTGTGTGTGTGCTGTGTGTGTGGTGTGTGTTGTGTGTGTGTTGGTGTGTGTGTGTGTGTGTATCATCCACGGTCTTGTCCACGCGACCCGGATTCACGATCGCCAGTTTCACCCTTCCGAAGCGAGCTTGCATGTCTTAGTGACCTATCTTTGGGTAAGGCTGGGACCTCACACACCACATCCCCACCCCCTTGCTCAAGGGATAGTGACTGCCCACATCTGTATGTGAAATATCCCCAGGGATTTTTCCCGAATGTATGTGTTTCTGTGTTTCTGTGTTATAGCTTTGCGTGTGTGTATCCTTTTTATTCTCAAAGTAATGTATTCCTTCTCATCCATTTACCAGTATTATACATGTATTAAGTTTAATCATGTAATAGCTACATTTTATCGGTTACTGGGTGATACCCAAGCAATAAATCGTAATTGAACTTCATATATAAATGTAGTAGGAAAATAATGAATACAAAGGAGCGAGAAGATAAAGGAAGAAGAAAATATGGAACAAATATGTAAATGATAATGCTAATAATAATAAGAATGATGGTGCTAACATAAAAAATTACAATTATAACAATAGCTAATAATGGTAATAATAAATTTTAAAAATATTTACAATTATAAGAATAATATTGATAGCAACAATAAATATAATGCTATAATCATTATTAATCATATGGATGATAGCAATAATGATGATAGTAATGAGTATAATGGTTGTGATGATAGTGATATAAAAGAGGCATAAGGAATAAATAAATAAAAAATAAAAAAAATAAAAATGAAAGAGGAAAACTGCAAATTGGTTACGATAGAAAGAAATATGAGGAGGAGAGAAAAAACCCACGAGGAGAAGAAAGAGGAAGACCAAGAGAAGAACCAGTAAGAGAGGAGTCATGGGAAAGAGGAGTGAGAACAGGTAAGGACAGGTAAGGGAGGAGGGCAAGGGGGAGGGGCCAGGCAGGAGGGTGAGATAAGGGTCATATACATGCAGGGGGCAACTCCTACTTCAGGACCTTAACCCTTAACTTAAGCCGCAGCGAAGGTTAAATAAGGTCAGGGAAGCGCCGGACCCTGACTCTTGGAAAATATAGTCTTGACGTTTTCAAAAAATTTATGTTCGCATGTTTTTTTATCGTTTTTTTGTATCAGTTTGCAACGGTGTGTTTGTGTGTATGTGTGCGTGTGTTAAGACCCACAACACACCTGCAAGATTATGAAGCAACACATGTTATCCTTGTAACTGGTTTTCTCTCTCACCAAGTTGTCCATGACTTTCTTTGTCCCTCTTTCTTACATGGCAGGTTTTATTCTTTTGATTATCCATGATTTCCTTAATTACCAATGTCATTCCCCTCATGTTACAGGGAGTGAGGAAAGCTTTGATCTCTCTCTCTCTCTCTCTCTCTCTCTCTCTCTCTCTCTCTCTCTCTCTCTCTCTCTCTCTCTCTCTCTCTCTCTCAGGCGGGACATACATATTTTTAAACACCAATGGGCAACACACACCACCTTGCGGGATGCTAAAACTTACATGAACAGCCCAATAACTTGCCCCAGACTCCCTCCCTCCTTACCACAGATGAAACTTGCTAGTACACATTGGCTACGGGAACGAGGTGGATTTCTACGTGGTCACTGCACTTGACTCAGTTTGACCACTTTCTCTACTGCCAATAGAACATCTTCAATAGTGAGGTGAAGTGGGAAAAATATTAAGGTCTTTCCAGACGGATTTTTTTACCTTGCAATCCTGTTTCCCCTTTTTCCCTATTGACACCCGCCCAAATTGCAGTTGGGGAGGGTACATCGTTTATGAGCAAGTAACACCACCAACAAGTAAGTAACACACCCCACAATCAAGTAACACCACCCATCACCAAATAACACCAGCCAAAATCATTTTAACACCCCCTCCCCAATCATGAAAACCCCAAATAAAAAATCAGAAAACACCACCCATAAGCCAAGAAAACACCACTATAATCATTTTAAAACCACAAACAACCCATGAAACAAAAACCCATAAAAAAAAGTAACACCACCCAAAAGCAAGTAACCCCACCCACAAAAGAAACTACCCAAAGCAAAGTAACCCCGCCCACAAACAAGTTCACCCCCAAACAAACAAGAAACCCACCCCCCCACAAAAAAAGTAAACACCCCACAAGAAAAAGTAACACCACCAAAAAAGCAAAAACCCCCCACAATAAAGAAAAAACTACCCAAAAACCAAGTAACACCCCCCAAACAAGAACACCCCCCAAAAACAAAAAAAAAAGTAACACCCCAATAAAGGGTAACACGTCCCCCAAACAAGTAACACCACCCACAAAGAAAACACCACCACAACCCAAAGTAACACCACCCACAAGAAAAAAACCCCCTTTCCAAGCAAAAAAACACCACCCACAGCAAGTAACACCACCCACAAACAAGAAACCCCCAACCACCCACAAGCAAGAAACACCCCCAAAAGAACACCACCCAAAAGCAAGTATCACCCCCCACAAAAATTTAACACCACCACAAGCAAGTAAAAACCACCCAAAAAAAACCCCCAAGTAACACCCCCCACAAGAAAACACCCCCCAAACAAGAAAGAAACCCCAAACCCACAAGAAAGTAACACCCCCCAAAAGCAAGAAAAACCACCCCCCAAAAGAAAGTAACCCCCAACCCCCAAAAAAGAAACCCAAAACCAACAAGAACCCAACCCCCCCACAACCCAAGTAACACCCCCCAAAACCCCCAACCCCCCACCAACAAACCCAAGTCACCCCCCACCAAAAAGAAACAAACCCCCACCCACAAAAAAGAAACAACCACCAAAAAGAAAACACAACTCAAAAGCAAAGTAAAAAAACCCACAACCCCCAAAAAAAACCCCACAAACCCAAACAACCCCAAAAAAAGCAAGTAAAAACCCCTACATGAAACACGACCCACAAGAAAACAAAACCAACAAGAAAACAAAAATAAACAACCACAGTAAAAAAACCCAACAACCCAAAAGTAAAAACCCCAACAAGAAAACCCCAAAAACCAAAACAACCCAAAAACCCCCCCAAGAAACCCCACCCACAAGAGATAACACCCACCCCACAAGAAACCCCCACCCCCCAAAGGAAATCACCACCTACTAACAAGTAACACCACTCACAAGAATAAACCCCCACCCCACCAAGGCAACAAAACCAAAAGCAAGTTCCCAAAAAAAACCCAAAAACCCCAAGTAAACCCCAATCACAAGCAAAAGTAAAACCCCAAACCCACAAAGAAGTCCCCACAACCAAACAAACAAGAAAAACCCCAAAAACCCCCACAAGCAAAAACCCACCCACAAGAAGAAACACCACCCAAAAAGTAACCCCCCACCCAAAAACAAGTAACCCCCACCCAAACACAAAGTAACACCACCCCCCCAAAGTTTTCACCCCCTACAACAAGAAAAAACCAAATCAAAAAGCAATTTAACACCACCCATAAGCAACACCACCCACAAGCAAGTACCACAACCCACAAACAAGTAACACCACTCACAAGCAAAGTACCCCCCCCAAAAAGAACATCACCCACAAGCAAGTACACAAAAAAACAAACAAGAACAAAACCCACACCCCAAACCAACCCCCACAAGAAAGGGAAACACCCCCCACAAGCAAGAAACCCCCCCCCCAAACCCCACCCACAAACAAGTAACACCACCCAAAACAAGTAACACCCCCCACAAGCAAGTAACACCCCCCAAAAACAGGTAAACACCACCCACAAGCAAGTAATCCCCCCCCACAACCCAAGTAACCCCACCAAAAGAAAGTAAAACTACCCACAAGCAAAGTAACAAAAACCCAAAAGGGGAAAACACCCCCCCACAAGAAAAGTATAAAAACCCCCACAACCCAAGCACCCCCCACAAGCAAAGTAACACCACCCAAAAGGCCAACACCACCCAAAAACAAGAAACACCCCCCAACAAGCAAGTAACACCACCCAAAAAGCAAAACCACCCAAAACAAGTAACACCACCCACAAAAAAGTAACAAAAACCCACAAGCAAGTAGCGAAACCCACAAGCAAGAAATTTCCCAAACCCCCCAACCCAAGTAGGTAAACACCACCCCAAGAAAGGGAAACCCCCCCCACAAATAAGAAACCACCACCCAAAAGCATTTACACCCCCCCCAATTTTAAAAACCCCACCCACAAACAATTTAACACAACCCCCCCCAAGAAATTTATCACCACCCACAAACAAGAACACCCCCAAAAAACAAGAACCCCACCCACAAGAAAGTAACACCCCCCACAATCAAGTAACACCCACTCACAAGCAAGTATCACCACCCAACAAGCAAGTAAAAACCACCCACAAGAAAGTAACCCCACCCCCCACAAAAGTATCCCACCCCCCAAAAAAAAACAAGTAGGGCCCCCCACAAGAAAGTAACACCATAAACAAGCAAGTAAAAACCACCCAAAAATCAAGATCACCACCCACAAGCAAGTATCACCCCCCCACAATCAAGAAATCACCCCCAAAACCCAAGTAACAAAACCCCCCTCAATCAAGTAACACCACCCACAAGCAAGTAACACCACTCACAAACAAGCCCCCATCCCCCTACAAAAAAGTAACACCCCCCAAGAAAGAACCCCACTCACAAAAAAAAGTAAACACCCCCCAAAAAAGCAAGTATAACACCCAAAAAACAAGTAACACCCCCCCAAAACCAAGTAATACCCCCCCACAAGCAAGAAACACCCCCCAAACAAGAAAAGTAAAAACCACCCCAAGCAAGTAATACCACCTACAACAAGAAACCCCCACCCACAAAGCAAGTAACACCGGGAGTGATTTAGACTGTGAGTAACTTTTGAGAAATTTGTTTTTGCCCAAAAAAGAAAACCACTACTCAAACAAGTATCCCCACCCACAAGAAAAGTATCCCCCAAACCCCCCAAGCAAGTGGCTCCACCCACAAGAAAGTAAACCACCCCAAGAAAAGAAAACACCACCCAAAAAGGGCCCCCCCAAGGGAAAAAAAACCCCAACCCACAAGCAAGTAACACCACCCACAAGCAAGTAACACCACCCACAAGCAAGTAACACCACCCACAAGCAAGTAACACCACCCACAAGCAAGTATCACCACCCACAAGCAAGTAACACCACCCACAAGCAAGTAATACCACCCACAAGCAAGAAACACCTCCAAAAAGCAAGTAACACCACCCATAAGCATGTAACACCACTCACAAGCAAGTAACACCACCCATAACCAAGTAACACACCCACGAACAATTAACACCACTTACAAGCAACACCACCCACAAGCAAGAAACACCACCAAAAAGCAAGTAACACCACCCATAAGCAAGTAACACCACCCACAAGCAAGTAACACCACCCATAAGCAAGTAACACCACACACGAACAATTAACACCACTCGCAAGCAACACCACCCACAAGCAAGTAACACTACCCACAAGCAAGAAACACCACCGAAAAGCAATTAACACCACTCAAAAGCATGTAACACCACCTACAAGTAAGTAACAATGCCCAAATGCAAATAACGCCACCCACAAACAAGTAACACACTCAAAAGCACATAAAAGTACCCCTAAACAAATAACAGCACCCACAACCATATAACATCACCCACACCAATACAATTTCCCTAAAACCAAGTAATAAACAGTAACACATGCAATTTAAGTAACTGACTTTTTTTTCCCACATACACACAAAACACAATTTAGCAGACATACCTGAGCAACAGGAAGAATACCGATGCCTTAACCTTGTCCCCCTCCCTAGCATATAGTAACACACACGCATCTTTGGTAATTTTCTTCCCACGTACACAGGACAACGCGTATCTTGCACAAATAACACGTAGAACAGCGAGCGATACATAACCCTTGTCCCCCCATAACACACAGGTTGTTTTTAAGACTACTCCCACACGCATGTTACTTGTACGACCACTTCCTTGCAAGTTTATCCACGACCTGAAGGTGCTCGTACGACCCTATAATTACCTGAGAAGACTTAATGAACACTTCGAGAGAACAGGGAATTAACACACACACACACACACACACACACACAGGTGATGTAACAAGGTGAATCACATGGTTGCCTGGCTAGTAAGGTTCGCCAGGTGGAGGTAATTACCGTTTCCGTAATGAATGGCCGCAACAAAACACCTGCCGCATATTCATGGTTTCCTTGCGTACACTGCCGCGATGATGATCGCCGCCACCATCACCAAAACCAATACTCCTATTACCGCTCGTTATAACGGCTGTGATGGTGGTAAATTGTAATGGTGGTGCACATTGTGTTCAATGTGCATATACCACTTTTCAGTTCTACTATTACATGTATTTTTGTTTTTGCTAATTATATCGTAACACTACTACTACTACTACTACTACTACTACTATTATATTGTAACACTACTACTACTACCACACTACCACTACTACTACTACTACTACTACTACTACTTCCACTGCAACTACTACTGCTACTATTACTACTGCTACTACAACAACAACAACAGCTATTACTACTACAGTTGATAACAACACTGCTGATTATATCACTAGCAGATGCTATCCGTAACAAGTATGATGGTCTCAAAGACAATCCGAATGGCTTTGTACTAGGAACACCGTGCTTATAAATCTCTTTCTCTCTCTTTTGGAGCACCACTACGAGGACGTATCGCTGCAGTGGGAAAAGTGGTGTTTCCAGGCAATGCTGTGCCTTATTGAGACACCAGCGATGGTCTGCTTCCTGCAGCAACAATGTGCTGCTTACCTGCTCTTCACGGCGGTGGTGCCGCACCAGGGTGTGCCGTGCCAAGGTGAACCCCACCACCAGGGCCCACAAACAAACCCACCACCGCCATGAAGAGCAGGTCGTGGAGGGCGACCTTCAATGAAACAAAGGGTCACAGGGCTTCCCTCTTGTTTCACAAGCGCGTGTCTGACGGCGCGTTATAGAAAAGGGCACGTTCATCACCCCCTTCCCACCCCCCACACCGTCTGAACCTTCCCTAAACTACCCTGGGAAACCCTTTTTTACGTAAATACTGTATTTTTTATTTTTATTTGCAATGGCATTAAATAGTGACTACCCATCCATAGTGTACGTGCCTGTTATTTTTCTATTTTTTGTTACTGTTTGAAGGCAAAACACTCAATGTTCTTTGCCTAAATACACATGATTATATAGTTTTTTCTCCCTCGTTATTTCTTTTAGGATATTTGATTATGTTATATAATTATTATAAGCAGAAATTACACTTAATAAGTATACGATGCTCTTAAAGACAATCCGAATGGCTTTACACATACACATAACACGTTTATGAATCTCTTTCTCTCTCTCTCTCTCTCTCTCTCTCTCTCTCTCTCTCTCTCTCTCTCTCTCTCTCTCTCTCTCTCTCTCTCCTTCCATCTCCCTCGAGAGAGAGAGAGAGAGAGAGAGAGACGGAGAGTGGAGAGAGAGAGAGAGAGAGAGGAGAGAGAGAGAGAGAGAGAGAGAGAGAGAGAGAGAGAGAGAGAAGAGAGAGAGAGAGAGAGAGATTGTGTGTATGTGTGTGTTCGGTGAAATGCAGAAAGCTAAAAATGTCTCCTGTGCCAGTTAAGTATACACCTAGGCTGCTAAAAAAAAACCAGTTTTTAACTAATGAAGAAATTGAATAAACCTGGCCAGATACAGCTTATAACCATTCTTTTGGGATGCTTTTAATCTTTCCTGAAAGTTTGGTTGAAATCAGGACAGAAATGGCGGGCCTTGTCATGGCTGTACAGACTGACAGACAGACATTCGATGAACATAGTAAAATAGTTTAGATAATAATAGTAAATATTATTATCATTATGAAAATACAAATTATATAATTCAAATGATAATAATTCTGTGGATGATGATAATATGATGAGAATGAGATGAGATGATACGAAGAGAAAAAGAAAAGAAAAAAAGGAGCAAGGTAAAGAAGAGGAAGGAGAAAAAAGAGAAAGGAAAAGAATAAAACTATTACTGGTACTATTGGCGGCAATACTGTTTATATTAATAGGACTAGTAATAGCTGTGGTAGTATTAGCAATAGTAGCAGCAACAAAAGTAGAACTAGTAGTAGTAGTAGTATATAGCGTTAGTAGTGGTAGTAGCAGTAGTAGTAGCATAAGTAGTAGTGACACCTTCCTGCTGATGCCATAACAGTAATCATAGCCACCATAATTACTATTCTATTATTATTGTTGTTGTGTTGTTGTTACTGCTGCCACTGATGCTTAGTTCGCCTCTCGTTTCCACCTTCCGCCGCCCCGCTCACGGCCTTTCACTCACTTATTACCCTCACTCATCTTTTTCTTCATTTCCTTTCTCTTTCTCGTGAACTGACGGGTGCCTCTTCCTTAAACGTCATTTCCTCATTGACGTATACTTCATGTTTTCCTCCACCTCTTCCTTCTCCCCCCGCCCCTTCTTGAATATGACCACAGCTAATAATCCACTTGGCCGAGAAGTGGACGCATTTCATCCATCCCCCGTTACTCCACCCACGCGAGTCATAGCGGAACGCAGTAAACATTGATATTTAGCAAAGGTACACGCCCTCTATGGCCGCCAACCACAACACGAACGCACTTTCTCCTTATGGCTGAACTACAGAGGGAGACAAGTGTTTTCCTCTCCCTTTCTCATCCGCCATGCCGTCCTCACTCTCTTTGCTCTTCCTCCTCATGTTTCTTGAACGCATCTTCCTTTAAAACGGAAACCAAGTCATTTTTTATGTCTCTTTTAATTCCAAAAGATATTATTTACATTCAATATACAGTCATCCTTCACTTCTGCCTCACACATCTGTTCCACCTCCTTTTCCTCCCCTCCTCTTCCTCTTCCTCGAACGCATCTTCATTTTAACCAAATGTAAGTCATTGTTCATGTCTATTAACTCTAAAAGTGACATGATTCGCATCCCACAACCAATCGTCCTTTAACTTTTCCACTCTTCGCCTTCCTTCCCTGCCTCCCTCACGCACCAGTTCCTCTTTTATCACAATGAAGGACAAATATAATACTCAAGTGACAAATTGAAATACTAAGTTGCTATGATTTACGATGACATGATAAGGAGGGATGAAATAACCTGACCTATAAATTTGAAACATGATGACAAGAAGGCGCCTCTACTAATGGCAGGATCGAATGTACGAAGACACATTGGAGGAACAAGCAATGAAATCATGAGGAATTGCCTACTTTTCATCATCAGCCAATCAGAGGGTTATAGAAGGTCGCTCCGGGAAGATGACGATACAATGTGATCATCTTTTATTATTATTTCCTGTTAATACTGCTGTTTTTGCTGTTTTCTTCTTCTTTCCCTTCTTTTAATTTTCATCGTTTATTTTGTTTATTAACATTTTTTTACTATCATCATTACTGCCAATGTTATTATCCTTATTATTATTATTGTTATTAATATTATTGTTATTATTATAACTATTGTAACTGCTATTTTCATTATTATCATAATATATTAATTATTGTTATCGATATCATAATTATCATTATCATTATTGATATTTTTATTCCTCTACTTCTTTATCTTATTGGTATTACCATCATAATAATCATCTTAAAAAAATGTTTACTGTTATCATTATCACCATCATGATTATTTACTACAACAACTACTACTACAAAAACTATTACTAATATTGTAATAACGATTTCTACTACCAGTACTACTACAATGGTTCATGTTAACACTACAACTAGCAGATTTCTGCTATACACTTGAATATAATACATTGAGAAATAAGTTTTTGAGTAAATACTTGAATAAATATTAAGCCTACTGAGTGAGTAGAGAGATGAATAAACAACTTGAAGTGCGTGAATGAGGGAATTTACCGCAACACATGTAGAAAAAAATTAATAAAGTGAGAGAGAGAGAGAGAGAGAGAGAGAGAGAGAAAGAGAGAGAGAGAAAAGAGAACGAGAGAGAGAGAAGAGAGAGAGGGGAGAGAGAGAGAGAGAGAGGAGAGGAGAGAGAGAGAGAGAGGGGAGGGGAAAGAGAGAGGAGAGAGAGAGAGAGAGAGAAAAAAAAAAAAAGAGAAAAAAGAAAAGAAAATAGAGAAAAAAAAAGATAGAAAGAAAGAAAGAACGACACACACACACACACACACACAGTCATACACACACACACACACACACACACACGTGATAGTTTCATGCCCACCACAAGCAGGAAAGAGGAGGAGGCTGCGGCAGGGCTGTGGCGGACATGTGGGTGTAGGCGGGTAACCTCTTGCTGCCAGAAGGGGGATGAAAATATATACAGGAATACACAGGAAAAGAAAATCAAACAGCAACCAACGGGAGCAACTGTGTACGGGAGCTACAGGAGCTGCACTTCCTGGGCCCCATGTAAAGAATCGAGGACAAAGTTGAAAGTTGTCATTGAAATTATAATACAAAAGTTAACAAAAAGAAAGGAAAGACCAAACTGATACCTTCGCTACACTAATACCACTGCTCGCTGCCGGTGTCTTGCCTGGTATAGGTTTGTGAGAACATTTTTTTCTTCTTAATTTTCCCCAACGGTACACACGAAAATTATTATTCGTCTCATGCACAAAAAAATATCATGAAGAAAGCAGCATCATCAATTACCGTGAGAGAGAGAGAGAGAGAGAGAGAGAGAGAGAGAGAGAGAGAGAGAGGGAGAGGAGAGAGAGAGAGAGGATGAGAGAGAGAGAAGGAGAGAGAGAGAGGAGAAGAGAGGGGAGAGAGACCCGACAAAGAGAGAGAGAGGAGAGGAGAGAGGAGAGATTTTGAGAGGAACGGAAGAGAAGGGGGAGGAGAGAGAAATAGAAGAGAAGAGAGGGTAGAGATGAGAGAGAGAGAGAGAGAGAGAGAGAGAGAGAGAGAGGAAAAGAGAGAGGAGGGGAGAGGAGACCCGAGGGAGAGAGGGAGGAGGAGGAGGGAGAGATAGAGAGGAGAAGAGAGAGAAGAGAGAGAGAGAGGGGAGAGAGAGAGAGAGAGAGAGAGAGATTTTATACAAATATAACATTGAAATTATTTTTATCCAAATGATTTATGAGTTTTGAAATAGTCATTAGTAAGGAATTGACACATGCATATATAAACCAGATATTACAATATCTCTTCTCTCTCTCTCTATCTCTCTCTCAGATCCACGCGCCCCTCCAGATAATTGAACAAGCCTCACCGGGCCACGCACTCATGACATACGGCCGACAAGAGCACACCACCTCCATCCCTAACACAATGATAATGATGATGATGAGCCATTCTATAGATCAGTGAGACGTGAAATCTCCTAAGACTTGCCGCGCCTCCTTATAGCTTATTCACCCTTTGTTATGCATTACAATATAAGAACATAAGACTAGAAAAGGTTAATAGGTTCACCACAAGGCAGCTCCTCGTCTCTCATTACCATCTGTCATTCTTATACATAACTCAATCGAAATTTCTCTTTAGCTTCCCATTGTATTCTGACTTTCTACCTGACCGCTGACGATCATTCAAAAGTTTGCAATATATTTCTTGGGTATTTCATTCAAGCCTTAACGTTTATGTGGCGTGAACAAGTCATAATCTACTATTTTGTAATAAGATTTCTATTCATTTCCCCTTTTTTAGATCTTTTTAAGCATTTGGAGGTGTGAGTCAGGTGTTGCGCACTCTTTGCCTGACAACGTAATACAAATTAAAGTCTTTTGAATTAGGATGAAATTGAACTGTGATTTATATTAATTATATAGACTAATGTGCTTATGTACGAATTCATTATGCAGGCCGCCACCAGATCCTACTTAGTCTTATTTGTAGTGTTTTCTTTATAAGTCATTAACGCTACATCAATGATTTTCTTTATTGTACATACTTAAGGCATTATCCTAAACCCATGGAGTGCCAACTAACAATAGTTGTATATCAGAAATATTCACACATATCATTCATTCATACAAACAAACATTTTATTACAAAATAAGATCCTAAAAAAAAAATTCATACACAAAACATAAGACAAAAAGAAAAATAATATAATTCACCTTCACGAAACTTAAAACCGAGCGAAACACGCTATAATACGATCACACTTGCCTCAGATCAAACACAACAAACCATGTAAGCAACAAAAAAAGAACACTACACAGACATGCAATACCAACACCTATAATAAAGGGGGGAAAAAGGTGACAAAAAACAATTGACTGGTAAAAGTTACGAGGTCAACTTTTTTTCTTAGCGAGGCGGAGGTAGATTGAGGCAGAGGTGGTTTTCCTATCTTTCTCCCGTAACAAGGCCGCGGGAAGGAGGGATCTAAGGATGACAGCGAGAAGAAGCTCTTGGAAGGCCACAAACCTGTTACTAATGAATATGATATGTGTGTGCGTGTGTGTGAGAGAGAGAGAGAGAGAGAGAGAGAGAGAGAGAGAGAGAGAGAGAGAGAGAGAGAGAGAGAGAGAGAGAGAGAGAGAGAGAGAGAGAGAGAAGTAGGGCAAGCTGACGGTAAGTAGCAAAAAGAAGCAAACTCGATCAACTTCGTGTGAAGAAAATGGGAAGCGGGACACATGTTTGCCCTAACACACACACACACACACACACATCATCTAACTCGTCCGTGGTTCACACACCCAAAAATTATCCATCATGACTTAATTCCGTTGAGTTGATATTAACCACCTCACAAAAAAGAGGAAAATGTTGTTGGACAAAAAAAAACTGAATGTCCTTCCGTTTCATTCTCATTTACATTTTCCTTTTTTTTCAAGTTTTAGTGTATCGCAAATTCAAAAACACATTCAAAGTAATAAATAAGTTTGCACGAGTGATAGAAAAAAAAATCTGAGAAAATATCCAAAAAAGTTGATAGTATTTCTTTTGAACAAATATAGGACGGACAAGAAATATGTTTGTGTGTATGTGAGTGTGTGTGTGTGTGTGTGTGTGTGTGTGTGTGTGTGTGTGTGTGTGTGTGTGGTGTGTGTGTGTGTGTGTGTGTGCGTGTGTGTGTGTGCGTGTGTGTGTGTGTGTGTGTGTGTGTGTGTGTGGGCGGGCGGAGGCTGCTAGTGTAAGTAAGGTCATGGGCGTGGGCAGTGTGGGCGTGGATTCATGAGGATAGTTCATTGTGCGGACACGACAGGGGACACACACACACACACACACACACCAGACACCCACAGACACATACACACATACACACACACACATACAGATGAGGTAAAGAAGATGGGGAAGGGCGTGAGGCGAGATCAGATTAACAGGTGGGCGGCACAGGTGGGACTCGTGAGTGGCTAGTTGCCGTGGGCGTCCTCACGACAAATGAGATGGGCGTGATAAACAGACTTTGCATGTTAGGAATGAGAGCGTGGGCGTGAGGGCAAGGTAGGGGCGTGAAAATGATATGTGAGGGCGAATGAGGGTGTGTGAGGATTTGCAGGATGTATGGATAGAATGTTG
>JACEEZ010021806.1:234063-244063 GCA_016584305.1 Chionoecetes opilio | reverse complement strand
AAAAAGGCAATAGTGGCCAAGGTAAAGAGTAACAAACCACATCAGATGGCAAAAAACGCTGCAGGTTGTATCCAAAAGAAGAAGAAGAGGAGCTGCGCATCAACTGCAACACAACATGAGTCAAGTAAGTCCCAGGATGATGATGACACAGTCTGTTTATACTGCAGTGAAAAATACAGGAAGAGCGCAGGTGAAGGGTGGATCCAGTGTATTACGTGTAAGGACTGGTCCCATGACGACTGTGCAGGTGTAGATGAAGACCATGTTGAATCTATCTGTGAATTCTGTGTGTAACTTCAATAGTTATCATAATTTTTTGCCGCTGACTAGCACAGTTCCATTGAAGAAAGATGAGGACAAAGTGTTTTCTTATATTTTTTTTATGAATATTGATTTTATGTTATGGAAGGTTATGTCACATTTCATTTGTGTGTATTTTCATAAGAATTCATTGTTGTTCATGCTATTGAGCCAAAGAGGAATGGTCTTTTTATTGGAATAAGAACTTAAATATTTTAGTTTTACGTCAAATAGGTACTCTTTCTAGAATGATTCTTTATCAGAAGGTAATTTTTGAAATGTTACCAAGCATTTCCTTATGAGGGACATTGTGCCCTATTTGTGTGGGCCATTTTGCCCCACTCCGAGTACAAAATGGACCAACTGCTATTTTTTTTTTCTTTCATTCTCATGAGTAAAGGATCCGAACTGGTTCTTCCAAAGAATGTTTAGTTTGTTTAATGATGAATAAAGATTGCAAAAACACCAAGTTTATTTAAATATATAGCACAAGTTTTGCAATAAATTGACTTAAACCTTAGGGATGCCATTTTGCCCCACCTTCCACTACTATGAATTTATTGCTTTAATTAAGTGTGGAAATGATGATTATTTATGGGGTAGTCCTTCTCGTGCCGGAAAATTGTTTACCGGCCACGCTTTGGAAATAACTGTATATTCTGATCAACACTTAAAGTGATTAGATATGGAAACCTCTTACTCAGGTCAAGCTGCCGTGCCTCTGATGACACCAGCTTTACGCACACAATGCCGCCATATCACACTAGTAGCTACATCGTCACTTCAAAAGATGCATCACCCATAGAAGTCTTACAATGACTGGGATGTTTTCTGTAAAGAGAACAGTCATCGAGAAGAATGGCGGGACAGCCAAACTAACTTTATATATATATATATATATATATATATATATATATATATATATATAATATATAATATATATATATATATATATATATGTGTGTGTGTGTGTGTGTAATGAGCTGGAGTAGCTTTCAATAAAATTGCCCACCTCTCAAACTCTCTGGGCTGAGACCTCAAAACCGCTCAGTCCACGGGTACCAGTGTCTAATGTGACCGTAGCTTAACCCACCAGATTGGCAGTCCCAGCATTTGTTGTCCCTTGACCATGGCTCAGACGACCAGACCGTAACACTGCATGCTTAATTTGTGCCAATGTGTAGAAACACAACAACGAAGAAGGTTTGTCATGTACGAAACAACTTTCAACTCTGAGCTGAGTGTACGAAACGACTATGGTTTCGTATACGAAACAACTTTTTGGTGTACGAATCTACTGGTTTACGAAACAACTTGTGTACGAACTGACTGCACCCCTTCAATGAGAATTGGCAGTCTTTACGTGTAAGTATGCATGACCACTCGATTCTCTACCTGTTTGATAATCACTGTACTGTACAAACAAATCAGTAAACAGCTTATTGGGTGAGTAAAATATTGTTATTAAGAAGTCTCACGGCTTCACCTCTATTCCTTGTTCTTGTTCTTGTTTTAGGGCTGCGAGGATCCCTTGGGGAACAATATGAGCCCTGGTGAGGTCCTATGATGCTATCACAGGCGCTGTAGTTGACCTGTCTTCCTCAGGAAGCCACAGGTGAGGCGGATGACGGCACGGCAAGCAAGTTTAAAGCAACAACAAATTCAACAATGCTATAGGTTCCAATATTACTGAAAACATGCAATAAATATGATTTTTTTTTCTTCAGAGCACAACTAGACTAATTTGATTTCACAAAATAAAAAAATAAAACATATTTATAAATTATTTGATTGCCAAATTCCATTACGAATTCCAATTGACAATTATTTTAAAAGGTTTCTATCAACATGTTTGAATTTAAGGTCACCCAGAGACCGGTACGGGCGTATCAGTCAAATATCGTATTAATATAGCACTATCTAAATTACCATACGCACCAATTACCTTATTTATTTTGCTTACAAAATAATCTAACAAGCTTTCAGTCAATATAATGTATAGTTTTAGTTAAGGGGGAAACAATGACCTATGTGGGCAGCCCATGTGGGTCCCATGCTTTACCCATACACACACAGTATAACTGTGCATACAAATCTGCAAAACAATCATGTTAATGTAAATTAAGTAGAATTATTTCCTCAACGATACTATCGCAATCATTCAGACAGTCTACTGCATAGTTGTGGAATGATGGGAAAAATGTATATCTATATGGGAAGCCCACATAAGGCCCATGTAAAACCCATGTAACATTCCTCTACTAAATCATGGATATATATTTGAATAATTGTCTCCAGGTTTATTTTCTCCGTCGATTGGACGATTTGCTGTGCCATT
Organism: Chionoecetes opilio; assembly: GCA_016584305.1. NCBI lineage: Eukaryota > Metazoa > Arthropoda > Malacostraca > Decapoda > Majidae > Chionoecetes > Chionoecetes opilio. The sequence goes on along the minus strand of JACEEZ010021806.1, from coordinate 241,425 downwards.
TTATCACTTCGGAAAAATGGCCACTATTGTGCAACCCATATGGGTCCCATCTATAGCCCATGGATTTTCCCATCCCTTACCCATGCCCACCTAGCCCACCAATTACCATGAAAATCCCATATGGGCCCCATGTATGCGTGCTGGCTGCAGAGCTGGCAGTATTTAAATACAATTGTATTTAGATACGTATTTAAATACATTTGTGTATTTAGAAATGTATTTATAAATACATTGGTTGTCATGTATTCAAATACAGTATTTAAATACTTTTATGATTATTTAAATACATTGTATTCAAATACTCATAATATAAAAATGTAAATACTTTTTTATCAGTTAATTTGGCCATAAACCCGCCCAACTCTCTGGCAACCCTGATATTACAGTGAACCAGTGTTTCCACTTTAAAGGAAATTTCCTTATTTTAAGGAAATTTAGGCCTGAGAAGGAAATTTCTAAGGAAACCCAAAATCTAAGGAAATCATAAGGAAATCCATTTTTTCCGGACATGTTAACATTTGTGTGTATTTAAAATGTAGTATTTACAAATGTATTTAAATACAATTGATGTATTTGGTATATAGTATTTAAATACATTCGTAAAATGTATTTAGTATTTAGTATTTAAATATTTTTCTCCCATGTGTTTAGTATTTAGCATTTAAATACATTCAATGTATTTAGTGCCCAGCTCTGGCTGGCTGGGATGTGGCATATGGTCTTATTTCTATAGAAAGCTGCAAGACTGAGAAGTCTATCATACTTTTCTCAATGTACAAGCAAAGACACTCTACAACAAGATACCTCACTCCGGGGTGCCCTGTGGTGGGCGTGAAATCGACCTCCGCCGTGCGGCAGGGGTTAACCAGTCTGCTGGCCCATTCACTTGCTGCATGTCTATCATATAGACTATGGTTTATCACTATATATGATGATATACTGTTATCTTCGTAAATGTTTGTTCTATAATATTATCAAATAAAAAATAGTAAAACACGCTAAAGAAAAGTCATTACGAGACTGAAGAAATATGCATGAAATTATTATTCACTTCAACTCTTCGCACTTTTAAAACTTTGCGAGTCAACATTTACCATGAAACCTATCAATAGAAGCGCAATTTTATTAGCTTTCCATTGATATATTTCGTTTTCTGATAAATAAATTAGAACCATGCATAAATTAGCGTTATCAGAAAACAAAATATATAAGTGAATAAATAACATCATCAATCGGTAAAATTACCCGATTGATGATCATATTTATTTAGTTAACGCTAATTTATACATGGTTCTAATTCATATATCAAAAAACGAAATATATCAATGGAAAGCTAATAAAATTGCGCTTCTATTGATATGTTTCATGGTAAATGTTGACTCGCAAAGTTTTAAATGGCGAAGAGTTGAAGTGAATATTCTTTGGTCATATGCAGCAAGTGAATGAGCTAACAGGCTGGTACAACCCCTGCCGCACGGCGGCGCCACCGTCGGCGGATAACAGAAGTTGCATTGGAGGGACCGCGAGTGAGGTATCTTGTTGTAGAGTGTCTTTGGTACAAGGACCAGACATTAACAAAAACACAGCCAGAATTTGTCAACCTAACTGGTACCAATAAGTGTGTCGGGCTGATAGACTAATAGCACCTTTCTATGTACTGCGAGGTGTTTGGGCTTGAAAGGAGAAATACAGGAAAGTAGGCCCTACAAAAAGTTTCTCTCTCTTATGATGAGGAAGAAAACGTAAACCCACCAGTATCAAGGGCTATCTATGATAGTTCTCACACCGGCACAATATTCTATTAATTTTTCTTCTTCTAATAACCTTCGACGCTTAGCCTTAGTATCGCTTCATAGGTCCTCTTCAACTTCTTCGTCTCCATAGTTAACAATCCTGTCAACTCTTATGCTATTTCACTTGGAACTTTTATTCATTGTCTTCTTTGTGTCCTTTTCTCCCAGCACTGTTAGGAACACTTTAGTAAAGTTTACAATACTTTGCTTCCTTTCTGTACCCATGCAGCCCTAACACCGTACACAGGGCCCCGTCTTCCTGCTCTAGTCTTCTGTCCCACTCCTCTGTGCCTAGGACTGTTTCAGTCGACCTATCGTCTCCGTGAAGTGAGGTTGTGCTTTGGTTTAGCTCCCAGGATTAGAATGGCTACGTCTGTGATGGGGAGTGTTGTGGAGGCGGAGAGTGAAGTAGTGTTGTGTGTTGGTGCTGGGGTTGAGAGTGGTAGTGTGGTAGGAGTGAAGGAGGCTGAGGTTAAGGGAGGTAGAAGGGTCGAGGGAGAGTGTAGTGAAGGGTGTGGTGCGGCGCTTAAGACTATTCTGGAGGCGATCGAAGACCTGAAAAGGAGCTTTGCAAGTGAAGTGAACGAATTGAAAAGCGTTGTGAAGAAGAAGGAAATAGAGATACGTTCTCTTAAGCGTGGAGGTGAAGGTCCAAGTGGAGCGAGTGGAGGGGCACATGCGAGTGATGTGCCTGTAGGGGTACCAGAGCGAGATGTGACTCAAGCGACTACTAGGTCCCTAGTAAGTCACCAGGGATTGGTGTTGGAAGTAGTTGATCATGGAGCCGCCCGCAGGAGAAAAAGGTAAACAATGACCATCTTTTGGGGGCACGAACTCATTTCAGGTACTCTCGGGGCTGCAAGAGGATGATACTGAGGTTAGGGGGGTTTAGACGATACATCATTACCCGAAGGTAAAATCTTGGTTGTTGGTGACAGCCCAGGTTAGACATCTTGACAGCAGGTTCTGTGACAGAGAAGGGAGGGCCCCATGAAGTCGGTGAGTTACCCAGGGAAGGGGATAGGTTATGTTAGTGAAAAAGATAGTTGAGTGCATGGCGGACCAAGGGAAAAAGCCCATCGTCTGCCTGAGGCGCTGGGGGAAAATGATGTTGAGTGTGTAAAAAGTGAGGAATTGCTACGGGGGTTCAAGGAAGCTGTAGGTAAGTTAGGGACAGGGGTGGGTTCCCTGTGGTGTGTGGTGTCCTTCCAAGACGCTTTGTTGACGACTTGTGGTACTCCAGGGCTTTTTGCGGTGAATTGCCGGCTGGCACTTCATTGCAAAGTCAATGGTTGGGCCTTTGTCGACACTGGGACCTCAATTTCGGCATAACAGCCTCTACGCAGGGACGGGGTGCACTTTTCGAGGAAAGGAGTTCAGATCTTGTCTGAATCCCTTGAAAGGGGGGTAGATGCACTGCAGGCTTTTTTAAGATAGAGAACCGGGTTTAGCCCACGGGGGTTGGGGTAAAGGAAACTTGCGACACTAGGAGGATTTTCAGAAGGCAGGGAACTAAAGTGATTCGTAAGAAGAGAGAGAGGAGGGGTTTATTTTAGAGATAAAGGGAAAATTGACAAAAAAAGAGGAGTTGCTTGAAGGTTTACTATACAAACTGTAGGAGTATTTTAAAAAAGATAGATTTCCTGAGAGGAATAAATAGTGTAGAGGATTTTGATATAATAGCATAACAGAAACATGGTTGGATATGTCAGGAAAGGTATTCGATCCGGAAGTCGAGATAGGGGGGTATAAGTTATTTCACAAGGACAGAGTAGGCAGACGAGGAGGAGGAGTTGCGCTTTATGCAAGAGATGCATTGCAGTGTTGTGTTAACAATGTTATAAAAACAGATGACAGCATAGAGTCTATAGGGGTAGAGGTTACGGAGGAACTGAGAAAATGGTTTTGGGTGTAGTGTATAGGCCTCCAAATTTTATGTAAAGAGGATTCAGCTCCTATAGGGGAAGAAATAAACAAGGCCTGCAGATAAAATCGATTATGGGGTGGTGGGAGATTTTAATCTTAGGAATATAGACTGGGATTTAATCATAGGTAAACAGCGATGCCAGATGAATTGTTAAATATAATCCAGGATAACTTCCTAAGTCAAGCAATCAAGGAGCCTACTAGAGGAGATAATATTCTAGATCTATTGCTGACAAATAGAAAACGATTTAGTTACAAATGTGGAGGTCGGGGAATTAGATAATACCCGACCATTATGAGATCAGATTTAGCTTAAAATGGGAAGTTGAAAATTTAAGTGGCAATAGGCATCAAATACCAAATTTTCAGAAAGGCAATTAAGGGGGATTAAGAAGACCCTGGAGGTTATTAATAAGAGGTGTGGGATGGAGGAGCAGAAAGTTTCCCGGGACAAGGCGTTGTCAGCGGGAAAAGGCCAATTATGAAGGATTAGGAATGCACCTGGAGGTAATTGGCGCGGTCAGATATGGTAGTGAGGTCGAGGCTGAGGAGATAATTAGAGCGGTTAGACAGGAAGTGAGGTCAGGGCTGAGGAGGTAATTAGAGAGGTTAGAAGGGAAGTGAGGTCGGAGCCGAGGATGATTAATCTCATTTGTAAGGAATATAATTGACGGACAAAAAAGAAATATTCCTTATAGGAGATAAGGTCCAGAAAGAGTGATCCAAAATGGATGACCACTAATTTAAAACACAACATTGGAGTAAAAAGAAACATTTATTTAAGGTTCAAGGCAGGATTGGTAAACAAAGAACAGTATAACGTGATGGCGAGGACAGTGAAGAAATTAACTCGAGTTGCTAAGAAACAATTATGAGATTAAAGTAGCAGAACAGGCGAAAAGGGACCCAAAGGGGTTCTATCAGGGTTTTTAAAACAAAGACAAAGGGAATTAGTTGGGCCGTTAAGGTCAGGACAGGGGAGGTCTTAAATACGATGAGGATATGTGTAGGAGTCAAATGATTATTTCTTAAGTTTTTTTTTACGGAGGAGGATACACAGACGATACCTGATAGTGAACAGATTTCAAAGGAAGCGATGAGGAGAAACTCAAAGATATTGTGATAACTAGGGAAATGGTGGGGAGGGTATAGAAAAATGAAAACTTTAAATCGCCAGGACCAGATGAAGTGTTTTCCCAGGGTATTAAAGGAATGCAAGGAGGTTGTTAGTGAGTCGTTAGTGCACATTTTTAGGAAATCGTTGAGATAGCGATGTGCCATTATTGTGGAGGAAAGGAAGTGTTGTTCCCATATTTAAGAAGGGAGACCGAGGACTAAAGTCAAATTATCGACCCGTAAGTCTAACATCAGTGGTGGGTAAATTATTGGAATCTATTATTGCAAAAAACATTAGAGAGCACTTAGATAAACAGTTTGATCAATGATCACAACATGGATTCACCCCAAAGGGTAGGTCATGTCTCACCAATTTTTTGAGTTTTTATAGGAAAGACGGCAGATAATGATAAGGGTTATGATATAATATATCTGGACTTTAGTAAGGCATTTGACAAAGTAAACCCCACGAGCGACTCTTAAATAAGGTTAGGGCTCATGGTATAGATGGGAAGGTTCTTCATTGGATCAGAGCTTGGCTAAGTAATAGGCAACAAAGGGTTACAATTAATGGTTCCAAATCTGAATGGGGGCTGGTGACAAGTGGAGTTCCACAAGGGTCTGTTTTGGGGCCCCTTACTATTTTTGATTTACATCAACGACTTGGATAGTGATTAGCAGTGATATCAGCAAGTTTGCTGATGATACTAAGTTTGGTAGGATTATTGGATCACAGTCTACGTAAACATATTGCAGGAGACTTAGATAAACTTAACGAGTGGGCAGTCAGATGGCAGATGGGAATTTTAAAATTGATAAATGTAGCGTTATGAATGTTGGTAGAAAAAACCCTGGTAAAAGATACACCATAAGCAATGTATCGCTGAAAAGATCAGAAGGTGAAAAAATTTTTGGAGTGAGGGTGAGCCCAGACCTCCGACCTAGGAAACAATGTATTGAGGCCAGAAATAGAGCTAATAGAGTATTAGGATTCATTACCAGAAGTGTTAAAAGTAGAAGTGCGGAAGTTATTCTAAAGCTTTTATCTGGCTCTAGTCAGGCCTCACCTAGACTATGCAGTTCATTTTGGTCTCCATATTACAGGATGGATATAGTGTTGTTAGAAAAAGTGCAAGAGAAGGATGACCAAAATGATACAAGGGATGCGAACTTTAGTTTATGAGAGGAGATTGAGTTATTAAAATTACACTCACTCGAGAGACGCAGAGTAAGGGGCGATCTGATAGAAGTTTTTAAGTGGATAAAGGGATTTAATAAAGGAGAGGTAGGAAAAGTTCTTACGGCTTTTAACCAGGGTAGAACAAGAAGTAACGGATTCAAGCTGGAAAAGCGTAGATTTAGAAAGGAAATAGGGAAAAACTCGTTCACAAATAGGGTGGTGAATGAGTGGAATGGTCTCAGTAGACAGGTAGTTAGTGCGGAGTCATTAGGGAGCTTTAAAGGGGAGCTGGATAGGTTCATGGATGGGGATGAAAGGTGGATGTAGGTAGTGTTAGGTGACAGGAACTACTACGTGTAGGCCTCGCGGCCTCTTGTAGCTTCCTTATTTTCTTATGTTCTTATGTTACTATTGAAGCTATTAACCCTTCCCTCTGGCTCCTATAGTTGTTGCAATCCACAATTACATGCTCTACGGGGATCTGCCTGGGAACTCGATAACAACCATCGGATCCTCAACCACAACAACACCAGGGGCCGTAATCTCTTCTACTCTTAATATTTACTCGTAATTGTAAAAGTTGGTATTAAGTAAGTGTATAAGGCTATCCCAATCAATTTTAAAAGTCAGGATTAGCAGATCCTAGCTACTTTACTCTCTCTCTCTCTCTCTCTCTCTCTCTCTCTCTCTCTCTCTCTCTCTTTTCTCTCTCTCTCTCTCTCTCTCTCTCTATATATATATATATATATATATATATATATTAGTGATGGACCGAATATTCGCATTCGCATTCGCAATTGCGAATATTCGCATGTTTTTTCAATAATCGCATTCGCATTCGCATTCGCACCCCCACTCGTAGTTGTTTGCGAATATGTGAATATTTTGCCCAAATCAATAAACTTTAAAAAGAAGAAAACAATAACAAGTGAACACAATATTACACAAACAAACATAAATAAATTAAAAGTTTAGCCGAGCGTTAGTTAAAATAATGGGGTGAAGAAGCGTAGTGGTAGCCAAGGCCATATAATAGTGACAATAGTCCCTTCAACACTAACTCCATCTTCCACCCTTCAATAGAGTATAGCAGGCGCTACTCTCAAGGTCACTATTACTGAACTCAACTCATTGCCTCGTGCGCTATACTGCAGTAATTAAGCATCTTCTCTGTTACCCACGAGCACAATCAACTTTCTTTGAAAGAGAACAGTGTTGCAGGAACCTACTGTACTGCGTAATGACGTCCAGTCACAACAGTGTGGTTTGGGATTATTTCGAGATTATCTCCAGCTATATTGCACGGTGTAAACTTTCCAATAATAATTATTCATGTAAGATATTATC
>JACEEZ010021806.1:211563-229063 GCA_016584305.1 Chionoecetes opilio | reverse complement strand
GAAGATAGCAAGATAAGCAACATTGCGGCGGTGATTTAAAGATTGAAGACAGTCAGTCAGAGGAGGGGAGTTCAATCATTGGGGGCATACGCCGGGGGGCGCGTCACCTCGCCCACCCTACGACGCCACTCCCTGGGGTCACCACGCGCGAGTTCCCATGCAGGCTCCTTTCCCATACCAAGCAGCTCTCGACAAGAAACATCAACTTGCCCCAGCCACGAGCCTTGTGGGCTCCCCCTTGGCCTCCTCCACGCCGGATTGTCTCTTACAGATACAACCCGATGAGAAGGATCGGTTTCAGGGTAGCGTGCCACATGCCCATATAGCCGAAGTTGGCGCTGACGGACTATGCAGGTAATAGGCCTCGATTCAGTCTCACGGTGCAATCGCTGATTTGACACGTAATCATCCCAGCGATACCCCATGATTCTGCGAAGACGCTTATTACCAAAGGCATTGATTCGTCTCTTCAAGTCACTATTTAGTGTCCATGTCTCACAACCATAGAGTAAGACAAGGATCACAAGCGATTTGAAGATCCAGATCTTTGTCCTCCTGCACAGGTACCGACAACGCCAAATACTCCCGCTGAGCGAGTCCATAACACCGTGGGCTATGCCAATCCGCCGTAAGACTTCTTGACGTAACCCGCCGTCATTATGGACTGCGCTACCAAGGTATGTAAAACTTTCCAAGATCTCAATGTCCTCGCCACACGCATGAACAGACTGTACTGCTTCATCTAGTAAGTCTCCAAACACCTGGACCTTGGTCGAGGAGTTAATGAGACGAAAAGCTTTTGACTCAACCCTGTTTAGGAGAGCTGTATGAGTGGATCCTCCCCAAACATGTGAAACATACTCCAAACATGGCGGATAAGGCCCCTGTAGTGAGCAAGCAGCTGGGAGGGAGAGAAAAAAGAACGCAGACGCCACAGGACACCTAACTTCTTAGAAGCTGTTTTAGCAAGAGATGAGTTGTGAGATTTCCAGTTCAGATTTTTAGTAAAGGATAGTCTTAGAATGTTCCTTGTAGAAGAAAGAAATAGTTGAGTGTCATTGAAGAAGAGGGGATAGTTATCTGGTAGGTTTTGTCGAGTAGATAACTGAAGAAATTTGGTTTTTGAGGCATTGAACAAAACAAGGTTTCCTTTGCCCCTATCAGAAATTATAGAAAGATCAGAAGTTAGGTGCTCGGTGGCATTTCTCCGTGAATCACTTAGTTCCTGTTGAGTTGGACGTCTAATAAACGACGTTGAAAAATGCAGGGTAGAATCTTTAGCGTAGGAGTGGATAGGGCTTTGAGTTAGACTTAGAAGATCATTAATGAATAACAGAAAGAGTGGGTGATTGGACAGCATCTTGGAGAACACCACTATAAATAGATTTAGGACAATAGGACATAGATTTATAACAATATCCGTCTACAATAGCTGCAATAGAACGGTTTGAAAGGAAACGTAAGATGAAGGTACAGATAGAAGGATAGAAACCGAATGAGGGTAGTTTGAAAATTAAAGATTTGTGTTAGACTCTATCAAAAGCTTTTTATATGTCAAGGGCAACAGCAAAAGTTTCACCGAAACCCCTGAAGGAGGATGACCAAGATTCAGTTAGGAAAGCTAGAAGATCGCCAGTAGATCGCCCTTTACGGAAACCGTACTGACGATCAGATAGAAGATTGTGAGCAGATAGATGCTTAAGAATCTTCTTATTAAGTATAGATTCAAAAGCTTTGGAAAGGCAGGAAGTCAAAGCTATAGGACGGTAGTTAGAAGGATTATAACTGTCACCCTTCTTAAGAACAGGTTGGATGTGAGCAAACTTCCAGCAAGAAGGAAAGGTGGAAGTAAATAGACACAGACGGAAAAGTTTGACCAGGCAGGGTGCAAGCACAGAAGCACAGTTTTTGAGAACAATAGGAGGGACTCCGTCAGGACCGTAAGCCTTCAGAGGATCTAGGCCAGAAAGGGCAAAGAAAACATCATTACGAAGGATCTTAATAACATGTATAATATAGTCAGAGGGTGGAGGAGAAAGAGGAAAAAGACCTTTATCAACACGAGTGGAATTTTCAACAAAGGTTTGAGCGAAGAGTTCAGCTTTAGAAAGAGATGAGACAGCTGTGGAGCCATCTGGGTGAAGCATAGGAGAGAAAGATGAAGAAGAAAAATTGTTAGAGATGTTATTAGCTAGATGCCAGAGGTCACGAGAGGAATTTGATTCAGAAAGATTTTGACATTTTCTATGAATTAAGGAGTTTTTGGTAAGTTGAAGTAAAGATTTGGCATGATTACGGGCAAAAATATAAAGGGCATGAGTTTCAGGAGAAGGATGGTTACGGTACCGTCTGTGAGCCGCCTCTCTATCTTGGACAGCATGAGAACAAGCTTACTCACCACAGTTAAACCAAGGTTGACGGGCTTTAGGATTAGAGAAAGTGTGTGGAATGTACGCCTCCATGCCAGAGACTATGACCTCATTTATGCGCTCTGCACAAAGAGATGGGTCTCTGACATGGAAGCAGTAATCATTCCATGGAAAATCAGAGTAGTACTGCGTTAGGTCTTTCCCATTTACCATTAAAATGCCAAAAGCACCTTGTTTAGGGGGTCCCGAGGGGGCACCTTTTGCAAATCTTTTATCTACTTCTACTTCACTACTACTTCTAGTCTTCTACCACATTATACAATTTATACACTTTTTTTCTTTCCCCAATACCCTTACCTTATATATATAATATAAAATAATATATTTTATAATATATATATAAATTTTAATATATATATATATATATTATAAAATATATTATATATTTTATTTTTTTTTTTTTTAGCCTATAGCCCCTGTAGGTTATGGGGGTTTGATTTGGGTCGTCTCGCCGTTAGGGCGCAGGTGGATTTTTATATGACACCTGGGGTCTTGGGTGAAACCGAGTTTTTAGATGTTTGGATTTCAGTCAGGATCATACCCCCTAAGTTTTTCTCCGTCCATTCGCAATCAAAGACCGGAAATTGCTGCAGGGGGGTTTTTTCAGCGACTCGACGATGATTAACATTGCTCCTTGGTGGACTTAAACTCGGGACCTTCTTCTCCCTCCCAGCTTTAAAGAGTTGCCCCTGGCAGATTCGAAAATCGGGAAAATTGGGTTTTCCCCTCCAGACCTAACCATCGGCCACCGCCAACCCCCAATTTATATATATATTATTTTATATATATATATATATTATATATATTATATTATTAATATATATATATATATATATATTAATATATATATTAAGGAGAGAGAGAGAGAAGAGAGAGAGAAAGAGGAGAAGAGGAGAGGAGAGAAGAGAGAGAGGAGAGAGAGAGAGAGGAAGAGGGAAAAGAGAGAGGAAAAAGGAGAGAGAGAGAGAGGAAAAGAGAGAAAAGAAAAAAAAAGAGAGTGAGAGCGGCGCGGCGATTTATTTAGTTAAGCTAATTGTGCTGGGTTAAATTTATTTACAAAAACAATATTTATCAATGGAAAGCTAATAAATTATGCTTCTATTGATATGTTCCATGTATAATTGTTCATAAAAATTTTACATGACGACGAGTTAAAATGAATTTTTTGTTCATGCATATTTTTTCATAATCTCATAATGACATTAAATTAAAGGTTTGACTGTTTTTAATGAAATCTTAAAGAACCCCATTTCCCCAAGATAAAAGGGTACATTTTACTTTTAACATGAATACTGCGGGGGCAGCCTTGAGAACTTCCGCGGGTTAGAGTTAAAGGAGGAGCCCCGGGAGCAAGTGGCGGAATGTTTATGAAAGAGTTTTACACGACTTGCCCCACACCAAAAACTCGATAAAGGATAGAATCAAACAACGCCTGAAGAACCTCGTTGTAAGTATGCCAACCCCGGTTCTTTAGTATCTCGTGGTATTGCTCACAATATACAGAATTTCCGATATGTCCGTCCTTGTCGATTTAATTTTTTTTGGTTTCAAATTTGTTTTTTTAAAAAAAACTTATTTTTTAATGATTTATGAAAAAAATATTTTAGAATGAATTTAGACATATTTTTTTAAGATGCATTTTATTTTTTTTTATTTATTTATACACTCACACATCACACTCACCACACAACACACACACACACACACACACACAACACAAAAACACACACCCCACACACACACCACCCCAAACATCACCACCTTCCACAACACCACAACCCCAAAACAACACACCACACAACCACACACACACACACACACACACAACACACACACCACCCCAAAACGCACACACAAAAACACCAAAAAACACACACACAACCCCCAAAACACACACCCAACACACACAACACACAGCCCGTGAAGATACTACCAAAAAAACAATTAATTTCAAACATACAACATTTATAAAAAGTCAACCCACCTCCTAATGACTATCAATTACAATCAAAACAAATTCTTTTTGCCTGCGATAAGATTTTCACCGCCGCCACGTGGGACAGACCCCCGCAGTCTTCCTAAACCCCCAGAGAGCGCCTTTGAAGTCCAAAAATCTTCCTCCTGTTTTTAACAGTCGTGACCGTCTCCCTGGGGTGAAACGCCCGGGGAAAACCCTGGGTGATTTTTAGGGTGGGGCGTCACTCCTTCCTGGGTTTGGGGTTTGGGGGCATCACCACCTGAGGGTGGAGCATCAGTGTAAAGCAGGATTAAGGCGCTCCACCCCCAGGGGTATATGGGGACCCGGGCATCTCCGCCTCACCTGGGGGCCGGGGCTTTGGGGCCGGGACTCGGCCACGGCCACATCTTTTACCCTGTGGCTCCAAAGGGGTTTGGGGACTGAATAAGGATATTTGGCCGTTCAGGGGTGGTAATCTCCGGCGGCGTTCCCCCCCAAGGGGGCAGCCACAAGCAGAAAATCTGCATCATCTGCAAAAAGGGAAAAAAAAAAAAAATTACACTGATTTGTTGAAAATAATTTAAAACATTGGCGACCGAACTGCCTTTAATGTGTCAGAAAAAAAGGGTACATGACAAAACACTTGTAGGAAGTTTTAAATTTTTATAAAGTATGATTTTCTAATCGTTGACTTTAATACTTGATGCTATTATTCCTATTCATAACTTCTCTAATAAAAAAATGTATTTTTTTTTTAGATATTTTATGTACTGTGTTATTTTTGGTATAGTCTGGGAAATAATGGCCTTAAAGGGTTTTTTTTTTTTTTTTTTTTCTTTTCTCTATGTTGGCTGTTTAAAATTTATGTAAATAAATTCCGGTTTGTTTGTTCTTTTCCCTCTTCCTTTTTGGGTTTTTCGCTCTTCCTTTGGTTACTTTGTCAGGTTAAAAACATTAATTTTATTTTTTCAGAGGTTTTTAACCAGAGACTTGCTTCTCTATGCCAACTTGTAACAATTCTTTGAAGGCACCAGGCACATGCCGCAAATTTATTTTTTTCCCCCCTTTATTTGAAATATATCAAATTATAATTTTAACAAATTTATAGATAACAACACTCTTTTTACGGGTTTTGTACTATAGTCTATTTCACCTACCTTAAAAAATTTTTCTTCCTGTGCCCCGGGGAATGGGAAAACCCGGGCGGGGGTTCTGCTCGTCTCTGATTGGGCCCGCGGCCCCAGCAGTTGCCCCCTCCGCTTTCACGATTGGTTTCTGTCCTTACCTACATGTCAAATTCTTTCTGACTCACTTAATTCACTTAATGGGCCTTTTTTATATATTTACTAGACCTAATTAAAAGTGGATTACAAATTTTAAAAAAAAAATCTAATCTAAAAAAAAAAAAAAGATTAAAACGAGTTAACTCAAAGTCGGGGCTACAAAAGTTTTTTTTACCCCCTTATTTTCTATGCCGAATTTTATTGAATTATATTATAATTAAATGTAGGGATAAAATTTACCACTTTAAAAAAACTTCTCTTGAAAAACATAGTGTTCTCACATATTCATAAAGGGAAAATGAAAGGGAAATAACAACTAGAGCATTTATTTAATTTTTATAATAATTACATTATGAGCGGGGGACAACCCGCCTGCGTTTCCGGCCAAACAGAGACGAGGGAGCCTCGCCCGCCCAGTGTTACCATGTCCGCGTGAGCACAGGAAGCAAAATATTTTTTCACAGTAGGTGAAATGGACTTTAGCAATGCATGAAAAGAAAAGCACTAACGTGCTGAACCTTCAGCAAAGTTCGTCTACTACAACTACTACTACTTTTTTGTAAACCTACATTACTACTACTACTACTACTACTACTACTACTACTACTACTACTACTACTACTACTACTACTTCTGCTACTAATATACTACTACTTCTACTACTAAAGTTACTGCTACATACTATTACCAATACAATACAATACTACTGTCTCTGTACAACTTAAAGATAATTAAGATATTATAGTATACTAGCCGCAAAGCCGCCCTCCGGGCGGATTTTTTGGCTAGCTCCTGCGGAGGGCTATTGGTGGGGCTTCGACCCACCACCTGTGTTTGGTGGGCCTTCGGCCCACCAAACACAGACTCTCCAGATAGCCCCTTCTAGCTTTCCTGAAATCATGGATGTAGAAATGTATGTATTAACGCCAACCTATTCACATCACCCCCAACACATTCACTCACCCATTACCCATCACCCCCACCCATTCACTCACCCATTACCCACCATCCCCCACCCATTCACTCACCCATTATCCATCACCACACACCCATTCACTCACCCATTACCCATCACCCCCCATCTATTCCCTCACCCATCACCCCACACCCATTACCCATCACCCCACCCATTCACTCACCCATTACCCATCACCCTACATCAAGGTTTCCTCAATTCGCGCAACCCACTTTTTTTCACAATTCTCGCTAATAGGCTGCTAAAAAAAAGAAACAAAATGATCGGATCATCTCATAAATGGGCTTAAAATCTTTCCCTGCTCGAGCCGGTTCCAAAACTATGCCATATGAGGGGATTCCGCCGCAGTGGGCGGCACCTGGAGCGGACACACACACACACACACACACACACACACACACACACACACACACACACACACACACACACACACACACACACACTTTCGCTTATATTATTATAGACTAAACATATGAGTATCAATCAATCATTGGGGGCATACGCCGGGGGGCGCGTAGCCTCGCCCACCCTACGACGCCACTCCCGGGGGTCACCACGCGCGAGTTCCCATGCAGGCTCCTTTCCCATACCAAGTAGCTCTCGACAAGAAACATCAACTTGCCCCAGCCACGAGCCTTGTGGGCGCCCCCTTGGCCTCCTCCACGCCGGATTGTCTCTTACAGATACAACCCGATGGGAAAGATCGGTTTCAGGGTAGCGTGCCACATGCCCATATAGGCGAAGTTGGCGCTAACGGACTATGCAGGTAATAGGCCTCGATTCAGTCTCACGGTGCAATCGCTGATTTGACACGTAATCATCCCAGCGATACCCCATGATTCTGCGAAGACACTTATTACCAAAGGCATTGATTCGTCTCTTCAAGTCACTATTTAGTGTCCATGTCTCACAACCATAGAGTAAGACAGGGATCACAAGCGACTTGAAGATCCGGATCTTTGTCCTCCTGCACAGGTACCGACAACGCCAAATACTCCCGCTGAGCGAGTCCATAACACCGTGGCTATGCCAATCCGCCGAAAGGGCTTCTTGACGTGACCCACCGTCATTATGGACTGCGCTACCACGGTATGTAAAACTTTCCAAGATCTCAATGTCCTCGCCACACGCATGAACAGACTGTACTGCTTCATCTAGTAAATCTTCAAACACCTGGACCTTGGTCTTGAGCCAGGAGACCTCAAGTCCCAAAGGGTTTGCCTCCTCGTGCAGCGCCTCGAGAGCCATCACCAGGACCTCCAGCGACTCAGCAAAGATTACTGCATCATCGGAAGGATCAGAAAAGCAGGATCAGTGATCTTGGTGTTGCCGACGGATGCTCCACAATCACTTTGATCTACAACCTTGTCCAATACCCAGTCCATACAAGCGTTGAAAAGTGATGGAGCAAGGACGCACCCTTGCCTCACTCCTGTATTCACAGGAAAGAAGCTGGATACACCTGCCCCGCACTTCACAGCACTATGAGTAGCTAACGTATAATATATCTGGCACCTCTTCAATCTTCTGTCATATTTGACATTGTACTCCAGTGTTGACAAGGTGTTGCCATTTGAAGAAAAGATTTATCATCTATTTAATATAGTTTTGCAACGAAACATTTTCAGTCCTTCTTTGCAACGAAACATTTTCTTCAGAGAAAGTCCTACATATTTTTTTAACTTCATCCGACGTTGAGCACAGCAGTGATATTCAAGGATAGATTTGAACATTTAATCAATGTGATTTAGTACAATTTAATACCTATAATAAATATAATGTTGAACTTGAGAATGAATAATCAACTGTATATAGAAAATATTATATCAAAGAGAGGTGGACAACAACAAAAAATGACCCACCTGCGTCAATCTGAACACCAACACGGAAGTCACGCGCGCACTAATGTTGCCAAACCCTGCTTGATGCATGTTAAGGTGCGGTAACTCGAGACACCGTCACTGTCCGTCAGCCCTCATAGTAGCAATCTTGCCCTTGTTTTATATCTACGAGTTTAAATGTATCTTGGTGGCTAGAATTACTGACACCAGACAAAGGGTTAAAGGCACTCAGCGGCACTCCCACAAATGTTTCGCGGCACACTGGTCGAAAATCGCAGACCAACAGTCTTGACCACGTGCAAGACTCATGATCGCTGGCTATCACTCTCCCGGAAAGAGCTAAAAGCCTTTAAAGAGATTGATCGATCATTGAAGAATGCTGGGACCTCACACATCACACACACCTCATCTCCTTGATCAAGGGGGACAGTAACTGCCCGCTTGTCAGCAATGTCAGGCGTGTTGAACGTGGATCGATCCGAAGCATATCAATTCACGTATTAAGTCTATATCCACTGAGCTATGCGAACAGTGTGTGTGTGTGTGTGTGTGTGTGTGTGTGTGTGTGTGTGTGTGTGTGTGTGTGTGTGTGTGTATGTGTGTGTGTGTGTGTGTGTGTCTGTCAGAGCGAGAGAGAGAGTAAAAAAAAACTAACAGTCCCGTGTCCGCCATAGCCCATAATGTTCTTCAAGAGATACTCATCTAAATACTTCTAGAGTAACTCCAACAGTCAGGAGAAATTTTCAGTGGAGCCTCGCCGCCGCCTGACGCTTAAAAGGATTCGTAGCTGAAAAATCAAAGTGCGTCGTAAATGTTGTTTGATGCATCGGAGCGTGTGACGGGAAGAGTTTTCATCCTCTAGACTCTATAAGATTATATTATGAAAGGTAATAACTAAAAAGCCGTATTGATAGCTGGTACGGTAAAAACAATGCACTGAAAGAAAAGACTAAATAACCACGAGACGCAACGTTTTACAATTAGTATGACATGACAAACGTGATCAAAAGTTTAACACAAACATGATAACTCAAGTACTATCGAATAAAGACATAGAAATAACGCAAAAAACAACATTAAGATCAAACACAAAGATAACCTTATTTACAAAAGATACTATACAAACAAAACTATAATATAGACCTGAATAAGTCACAAAATACAGGAAAACATTACGATCACTCACCACTACGAGCTGATCGACGAGTGCAACACACACAAGCTTAAAGAACAAACCGGCCTGTGTGCCACCTGAGGGTCTTGTGTGTTAGAAGGCAATGCAAGACTCTTATAAAAGGTTGAGCATGACAGAGAATTAAGGTTCCTTCATTGGGAAGTTATTTTGTTCAAGGAAAAGAGGCTATAAAAGGCTTGAGCATGTGACGGCAGGTGAGAAACGCCGCCGGAGATGAGGCTCGACGGAGATTTATGAATAAGAGTTTCCCATTGTGGTCATTTTTTGACCTATTTATTCTGCAAAACCAAAATAACATGATGATATTAAATAAATTGAAGAATGTAATCTAAGAAAAGGTTATACATAATTTATGTCAGGTGGACATTTTTTGGTGGACTATTCGGTGGAAAACCTGTCCGTGCCGCCACACATAATCCACTTATTTTTTCTCCGAATTTACTCTAGACGGCCGGCGACAGTGTGGCAAGAGGGACGAAGCAGGTGTTTGTACGACCCCATCCAAGCGCACACACACACACACATACACACACCCAACACATACACATACACACACACACACATACACACACCCAAACGAACACACACACGCACGCACACAGATAGATAGATAGATAGACATTTTATTGACCACAGTCAGGAATCACATTATACACTAAATGATAAATAATAATAATGTATACATGTAAACATAAATTAAGAGAAAATATCTATCTTTACATATACAAAATATATGTAATCATCGATGTACATTGTAGTCTACAAATTTAATTAAGTAATTAACAAAAACTGTATAACAGTTCCCCAGTAACAAAAAGGAAATCACACATACAACCTAAGGGTAAACAATATGTTATGCAGTTTAAACCAATACTCCCTATTAACCAATACTTTTATGACCTAATTGGGAGGGCTGCGCCCCCTCCCCCCAGACCCCCTGCTAGTTAACTAACCTAACCCGGGCATTGATTACGCAGCTTAACCTCGCTGGGGAGTATCGCCCCCCCAGTTATATTTGTGTACCCCCTTGTGATATTTTTTATGTTCGCCAGCTGTTGTAGGGGTTATAAATACTCCTTATGATGAGAACGAAACGTTAAGGATACTTAAAACCACCGATTGTGTATTGGTTTAAAACTTTAAACTGCACTTTAACCCAACCTAAGACTATAATGAATTATAATATAATTATCTTACAAATAGTCTCATGGGAAAAACGATCGCAGAACAAGACTTAGTCATCTATTCTATAAAATAATATGGTAGGCATCTCTGTTGTGCAGCGATACTGGACAATCCTGCATCGCGTGATACTGGCTGCACAGCGCCAGGCTCACACAGCCGCTCCTCCACTGTAATGCGGCCGCGGCCCCGCCTATTCCACCTCCCTGTCTCTATACACAGATTATGGCCAGAAACTCTGAAGCGTGTGAAAGATATCCTGTTAAATTCATTGATGTTATACCTGTCCTTGTAAATATTATGTACTAACAAACTAGGATTTATGGTCTTATAAGCCTCATTTGATCATAAAATTTGTCCGTGTACATTTTCCTTTATTACTTTACAATATGTAATATCACTTGTCACGAACTCATATACTAACCTCCCTATGGGTGTATTACATGCTCTAACAGTACTGATAGCAAACATCAACGGATCATCATCAAGATTACCTCTGTCGGTGCATATTTTGGAGAAAAAAATATGTTGTTTATATCTAATCAGGTTGGGAAGCGGCAGGTACCCTGACTCTGCGTAACACACCAGATTGGGTGTTGTCCTCCTCACTCCCAGCAGCTGTTTTAAAGCCCAGTTGTACAGCTTAATGACAGGTTTGAAGTCCGCACCCACCCATGACTCGCACCCATACAAAAGGGAGGAGATCAATGCCGCATCAAAGACCCGCCGATTCACTACAAACAGGATGTCATTATTTTTTCTAAGGAAGGACACAAACTTCTAAACATGGCAATTTGTTTCCTTTGCATGGTTCTTGACTGCCGATGAGACCGAGCCGTCGCTGGTGAAGGGTGAAACCAGGTACAGGTAACTCGAGCAGTGATCTATGACTAGCCCGTTCACCCGCAGCGGCTCGACATCATCTGCTCCCCCGTGAATCACAAAAAATGTGTTTTGCTTTGGTTGATCTGCATACCATACTCATTACAACATTTTTCGACCAGAGCAACCTTTTGCAACATGTCTTGTATGCTTATAGATAGTAATACAGTGTCGTCCATTATTAGCAAGATGTGTAGTCATAACCCATCTGACTGACATCGTTCCTTAACAAGTTTTATGAGGTCTTTTTTTTTCTTATTTGTTTTACGTTGGAGCCTATAGCGCCTGTAGGCTATTATTATTTTCTCCTTTTGAGGGCTTAGGTGGTTGACCCTGCTCATTCTTGAGGGCTGTGATGGTTGGCCCTCACCCGTAGTGGCGCAGGCTCCGCCTCTAAGTGCACCTCCGCCGCACTTGTAGTCGCAGTCGGAAGAACAGGTATGCAGCATGCGGGTTTTTTCAGCCACTCAACGATGGATTTTACAGTTGCTCCTTGGTGGGACTTGAACTCGGGATCTTGTCGGGCTCACCTCCCAGGCTCTAGACGACCGCGTTAAAGATAGTCGAAAGAGTTGCCCCCGGCAGGATTCGAACTCAGAACATCGAGCTTATCACTCCAAGACTCTAACCACTCGACCACCGCCTCCCACCGTTGGGAGGCGGTGGTCGAGTGGCTGAAAAAACCCGCATGCTGCATACCTGTTCTTCCGACTGCGACTACAAGTGCGGCGGAGGTGCACTTAGAGGCGGAGCCTGCGCCACTACGGGTGAGGGCCAACCATCACAGCCCTCAAGAATGAGCAGGGTCAACCATCTAAGCCCTCAAAAGGAGAAAATAATAATAGCCTACAGGCGCTATAGGCTCCAACGTAAAACAAATAAGAAAAAAAAAGACCTCATAAAACTTGTTAAGGAACGATGTCAGTCAGATGGGTTATGGCTACACATCTTGCTAATAATGGACGACACTGTATTACTATCTATAAGCATACAAGACATGTTGCAAAAGGTTGCTCTGGTCGAAAAATGTTGTAATGAGTATGGTATGCAGATCAACCAAAGCAAAACACATTTTTTGTGATTCACGGGGGAGCAGATGATGTCGAGTCGCTGCGGGTGAACGGGCTAGTCATAGATCACTGCTCGAGTTACCTGTACCTGGTTTCACCCTTCACCAGTGACGGCTCGGTCTCATCGGCAGTCAAGAACCATGCAAAGGAAACAAATTGCCATGTTTAGAAGTTTGTGTCCTTCCTTAGAAAAAATAATGACATCCTGTTTGTAGTGAATCGGCGGGTCTTTGATGCGGCATTGATCTCCTCCCTTTTGTATGGGTGCGAGTCATGGGTGGGTGCGGACTTCAAACCTGTCATTAAGCTGTACAACTGGGCTTTAAAACAGCTGCTGGGAGTGAGGAGGACAACACCCAATCTGGTGTGTTACGCAGAGTCAGGGTACCTGCCGCTTCCCAACCTGATTAGATATAAACAACATATTTTTTTCTCCAAAATATGCACCGACAGAGGTAATCTTGATGATGATCCGTTGATGTTTGCTATCAGTACTGTTAGAGCATGTAATACACCCATAGGGAGGTTAGTATATGAGTTCGTGACAAGTGATATTACATATTGTAAAGTAATAAAGGAAAATGTACACGGACAAATTTTATGATCAAATGAGGCTTATAAGACCATAAATCCTAGTTTGTTAGTACATAATATTTACAAGGACAGGCATAACATTAATGAATTTAACAGGATATCTTTCACACGCTTCAGAGTTTCTGGCCATAATCTGTGTATAGAGACAGGGAGGTGGAACAGGCGGGGCCGCGGCCGCATCCCAGTGGACGAGCGGCTGTGTGAGCGTGGCGCTGTGCAGCCAGTATCACGCGATGCAGGATTGTCCAGTATCGCTGCACAACAGAGATGCCTACCATATTATTTTATAGAATAGATGACTAAGTCTTGTTCTGCGATCGTTTTTCCCATGAGATTATTTGTAAGATAATTATATTATAATTCATTATAGTCTTAGGTTGGGTTAAAGTGCAGTTTAAAGTTTTAAACCAATACACAATCGGTGGTTTTAAGTATCCTTAACGTTTCGTTCTCATCATAAGGAGTATTTATAACCCCTACAACAGCTGGCGAACATAAAAAATATCACAAGGGGGTACACAAATATAGCTGGGGGGGCGATACTCCCCAGCGAGGTTAAGCTGCGTAATCAATGCCCGGGTTAGGTTAGTTAACTAGCAGGGGGTCTGGGGGGAGGGGGCGCAGCCCTCCCAATTAGGTCATGAAAGTATTGGTTAATAGGGAGTATTGGTTTAAACTGCATAACATATTGTTTACCCTTAGGTTGTATGTGTGATTTCCTTTTTGTTACTGGGGAACTGTTATAGAGTTTTTGTTAATTACTTAATTAAATTTGTAGACTACAATGTACATCGATGATTACATATATTGTGTATATGTAAAGATAGATATTTTCTCTTAATTTATGTTTACATGTATGCATTATTATTATTTATCATTTAGTGTATAATGTGATTCCTGACTGTGGTCAATAAAATGTCTATCTATCTATCTATCTGTGTGCGTGCGTGTGTGTGTTCGTTTGGGTGTGTGTATGTGTGTGTGTGTGTATGTGTATGTGTGTGTGTGTGTATGTGTGTGTGTGTGTGCGCTTGGATGGGGTCGTACAAACACCTGCTTCGTCCCTCTTGCCACACTGTCGCCGGCCGTCTAGAGTAAATTCGGAGAAAAAATAAGTGGATTATGTGTGGCGGCACGGACAGGTTTTCCACCGAATAGTCCACCAAAAAATGTCCACCTGACATAAATTATGTATAACCTTTTCTTAGATTACATTCTTCAATTTATTTAATATCGTCATGTTATTTTGGTTTTGCAGAATAAATAGGTCAAAAAATGACCACAATGGGAAACTCTTATTCATAAATCTCCGTCGAGCCTCATCTCCGGCGGCGTTTCTCACCTGCCGTCACATACTCAAGCCTTTTATAGCCTCTTTTCCTTGAATAAAATAACTTCCCAATGAAGGAACCTTAATTCTCTGTCATGCTCAACCTTTTATAAGAGTCTTGCATTGCCTTCTAACACACAAGACCCTCAGGTGGCACACAGGCCGGTTTGTTCTTTAAGCTTGTGTGTGTTGCACTCGTCGATCAGCTCGTAGTGGTGAGTGATCGTAATGTTTTCCTGTATTTTGTGACTTATTCAGGTCTATATTATAGTTTTGTTTGTATAGTATCTTTTGTAAATAAGGTTATCTTTGTGTTTGATCTTAATGTTGTTTTTTGCGTTATTTCTATGTCTTTATTCGATAGTACTTGAGTTATCATGTTTGTGTTAAACTTTTGATCACGTTTGTCATGTCATACTAATTGTAAAACGTTGCGTCTCGTGGTTATTTAGTCTTTTCTTTCAGTGCATTGTTTTCACCATACCAGCTATCAATACGGCTTTTTAGTTATTACCTTTCATAATATAATCTTATAGAGTCTAGAGCATGAAAACTCTTCCCGTCACACGCTCCGATGCATCAAACAACATTTACGACGCACTAAGATTTTTCAGCTACGAATCCTTTTAAGCGTCAGGCGGCGGCGAGGCTCCACTGAAAATTTCTCCTGACTGCTGGAGTTACTCTAGAAGTATTTAGATGAGTATCTCTTGAAGAACATTATGGGCTATGGCGGACACGGGACTGTTAGTTTTTTTTTACTCTCTCTCTCGCTCTGACACACACACACACACACACACACACACACACACACACACACACACACACACACACACACACACACACACACACACACACACACACACACACACACACACACACACACACACACACACACACACACACACACACACACACACACACACACACACTGTTCGCATAGCTCAGTGGATATAGACTTAATACGTTAATTGATATGCTTCGGATCGATCCACGTTCAACACTCCTGACATTGCTGACAAGCGGGCAGTTACTGTCCCCCTTGATCAAGGAGATGAGGTGTGTGTGATGTGTGAGGTCCCAGCATTCTTCAATGATCGATCTCTTTAAAGGCTTTTAGCTCTTTCCGGGAGAGTGATAGCCAGCGATCATGAGTTTTGCACGTGGTCAAGACTGTTGGTCTGCGATTTTCGACCAGTGTGCCGCGAAACATTTGTGGGAGTGCCGCTGAGTGCCTTTAACCCTTTGTCTGGTGTCAGTAATTCTAGCCACCATGATACATTTAAACTCGTAGATATAAAACAAGGGCAAGATTGCTACTATGAGGGCTGACGGACAGTGACGGTGTCTCGAGTTACCGTACCTTAACATGCATCAAGCAGGGTTTGGCAACATTAGTGCGCGCGTGACTTCCGTGTTGGTGTTCAGATTGACGCAGGTGGGTCATTTTTTGTTGTTGTCCACCTCTCTTTGATATAATATTTTCTATATACAGTTGATTATTCATTCTCAAGTTCAACATTATATTTATTATAGGTATTAAATTGTACTAAATCACATTAATTAAATGTTCAAATCTATCCTTGAATATCACTGCTGTGCTCAACGTCGGATGAAGTTAAAAAAATATGTAGGACTCTCTCTGAAGAAAATGTTTCATTGCAAAGAAGGACTGAAAATGCTTCGTTGCAAAACTATATTAAATAGATGATACATTTTTTCTTCAAATGGCAACACCTTGTCAACACTGGAGTACAAGGTCAAATATGACAGAAGATTGAAGAGGTGCCAGATATATTATACGTTAGCTACTCATATGTTTAGTCTATAATAATATAAGCGAAAGTGTGTGTGTGTGTGTGTGTGTGTGTGTGTGTGTGTGTGTGTGTGTGTGTGTGTGTGTGTGTGTCCGCTCCAGGTGCCGCCCCCTGTGGCGGAATCCCCTCATATGGCATAGTTTTGGAACCGGCTCGAGCAGGGGAAGGTTTTAAGCCCATTTATGAGATGATCCAATCACCTTTTTTTTTGTTTTGTTTTTTTAGCAGCCTATTAGCGAGAATTGTGAAAAAAAAAGTGGGTTGCGAGAATTGAGGAAACCTTGATGTAGGGTGATGGGTAATGGGTGAGTGAATGGGTGGGGTAATGGGTGTGGGGTGATGGGTGAGGGAATAGATGGGGGGTGATGGGTAATGGGTGAGTGAATGGGTGTGTGGTGATGGATAATGGGTGAGTGAATGGGTGGGGGGTGGTGGGTAATGGGTGAGTGAATGGGTGGGGGTGATGGGTAATGGGTGAGTGAATGGGTTGGGGGTGATGTGAATAGGTTGGCGTTAATACATACATTTCTACATCCATGATTTCAGGAAAGCTAGAAGGGGCTATCTGGAGAGTCTGTGTTTGGTGGGCCAAAGGCCCACCAAACACAGGTGGTGGGCCGAAGGCCCACCAATAGCCCTCCGCAGGAGCTAGCCAAAAAGTCTGCCCGGAGGGCGCCTTTGCGGCTAGTATACTATAATATCTTAATTATCTTTAAGTTGTACAGAGACAGTAGTATTGTATTGTATTGGTAATAGTATGTAGCAGTAACTTTAGTAGTAGAAGTAGTAGTATATTAGTAGCAGAAGTAGTAGTAGTAGTAGTAGTAGTAGTAGTAGTAGTAGTAGTAGTAGTAGTAGTGGTAGTAGTAGTAATGTAGGTTTACAAAAAAGTAGTAGTAGTTGTAGTAGACGAACTTTGCTGAAGGTTCAGCACGTTAGTGCTT
>JACEEZ010021806.1:114063-206563 GCA_016584305.1 Chionoecetes opilio | reverse complement strand
GTGATGGCTCTCGAGGCGCTGCACGAGGAGGCAAAGTCTTTGGGACTTGAGGTCGCCTGGCTTAAGACCAAGGTCCAGGTGTTTGGAGACTTACTATATGAAGCAGTACAGTTTGTTCATGCGTGCGGCGAGGACATTGAGATCTTGGAAAGTTTTACATACCTTGGTAGCGCAGTCCATAATGACTGCGGGTCACGTCAAGAAGTCTTACGGCGGATTGGCATAGCCCACGGTGCTATGGACTCGCTCAGCGGGAGTATTTGGCGTTGTCGGTACCTGTGCAGGAGGACAAAGATCTGGATCTTCAAGTCGCTTGTGATCCCTGTCTTACTATTTGGTTGTGAGACATGGACACTAAATAGTGACTTGAAGAGACGAATCAATGCCTTTGGTAATAAGTGTCTTCGCAGAATCATGGGGTATCGCTGGGATGATTACGTGTGAAATCAGTGATTCCACCGTGAGACTGAATCGAGACCTATTACCTGCATTGTCCGTCAACGCCAACTTCGGCTATATGGGCATGTGGCACACTACCCTGAAACTGATCCTTCCCATTGGGTTGTATCTGTAAAAGACAATCCGGCGTGGAGGAGGCCAAGGGGGCGCCCACAAGGCTCGTGGCTGGGGCAAATTGATGTTTCTTGTCGAGAGCTGCTTGGTATGGGAAAGGAGCCTGCATGGAGACTCGCGCGTGGTGACCCCCGGGAGTGGCGTCGTAGGGTTGGCGAGGCGACGCGCCCCCCAGCGTATGCCCCCAATGATTGATTGATATATGTATCTATCTATCTATCTATCCTATATACAATATATTAATATAATATACTATATATATATATATATATTATATATATATATATATATATTATATATATAATATATATATATATATATAATATATATATAATATATATATAATATATTATATATAATATATATATATTTATATATATATATATATATATATAATATATATATATATATATATATATATATAATATATATATATATATATATATATATATATATATATATATATATATATATATATATATATATATATATATATATATTATTTATATATCTGTGGGACAATTTAGTTAGCAGGTGCTGCCTGACAACCTTGCGCCGGCAGCACGCTACCTGACAACCCCTAGTGGTGGCCAGTCGGCCAGTCAGTCACACCCGCCTGAGGCTTTGTCAAGACGTTCCCTAAAGTGTCCATTCTGTAATTTGTATTGCTACCACTAGAATAGAACCTACTTAGAGTAACTTATGTTTCTGTGATCCCACTGGACTTAGACTGATCATCTACACAAGCAGCATGGCGCAGTGAGACACTAGTGGACAGTGAAGGACAGTTTTTTTTACGGAAAACCAAACGCCACCAGTACAGCCATTGTGTGTGCCTCAGCTTCGCGCCGATTCCCCGCCCGCATCACCGGATTTTCTTCTTCCCTGTGGATTTACGGTGCCAGGAACTACAGTGCTATTCGTGTGTGTACAGTGTCGTGTATGTGCAGTGTCGTGTGTGTACAGTGTCGTGTGTTAAGCTTTTGTGCAGTGCAGAGCGGTTTCGTGCGCGCAATGGTTACGTTTTGGGTTGGTTATTCCCCCCCTGTCGGCCTCCCGGTCATACGGATCGCAGAGCGTCTGACCCTCCCCTCTCAATAGCCAGCGGCGCACTGTTTTGTGGGTGGCAGCCCACAGCGACGCGACTCTCCGCACCCCTAGGGTCTGTGGCTAAAAGCTGACCGCCGCCACCCGCCGCCGCCACCAGCCGCTGCCACCCGTATATAACCCCACACTGACACACTCGCACAAGTTCTGGACATTCGTGACTCGTGTCGCTGTATTTTTCATGTACATCCGATTCGAGCTGTTGAAGCGTTGGATTTGTACTTAGAAAATACTGTGTACACCCATTCACCATGACGGGAACGAGGAAGAAAACGAAGCAGACACACATGTCACCGCCACGCACCCCCGTGACGGACCCGAGTGACGCGGTTTCACCCGCTGGGGCTGCTGCCCCTTCACCTCCGCCTGCCTCACGTCAGGAACGTTCCCCCACCGCCTCCACCATGGACCTTCTGATCTCATGCAGTGGATGGAAGCGCAACGACGTGAAGATGAGGCAACGGCGAGAGGCAGACAGACGGCGGCGTGAGGAGGAGTCGACTCGTTTTCAGACGCTCATCACGACCCTGTTACCGCATGCAGCTTCATCCATGTCGTCTTCCACACCGGTGACGCCGCCCACACAAGGTGCCACGGCCCCAACACAGAACAGCCGCGCTCCTACACCCGCTCCACCCAAGGCTTCTGTTCAACCATCCCCAGTACTCCACCCTGACGTCTCTTACCAGACCTTCAGAGAATGGAGGCGGAGATGGACAGATTACGCCACGATGGTGGATCTACCGAGCTTGTCACAGGAGAAACAGTTCATACAGCTACGTATGTGCTTGTCCCTCGAAACGCAGCGAGTACTGGAGCACACACTACAAGTGCCCCCAGACTCCACGTCTCCTGTATAAAACGTACTTGATGTCATGCAGGAGCACGTCAAGGCCCAGAGGAACGAGGCACTTCGTAGGCGGGAACTCTTCAGCTCCAGACAGATGGAAGGCGAATCGTTCGCTGCCTTCTATGTTCGCCTGAAGCGGGCATCTGAAGAAGTTGACATCTGTAAGGGCAATCACAAGGAGTGCGAGGAAACCCAGCTCAAGCAGGTGATCTTGATGGGCGTTCGAGACGAAGAACTTGTCCAACGCCTCATCTCCCTTTACGCCTCATGCACTCTGCAGGAGGTAGTGACGGAATGTCGGGCCTATGAGGCCGCCCGAAACACCACGTCAGCCCTCCGAGCCACCCCCTTTACTGCTGTGAGGTCCATGTCGCAGTACAAGAAGGTGAAGACGGCAGCTCAAAAGGCGAAGACTGGTTCCCGTGCCGCTACACGTCCACCCAGCACACCGTGCAACAGCTGCGGAAGGCAGCACGCTCCACACTCATGCCCGGTTGCCGAGTCAGTGTGCAGCTGCTGTTGACGTACGGGACATTGGACACACACTGTACGGTGCCCTGCTAAAAGCATCCAGTGCCGTTTGTGCGGCCGCATCAGTCACTATGACAAGTGTTATTCCCAGATGAAACCCAAGGGTCAGCAACAACGACGCAAACAACGTCACGGCACCAGTGTTTTTCGTCCCTACTCCCCGGGCAGTCAGCCGCACGACCCTAAACAGCGTCCGAGCCACGTCAGACGCGTGGGGTCGACTCCCCGGTCCAGTACCAAGCGTCTTCAGCCCATCAGTGTCACCGTCACCCACGGCAATGTGTCAGCACGTCTGCAGATGCTCCCCGACACTGGCGCGGACGTTACCGTTATTGGCCTAGAACACCTACGATTCCTGGGTCTTTCCAAGCATGACCTCGAACCGCCGCCCAAGGCCAAGCGGTTCACAGCTGACGGTTCGGAGATGGCTCCCACCATGGGTTCATTCCAGGCCACCATCACTTTCAGCAACAGGTCGTGCTTGGCGTGGATTGACGTGCACGATGGCGTACCAACTCCTCTGATCTCGTGTAAACATCTGAAGGAGCTGTCAAGCATCTCACAGGAGTTCCCTAAACTGATTCTTGAGGTGAGGCACGCCAACAGGATGCGCGACGCGAGCAGTGACGAGAGTGGCTACACGCTTGGTGCCACTCCCCAGACCGGCCCTGGCCCCGCCGCTCCACCCGCCTCCACGCCATCATCGTTCCCTCTCACCGGCAACACATCCCCTTCAGAGGCTCGTGGATACTTCCTGAAGGAATTTAGCGATGTCTTGGTGACGAAGGAGACGCTACGGGCCAGGCCACTCAAGCCGATGACAGACCCTCCCATGAGGATCCACTTGAAGGAAGACGCCATACCCTTCGCGATCCATACACCCCGTCTGATCCCCCTTGCTTACCGCGAGTCGGTGAGGCAAGAGTTGGAGTCTATGGTGGCCCAGGGTATCATTATTCCTGCCGGCGACGATCCATCCTCATGGTGCCATCCTCTCGTAGCCATTGCCAAGCCCAATGGTGGTGTCAGGATCACCACCGACCTGTCTAAACTGAACAAACAGGTGTCACGTCCAGCGCATCCCTCACTCACGCCCTTCGCAGCGATTCGTAGCGTGGACCCGAAGGCACGCTTTTACTCTAAGGTAGACGCGCTGTGTGGCTACTGGCAAATAGAGCTCGCTGAGGAAGACCAGCCACTGACGACATTCATCACGCCTTACGGCCGCTTCAGGTACCGCCGCGGCCCAATGGGTTTTGCGGCTACTGGAGACGCTTTCTGGTTCCGAGATGACATGGCACTCCAAGGTGTGATGAACTGTGTGAAGGTTGTCGACGACATCCTTCTATACGACGAGGACTACTCCGCACACTTACTCCGCGTCAACGAAGTATTGTCAAGATGCCGTAAGTATGGAATCACCCTCAACGCGGACAAGTTTGTTCTCGCCGAACCTGCAGTATCCTTCTGTGGTTACAACCTCTCCAGGGATGGCATAGCTGCCGACCCAGAAAAGATGCGTGCCATCAGGGACTTTCCCACTCCTGCCAACCTCACTGGCCTCCGCTCTTTCATGGGTCTTGTGAATCAGTTGGCGGAGTTTTCTCCGGATATCTCTGCAGCTGCACAGCCACTTAGCCCCCTAATGAGCCTCAAGAGGACCTTTCTTTGGACCCCCGACCATGAGGAGGCTTTCCGACGACTGAAGGAAGCCCTGTCGAGCCCACCTGTCCACGCCACGTTTGATCCTGCCTTACCCACTGTTTTGCAGACAGACGCCTCTCGCTTGTATGGTCTTGGCTACGCTCTGCTGCAAGACCACGGAGGAGGAATGTTCCGACTGGTTCAATGTGGTTCCAGGTTCCTGACGGAGGCAGAAACACGGTACGCTATCATCGAGCTCGAACTTCTGGCTGTAGCATGGGCGACATCGAAGTGCAGATTCTACCTCATCGGCCGGCAGCATTTCGAGGTAGTCACCGACCATCGCCCGTAAGTGCCAATCCTCAACCACTACTTGCTGGATGCAGTTGAGAATCCTCGCCTTCAGCGCTTAAAGGAGAAACTCTCAGCTTACCTTTTCACAGCAGTGTGGCGCGCGGGTAAGCACCTTTGCATTCCCGACGCTTTGTCCCGCGCACCCGTCGGCCACACTGCCCCCGAGGATGAAATGTTGAGCACCGAGACTTGTGCTTCTATCAACACTGTCGTTACTCTGCAGGCCATTCAGTCCCTCGCCAGCCAACACCGTTCGGAATCTTCACCTAACGGTGACATGGCACTGGAGGCCCTACAAACTGCAGCTCGCAACGACCCTTCCTACGTCAGGCTGCTAGATTGTGTGAAGAACGGTTTTCCTCTGAACCATTACAGTCTTCACAATATTCTACTCCCTTACTGGAGACTACGTGAGGACCTATACTGCTATGGGGATCTGGTCCTCTATGGAGCATGTGTTGTTATTCCAGCTGCTCTACGCCGTAACGTCTTGGCCCGCCTCCACGACAGCCATCGAGGAGTAGAGGCCACCAAGAGACGTGCGAGGCAAGCTGTATACTGGCCCGGCATCAACTCTGACATCGCCAACACTGTCCAAGTATGTGGGCCATGCCAAGTGATGCGGCCAAGCCAGCAGCAGGAGCCCTTGTTGTCTGACGACGACCCCACCAGACCTTTTGAGTCAGTGTCAGCCGACTTCTTCACTGTTGCTGGGAAGTCATTCCTAGTTATAGCTGACCGTCTCTCTGGTTGGCCCGTTGTGGTGACATGTGGCAGCGACACAACGTCTGCCGCCACCAAGATAAAGAGACAGAAGGTAACGTCACCTCCCCGGGGCATCGAGGCAAAATCAGTCCTTTGTGCGCATGACGTCAATGGGTATCGCGCCAATGGCGCCACCGTTCAAATATTTTATGGCCTCACTCAGGCCTCACCGCCGACCCGACACCTGACACGCCTGACACCTCCCACATATAACTATATATATATTATATATATATATATAATATAATAAATAATATATATATATATATATATAATATTATATATATATATATATATATATATATATATATATATATATATATATATATATAT
This sequence comes from Chionoecetes opilio, assembly GCA_016584305.1. Lineage (NCBI taxonomy): Eukaryota > Metazoa > Arthropoda > Malacostraca > Decapoda > Majidae > Chionoecetes > Chionoecetes opilio. The sequence continues at coordinate 200,406 of JACEEZ010021806.1, read as the reverse complement.
ATATATATCTCCCGTAAGCCACCCATATTCTTTACCTTGATCAGTATTGTGTACTCGAGAGAGAGAGAGAGAGTTCTAGCTAGCACACAAGCTGGGGACGAGACCCTTTGCTTGTGCCACTGTTGCCGCTTAGCAAAGTTCATTTCCCACCTGACATGCAAGGCCATGCCTTATTTTCTTATGTTCTTATGTTCATACCTCCTCCCTTCCCATACCTTCTCCTCCTCCTACCCCTTCCCCTACCTCCTCCTCCTCCTCCTCCTCCTCCATCTTCTCTTTCACTCTCACCCTCCTCCTCGCCCTCTTAATTCTTATTGACGTCACTTCCCCCAGCGCGGCAAAAGGGAGGTGACGTTACCTTCTGTCTCTTTACCTTGGCCGCCACCACCCACCAGTTCCGGTACTAATTCCTTGACGTGGGCGTCCCTGTGCGTCTCAGGACCGACGGTGGACCCCAATTCACGAGCCGGGACTTCGCAGCGTTCCTCGACCGCTGGGGAGTCAGGCATATGGTGTCTTCACCGCATTACCCGCAGTCCAACGGCCACGCTGAGGCAGCAGTCAAGTCCGTCAAACACCTAATCCTGAAGGTGGCTCCATCAGGCAATATCGACTGTGATGACTTTGACCGCGGACTGCTGGAGCTCCGCAATGCTCCGAACTACACCGGTCGCTCCCCAGCACAAATCTTGTATGGACGACCTCTCCGTTCTTGCGTCCCCGCCCACCCCCAGTCCGTCTTGATGCAGTGGCAGACCAAGGCCCGGTTCACACTTCACGTTTTTGCTGGACGTAGTCTACGTGCATCTTGTCATCAGTGACTCACAGTACGTCACAGTGACGTCACTTCCTGCCTGTGTAATGTGAACACAGGTTCCCCGCGACTACCCCGCATTGCTGGAGCAGTGATGACGTCACTGACCTTGAGACGAGCGTCTCAGCTCACATTATTCGGAGCTCCCAATTCTTCTACGTGGCTGCGGGAGTGGCGGGACGACGTCACTGTGACGTCACTGATCGCCACGCCCACGTAGACACGGACAGCAAATACGTGTAGTGTGAACCCCGCCCAAGACAGAGATATGTGACCGCCGAGCTGCCAACCGTGCTCAAGACGTCGTGACACCCTACAACGCCCACGCCCGTCCCCTTCCCAGCTGAAGATCAACGAGCAAGTTCGTATCCAGGATCCGACATCGCTTCGCTGGGACAAAGTGGGCACCATCATGGGCAAGGGCAGGTAAAGGGACTATCAATTTCGGTTCCCCCAGGGGGTCGTGAAATGGTGGCGCAACCAAAGGGTTTCCCTCCTTCCTTTTTTTCAGTTCCCCTTACTGCCCGACCCCCCGACTATAGATGAGTCCCCTACTCCCACCAGCGCCCCCATTCCTTCCCCTTCTCAGAACGGAAAAAACCCAGCACCCCAAGGAGTCCACCCCAAAAACCTTGTATACTTTGAAGGGGGGGGGGAAAGGTGTGGGAAAATTTTGGGAGAAAGGTGCTCCCCGGGAAACCTTCCCCCGGGCCAGCCCCGCTACCGGAAACCCCTAGTGGGGGGCCCCATTTCGGCCACCCAGCCCACCCCCCCGGGGGCTTTGGGCCCCTTGAGAAAAACCCGGGCCAAATATTTTTTGAAGGGTGAATGCTCCGGGGGGGAGAAATTTTCTCTTTAAAAAAATGATTTTTCCAAATTAGGGAAATATCTCGGGTTATCAGAAAATGCATGATGGCATCAAAGAACGGAAAACCCTTAGTGCCCGGTGGACGCCATTTTGAAACCACCCCAGCGCAAAAAATCCCCATTTGGTGGGGTCCCTTGTTGGTGTACTGGATTTCCCTATCCCTACTACGATGTGGGGTTTTGCGACAAAATTTTAAAAGCCCAAATGTCCCCCTCTAAATAAAAAAAAAATTTTAAAGGCTTTTTTGTTATGATTAATTTTTAAATAAAAATAAATTATCGAAAAAAAACCCATATTTTTTTAAAAAATTTTTTATTATTAGACTTGTACTTTTTTTGGGGGTAAAAACAACAGGGTAGATTTTCCAAATTTTTCTTGGCTACCCCTTTTTTATTGTCATAAAAATCCCAAAAAACCCAAAAACATATCCCCCCCACAGTGTACCAAAAAAATTATGAAAAGGCATGCTTTTTCCACAAAACCGAAACAATTTCATTGGGGAATTTTCCCGGGGCCGGGATAATAACCCCCAACAAAAAAACCCAAAAGTGCCGAAGTGACGTCAGTCTATTTCTATATCTTTCTATATTCTATATCTCCAGTCTGAAAATTTGTTGCGGTGACCTGTTTAAAATTTCGGGGGGGGGAGGGGGGGGGGGTTTGCCCTAAAAGTGAAATGTTAGTGGCCCCACATACAACCCCCTTTTATAAGTTGTATTTTTGGCGCCATCAAACATTTCACTGACTTGGATGATTTATGTCTATTTTAACTGGATTTTTCGATATGGGAGAAACAAACTTCGGGTTTTTTTTCTTTCAGCTGGGGTGGGGGTTGCCCGAGGCAAAAAGGGGCCCGAAGTTTTAAACCCGGAGTCCGGAACGTGTTTTAACTTGAAAAAGGAAAAAGGAAAAAGTCCCCCATTTCTGAACTAAGCAAGGCGGAGCGGGAAACAGTTTTTGGGAAAAAACATTTTTGTGACGCACCCGCAGTTAAAAAACTTTTACCAAAATTCAAAAAGCTAGTCCAAAAAGGGGCGCAGTTTTAAAACTTCCTAATTTTCCCAATATTATCCCAAAAAGGGCTTGTAGAATCAAAAATTCCTCAAAAAAAAACCCCTACTCCCTTTTGCCCAATGCAAGTTTAGAAGTTCCCCCATTTAAATTTTCCCGAGGGCGGTCCCGACGGCGTTTCCATAAAGGAAAAGGACAGGATCAATTAAAACTATCCACTTTAAATTAAAGGGCTTTTTTTCCCAGCGTCTTCCAAAATTTCTCCCGCCCGCCCGGTACCCCGTGAAACATTTGCCCTTGGTTTTTTTAAACCCTTGGCCCCGATAAGCCCAATGAGTCGGGCGCACCCTCCCCAGGGATAAAGAGATTTTTGGCATTATTTAACACGGGGAAAAGGTTTAGTGAGGCTAACTAAAAAACTTCTCTGCTTAAAAACTAACCAACCCCCCAAAAACCTCAAGAAGAAACTGACTTTGGGAAATAATATCGAAAAAAAATAAAATTTAATCGATGTATATTAATTTTTCCCAATTCGCCACGTTGTTTTAAACCCCCAAAGGTTTGGGTTCCCAATGTTGATGTTTGAAAACAGATACCCGGTCTTCAATACATTTTCAGTTGATTTTTCGTGTTTCCCATCAAGAAGAATTTTGCAGCGCACATTACAAAGAGATTTTGGGAACGCCTCATCCCCCCAATGTAAAACACCGTTATACTGATCCCCGGATAATCTGAAAAAGGAGAGATTGCTGCAAAAAGGGCAAAAAACCCGGGAAAACCCAAATGAAAGCATTTGAACGAACGGAGGGTTGAAAGAAAGACATTGTGGGGTGAAAGCTCACTTCACTGCGAAACCGTTTCAAAGATGTTTCCCATTCCCAATGAACGTTGGCCCCCCCTCACCCAGAAAAAAACTCACCAGATTACGTGAAGAAAACCAATTCTCTTCGGGATTTCGAATATTTTTGTTTTTGGGGGGGAGTGGGGGGGCTCTGCGCTTTCCCCAAACCACTGGTAGGGGTAAAATGGCTCAAGATTTTCATCAATGCTGTACACCGGGGTCCCAAATCAGAACATCGAAGCATGCCCCCTATTTCCCGGGGGTCATGAAAAAACGCTCACCGGTAAACAGAGGTCATCAAAATTTGAATCGACTCGGGCACGGATTTTCGTAAAACTTTTCTGGAAAAAAGACAAGACACGCTATGCATAAAAACAAATTAGCAAGTGTGGGGGAAAGGGGATACATTTCCCCATTTTCCGTCACATGTGCACCCTTGGGGCCCCCGACGGGTATTAGCATTCGATAAAAATCGACGGGCTGGGGGAAATCGCTGAGGGGTTTGGCGGAACATCGCATGGGCGTCACGGTACATCGTCCAACCAAAAACCCGCGTGTGTTTCCCGCCCCAACCTCCTGGCCAGTACCCCAAAGCAATAAGAACGTCTGGTATCCCGCAAAACCCCTTTTTATTTCCCAAATAAGCTTTGGGAAAAACGAGAGGGCCCCCCCCCTGCTTTTCAATTTGCGATCTTTCGGGACCACTTTTTCAGGCCAACCCCCCTTGCGGCAGCCCCGGGGGGGAAATCACGTATGGATTATGATCGCATGCTGGAACCATGCCCCCGGGACAACCCTTTTCGTAAACTGGTTTCAACACCCTGATAGAATCGTTTTTCAGGTGAGGAAGATTATTTTGGCTCCCTGCCGACTATAAAGGGCGCCTCCCAACAGTATGAAAACAGTGCAAAAAATCCTCAGAGAAGCTCTAAAACATCATGCCCACAAAATTCAGCTTGAGCGTATCCCGGTGGTGCTAGACCGGCCCACTTTTTGCTAAGGGACCGAAATGGGAAGGGAAAAAAGATGTCAAATCAATATGGAAAACCCGTGCTCATGAGGGGGGAACCTTCCATACCATCGGGTAATTCATGTCGAGCGGGAAAAAAGACAGGCCTTCGGGATTAACTGTTGAGTCAGGAGTAATCGCTAAGGTTCCATCAACAGGGTTCTGGGAAAGGGAAGGCCCAAAACAACCGGCTTTTGCGACTCCCACAAAATTTAAAGTACGAGGGGACTAATGGCATCATTTGGAAGGCCTTCCAGGTTTTGGATAGAAAAATATTGACAAGGGACCCCCAGATTCGAAGCACTGGCCTCCCAAAAATTTGCAGCATCAAAGGGGGTTTTGCCACGAACCTCGGCTGCTCTCGGATATTCATGTGTAAAAGAGCTTTGACAAATTTTGCGAAAAAACCTTCATTTTTTTGCGAACCAAACATGGAGGGCCGGCTCCCCTTCTGGGTGATGGATATTTGATATTGGGGAGACCCCTGCTGGGGTTTTTCGTGCGGATAGAGAAGGGGGACTGGAAAGCTTCCCCTTGGGGTTTTGTCAGAAAAGGGGACCCTTGGTGTTTTCGCAATGAACAAGGGGGAAATATGCTAGGTATTAAAAAAATGTACTATGCATAGATTACCCCAAAAATCCACGAAACAGCCCCGATTTGTAAAAGGGGATTTTCATCAAGGCTACTTCCCCCGTACAGCTTAAACCAGGGGGAAACCCTTTGCCCCCCCAAAAGCGTTGATTTAGCAAAAAGAAGAAAAAGGCAAAAAAGATACAAAAACAGTGGAGGAAACGAGGTTTTAAATCTTCGAAAAGGGGGTTGTCAAAGAACATCTAACTGCAGACAATCGGGCTGCTGCACTTTAGGGAACTACGAAAAAAAACTATCCTTGTTTAAAAGGCCAGCGGAAAAGCTCACGCCAAAGACCCTGACTTGTCCCACTTCTCGAAAACAAAAAGTGGGTGGTCTGGCCCTCAAAAGCTAGTGGGTCTAAATGGAAAAAAGAGGCCAAACCATTCGCCGATGATCCCCTCAAAGGGCTTTTTCAGTATATCTACCGAGCGGCTGCGAGGGAGGGAAAAATTTTTAATGAAATATCAACGCCCCGCAAAAGGGAGAAGCGGGGTATCAAAACTTCCCGAAACGTTTTTTCCCTTTAAAAAGGGAACAGGGGTTTTATGGCCCCAGTGAAAAAACCCAAACTTGAAGACCTTTTGGTTAAAATCAAGCAGAAAAAGTTGTGGAAGGCCACAAAAAGGAGATCTCCCCCCCCCCGAGAGTGACAGAAACTGTTTCCCCCCATGATACTCATCGCCAAGACAAGGAACCTCGACAGGGAACTTTTTCCTTTGTCCCCCACTAGGGGGCCCCTTTTTCCCTGGGCTTTGGGGGAAACGTTTTAGGGCAATGAAAAAAACGAACAAATTGCCTTCAAAAAAATGGAAGGTTTTTGTGGAACCAGCCGATAACGTTTTACAAGCGAAAATTTTCAACAATAAATTGGAAAGCGATGGCTCTAAAAACAAAAAATGCAGGGGGAGAAGAAAAAGCGTTCGAAGAAAATCTGACCGCATCCTCTGCAAACGGGTTCACGCTTTGGGAAGGCAGTGAGCGCATCGATGTTTTCTTTGCACATACAAAAAAGAATCCATCAAAACAGGACAGGTGAACCGCGGTTTAAATGGAAAAGGGGATCATTTTTAGCGAGATCAGGGCCCGCACACAAAAATTGAACTGGCGGCGTTCCTTGCTTGCAGCCAACAAAGAAAAATGGTTGTGTTTCTGGCGGGGTTCCCCTGGGAAAAAATAAACAATCGGGGAAAAAACTTTTGGGAAAAGAACACTGTAGTCACCTGTGGGGGAAAAAAAAAGCTTTGGACTGACCCGCAAGGTGGAAATTGGTGCAACCCCTCGAAGTAGGGCCCCGAGGAAGCAGACACCGTTTTGTTTTCCCACGCAAAGCAAAGCCGCTACCCCTTTCAAAACGTCATCTTAGTGGCAGATGAACCCCACGTTCTGATCATCAGTTCATCTCAGCAACCATCGTAGTTCCCGGTCTTTTAAACAGAAAGAGGAACAAAAGGGTTTGAGTCAGAATGAAATTTAACCCTTGGAAAGTTGGCTGCGGTATTGGGGGGCCCGGGGTTTGCAAAAAAAGGGGATTGCAGGGGGTTTTATGCAGGAGCGGGTGTGACACTGTTTTTTGCTCTGGGAAAACCAAGGAAAGGAAAAAGGGTTTGAAGCTTTTTGGCAAGCGAATGATCTTTTATCTTCAAAACATTCACAGATCTGGGGTTTCGTGGAATTACCCCCAAAAGACTTTTCAAAAGCATTCGGCCTTCACGTGTCAAACTGGACGCCCCGGAAAAACGAAATCGTCGGTGCTTTAAATTAAATCCGTTCACATTTTTCGTCAAAAAAAGGGAAAATCGAATCTGGCCAAATTTCCGCCTTTTGAAGGGGGCTCCTTGAAAGCAAACAAAACGGGTTAGGGGGAAAAAAATCGGGCGGCTTTTCTGGCGACGCAGCCTTTTGGAAAAAACCCGCCAGAACCCCCCAGGGAAACCCTCGCAGGGGCATGGTGGGAACTCGATGAGGCCGGGTTTGCTCAAAATCCGAAAGGATGGCGGGTCACCAACTCCAGATGTCGGGCTTGAAAACATTCATTCACATGCAAAAGGGCGTGTCCCACCGTCAGATTGTCCTGCATACCCAATGGTTGAAGTGCATGTTTTTGTGTAACTGCAGGGATGCTCCAAACATGGGGCAGGGTGTGCTATCGGGGGCTAAGGGGTGCCCAAAGACTTGATGGCGACTCTGATGATTAATTTGTGTGCACTGATTTGTATAAACAAAATGTTGTTCCCCTTTTTATAATGAGGCCAAATTGCCCTGAAAATCTTTTTAAAAAACAGATAAACGTTTTAAACAAAAAAATATAATTGGGAAAATCATACCGGGGTTTTTTTTGACTAAAACATGGGCATGTTTAATTTATACCTCCCGGGTTTTCTTTTTAGGAAAAATACATCGTATGGTGTTAAAATCAGCTCCCTAAAGTCTTTCCAAACTTAGTTTAAGGGAAAAATTAATATAATTGGCGGGCCATTTTGGAAAACCAGATGGCCACCAAAGGGGGATTTCCTATTTTAACAAATTTCCGCCTGCTTTTTAGATTCGTTTTGGTGTTAAAATCCCCTCCGTACGACATTCCTAACTTGCGTTATCGTCAGAATAGATAATTTCCAGCGGCGGGGCCCAAAAAAGTCAAATTTTTTGCCTCTTTCCCTATAATTTTGTTAAATCGTGGTGGATGATTGGGTTTTAATTTTTTTTTTTTTTTATAGACAGATAAACGGGTTTTGCAAAATGCCTAAATTTTTGGGGAAAACATAACCCGTGTTGTTTTACTAAAAAAAAAGTACAAATTAAAAATAAAAAAATTGGAAAAAAATATGATTTTTTTTTGATAATTGATTTTTATAATAAATTTAAACTATAACAAAATGCTTCAAAATTATTTTTTATTCAGACGGGGACCAAAGGGCGTATATTTTGTCTTTAACCGCACCCTCCCCCATAGTAGTATAGGAAGTCCAGTACAAGGTTTCCAAAAATGTACCCCCACCAAAAAGGGCATTTTTTTTGGCTGGGGGGGTTTCAAAGATGGCGTCCCTCCGGGCACTAAAGCTACCCTTTTCAGATGGCCATTTACACCTTTTTCTGACACTTTGGGGACATTTGGTCTAAGGAAAATCATTTAAAGAGAATTTTAACCCCCCCCCCGCCCGGGCATTTTCTTTTTGGGGGGGCCCGGGTAAGGACTATTTGTCAAGGGGTTTCCCCAAAGTGTCCCCTTTTGTAATTTTTTATTGCTTTCCACTAGATGAACCTACTTTAAAGTAAATTGTGTTGCTGTGGGTACCACGGGGTTTAGGGCTGAATCTACACCAAAACAACAAATTTTTCCCCCTCTCTCTCATCTCTGTGGAGACACGGTGGTAGGGGGACGTTTCCTTCACCTGTCCCTACACTCCCCTATCCCTTTTTCCTACTGTCTGGAATTTCAAGTCCCCGTCCCCGGAAATGGGATCAGCCTGTTTTTCGTGGGCCGCCGCCAAGAGGTAGGGCGCCATGAGCTACACGGGCCCAGGCCCTTTCCCTGGGGTAGAGGAAGACCTTCGAATGAGTGATGAAGACGAGCAGGCTAACGACACCTGGCCCTGCCTGTCTCATTCGGCTGGACAGAGGCAGTTACCTGCCTTGGTGGTCCCCGGGCTGCCCTCCACGCCCCGCTCCGGCTGTGATCCTCATGTTGTCTCCGCTTCCAAGCGCTCCATGGACGACGTGCTCAACAGCAGTGGGGAGCTTCAGACTCCTGTCTCCAAGGCCTCCCGTCTGAAGGAAGGTAACTCTGATCAGTGTAGTGACTCCCGTGACACCGATCCACCTCTTCCCATGCCTCTGCCTTCCCGACCTCCGCCTTCCCGGCCTCCGCCCTCCCTTCCAGCTTTTGCGCCCGTGGTGAATACCTGAAACTCATGTTCGAGGACAACCCGTCGGTCGATGTGAAGTTACGGTGGCTGGCGGAAGTGAATCGTGCGTTTCACCTCGAGCGTGACCTGGCTGAGGTCAAGATGTCAGCGGTGACCTCTCGCTTTGTTTATATCTCTAGGGTTCGCTTGGACGTTGTGGGAAGTGCTATGAATGGTGACTTTCTCGCTCTTACGCTTACGCCCCAAGATTCGCCTGACAGGACCCGCAAACTGCCGACATACCTCGTCACTCGTTATCCAGTGGGTGTGGACCCTTCCCTCAGCAAGGAACTTGATGGTGTTTACTCTGCTCGTCGCTTCCATCAGGACGGTAAGCCTATCAGCAGAATAGTAGTAACATGGACTGACACAGACCCACCCCCATCTAGTTTTCCATTTAGTTTTCTTCCAAGTCTGCCACCTGCGAGTTCCGTTTACTACACAATGACAAGCCTTCATGCTTCAAGTGCTGGGGTATTGGGCATATTTCGCGGTACTGTTCGGGCCTGGAACGATGTGCATGGTGTGCTGGCGGTCACGACTCCCGCACTTGCCCTCACCGCGCCCCCCCACCACCACCCCCGGCCACTGGAGACCACACCCCACCTCCGCCTCCTGTTGACACCACACACTGGCGGTGTCCTCGTTGTCAAGAGCCAGGAGTGAGTGTCTGGCATGGATGTGCCAGGCGTAAGGCCGCAGTTCCATCGACACCTGCACCGCCGCCGCCGCCTCCGCTGTCACTTGCAGCCACACCCCTGGTCCCTCCTGCGTCTCCCTCCCCACAGGTCCAAGCTCTCCGCATTGCTGTGGAAAAAACTGATGACCCGTTGTGCTTCCCTTGAATCACGCCTGGACGCTATCGATGCCCGGCTTACTAGTGTGGCTACCAGCCAAGTCAACACTCAGTCACCATCGATACCCTGGCAGAGTCACAGAAAGTTCTAATCTCCGCAGTCACATTGCTCACGGAGAAACTGGACTCTTTTGCCTCTCGCTTTGAGGACTCGAGTGCCGTGCTGGCCCCTCTCCTAAACCACCTGGTCTCGCTGCTTCCTCCTCCACATTTGGTTCTCGTTAAAAAAAACATACAGTTCGATAACAGGCTCCAACATCTACACGTTGTGTCATGGAATGCTTGCGGTGTTACGGCGTTTTGATAAACTTGCTACCCTTCAGGCTTAGGGTGTACAGTCACCACCCTCAGGTGGTTTTCATACAGGAAGCTTTTGTGGGTCATCATCAATTCCGGGGTTGCACCAACTCTCCGGGGTTTATTTCCTATGTCCACCACGTTCGGAATGGCCTCATTGCTTATATTCATTCCTCCATCCAGCACCCGACTTCTCCGCAACTCCAACGATGCAGACACGACCTTTCAGCTGTTTGAGGTGGCTGTGGGAAATGGCAAGATCCGGGTCTGCAATGTGTACTGCGCCCCTGGTAAGTTGAGTGTGGCTGCACTTCCTCTTCCAACAGACCAAGGAAGTATCTACATGGGGGACTTCAACGCTCGGCATCCTGACTTAGGCGACCTGTCGAGGTGGAATCGGAGCGGGCATCGCCTTCTGCAATACATTCAACGCAACCATCTCACTCGCTGGGACACAGGCGGTGCTACTCACGGTCGCGGAGAACCCTGGATCACATCATCACTTTTTGGTCTGGTGGCGGCCCATGTCACGTGTACCTCCGTCAATTCCCTCTTCTCTGATCATGTAGCTCTCAGCTTCCGGTATCTACTCCAGAAAGTCGCAACCCAACTCATCACCGCCTTCGCATCTCGATTCCTCCCAAATACTGTCCTAATTATATTGCCTACATTCCTCCCTTCTCCCCACGTTTGACTTTCAGTCCCCCGAAGCCCTGTATTCCTCTTTGGTGGATTCGAACGAACAATTTCTACTCGTATTATATTTCCAGGCCACACATGCGACGGCGGGCGGCTGCATACTCCTGGACCCTTGACGAACGCATTCTTCAGGCCAATAGGACAGCTATGGACGCTGGCCTTCTTTTTCAAATGGACCCTACTTCTGCTCACCTTCCCCGATACCAAGGCTTCAAGGGACGACTTGGTACACTTACAGGCCTGGTGAGGACAGAGTCGTGGCATACATTCAGGGACAACATCAATCAGCAGACGAGTGTTGGGACAATGTGGCACCTCATCAGGAAGGTGACGAAGAAGAGACCCGCCAACGCCCTCCATCACAGTCCTGGTGAGTACGCCCAAAACCTTGTCGATGACTGGGCCCGACAGTCGCGGGTAGGCAGCCTTCCCGAGCCTGTTCAGGCGGCCCTGTCTGCCGGTGCAGGTCATCGCGCTCTACGGCTGATGGCAGCGTTGCTCGAGGAGGATGACGATGGACCCACTCTCATTACTGAGGATGAACTGCGACGGGCTCTGGCTCGAGGCAAGTCGACCGCTCCGGGTGACGATGGTATCACATATTCTGTCCTCCGTCAGCTACATAACGTCCCAGGTAACCCTCTGCTACAGCTTTACAACCTTTTCTACAGGCTGGGTATCTGCCCGCCGCTGGACCCGCAGCACAATTGTCCCCCATTCCAAAACCCGGGACGGACAAGTTTAGGCCAGTATCCCTCACATCCTGCTTCAGCAAGGTGATGGAGCGCGTATTGCTCACCCGTCTTCTTTTCCGGCTGGAGGGGGTACTGTCATCCCGAGTTTTTGGTTTTCTTCCGCAGCGATGCACACATCATTGCCTCATGGACCTCTACACACGCCTTTCCCCAAACAGTGTGGTTGCGTTCATCGATCTCAAGAGCGCTTTCGATGTTGCCAACAGGGACATCATCCTAGACCATTTAGTGGACTTCGGTGTCAGAGGACGGCTACTGAAAAGGATTAGAGGATACCTCAGCAATCGGACTTCTCGCGTCCTCTATAAAGGAGCATGCAGCACACCTAAAGGCTTAGAGTTAGGAACTCCGCAGGGAGGTGTTCTCAGTCCGTTTCTATTTAATGTTCTCGTCCACCGTTTGCTTTCCAACCTGCCTGACGTCCCTGACACCACGGTAACGTGCTATGCTGACGATATCTGCATAACACTCCACCTCGCCATACCATCTTCAGCAGTTTTCTAAATTCCTTTTCTATGTCTGCCGCTGACTGCGGTCTAATTATATCCCCAGATAAAAGCAGAGTCTTCACCCTCCGGAACCCGAGGCTGCTACCAGACTTCTACTTTGGGGAGTGTGTCGTTCCCCTGTGCAGACAGTACATCTACCTCGGCGTCACCAGTCTCCATTCCCCGCGTCACTCGGGCACAACACATACATCCCTTCGTGCAAGATCTTTTGGATCGGCTACAGAAGCGCTTCGTACCACTCAAATGGCTTGTTAACAACACTTCTGGACTCTCCATCCCTGTGGCCAGAATGATCTACGTAACCTTCATCCGTTCAGTCATCGACTATCTATCTCCAGCTTTAATTCAGTTACCCCATACGTCCCTGGACCCCCTTTACAAATTCCAACACAGGGCTATGAGAGTTATCTTGGGCTGTCCTCTGTCTACTAGAGTGGTCAACATGTTAACAGAGCTTCACCTACCACCTATTTATGAGAGAATTTGCTCCATCGCTGCTCGTCTCACTATCAATGTCTGCATTACCCTCAGGTCGTCCCTCACTACTCTCATACTATTAGAAGTGCTATGCAGCCCCGCCCACGTATACCTCCTCTTCAGGCTGGCGGTCGCACCCTTATTAAAACTGTGTCTTCTTTACTTCAAAGGCTCGACATCAATGTTCCGGAGGCTGAAGCTCTACCTGGTCCTCCACCGTGGATGATTCCCACCGTAACGGTCCACTACACCCCCACCTCCAAATCTGCTCTCCCTGCCCTACAGAGGCAGCTAGCGTTGGAGACCAAAGCTTCAGTTTCATCCTCATGCCCCACACTGAACCACGTCTACAACGAGGATCTTTGCAGCCAGATGGGACAGCGGGCTGTGCTGTATTCTCCCCTGACGTCGATCCGCCGCCTGACGGCTGGGTTGGCCGCGACTCCCAGTTTCCGCCAGCTCCACGTTCTGCGAGTTGTATGGTATACTTGATGCTGTTAGTCTCCTCAGCCAACGTGGCCTCAATGGTTTAGTGATTTGTGACTCTCAGTCTGCCCTTCAGGCCCTTTCCTCCCCTAAGCCTACCTGCCCCCCTTGTATCACGTATTCTGTCCTTTTTGTCCCTAGTACGCCTACGCGCCTTGCAGATTATTTTTTTGTGGATTCCGTCCCACGTTGGCATTCTTTATAGTGACACTGTCGACGGAATAGCAAAAGCCGCCTGTAGCCTGCCACTCCGTGATGCTGGTCCCTCACCCTCTCTGTCTTGTTTTTTATTAAGGGTCAACACTCACACTTAAAGTCTCCACTCTCCATCACAGGGCCAGACAGAGAGCCAACAGCGTCTCCATTCAACATTACGACGCGTTCCGCCAACATCGCTACAAGTACCGTCGTCGGGGCCTAATGGTGCGGAGACACAACGTGGTAGCGGCCAGGTTACGTCTGGGCTACAGACCAGTGTGGCAGGTCGCGGGATTCGAAGACGCGCCACACTTCTCCTCCTGCCTCCTGTGTGATCAACCCAACAGTAACTCGCTGGAGCATTACTGCCTGCACTGCCCGGAGGTCAGTGGCTTGCTGCCTCTAGGACGACCACTGGTGGACATCTGTCGGCACCTGCTAGCCCATGACAATTTAGATGAAGTTCTTGTCCGCTACCCACGTTTTGGGGGCTGCTAATTTCAATGTGTTAAGTTTATCAACAAAGATTTTGTCTTCCTGTGTCCTGGTCTGTCGCCTTGGCGTAATAAATTTATCAAAACAAAACAAAATCTCTCTCTCTCTCTCTCTCTCTCTCTCTCTCTCTCTCTCTCTCTCTCTCTCTCTCTCTCTCTTCTCTCTCTCTCTCTCTCTCTCTCCTCTCTCTCTCTCTCTCTTTCTATATATATATATATATATATATATATATATATGCATATATGTTCGCTAGGCATTGCTAACAGTTGTTTGCCTAACATCGTTCGTTGTTAGGCAAAATGTCCGGTAGGCATAATTTCCGTAGGCACATTGTCCGTAGTTAAACTGTCCGTAGGCAAACTGTCCGGGTACTGTGTGAAGGTGTGTGTATGTGTTGGTTTGTGTGTGTGTGTGTGTGCTGGTGTGTGTGTCTTGATGTGTGTGTTGTTGTGTGTATGTGTGTGTGCGTGTGAGTGAGTGTGAGTGTGTGTGTGTGTATGTGTGTGTGTGTGTGTGTGTCATTCACCCATGCGAGTCAGACTCACGATCGCCAGTTTCACCCTCCAGGTGCGAGCTTGGAGCTCATTATCACCGATCTTTGGGTAATGCTGGGACCTTACACACCACACATTCCCATTCCCTTGCTCAAGGGGGACAGCAACCGCCCGAATTTGTCAGTGAAAAACCCTGAGAGCAGTGTGGATTCGAACCGTCTACCACAGAATGGCAAGCCAGTGCGATATCAACTTGACCATCGTAGCGGTATATATATATATATATATATATATATATATATATATATATATATATATATATATATATATATATATATATATATATATGTATGTATGTATGTATGTATGTATGTGTGTATGTGTGTGTGTGTGTGTGTGTGTGTGTGTGTGTGTGTGTGTGTGTATGTGTGTGTGGGGTTGTAAATTGAATTTTGAATTGAATTTAATAAAACATAAGAAAATAAGGAAGCTACAAAAGGCCGCGAGGCCTACACGTGGTAGTTCCTGTCACCTAACACTACCTACATCCACCTTTCATCCCCATCCATGAACCTGTCCAGCCCCTTTTTAAAGCTCCCTAATGACTCCGTACTAACTACCTGTCTACTGAGACCATTCCACTCATTCACCACCCTATTTGTGAACCAGTTTTTCCCTATTTCCTTTCTAAATCTACGCTTTTCTAGTTTGAATCCGTTACTTCTTGTTCTACCCTGGTTAAAAGCCGTAAGAACTTTTCCTACCTCTCCTTTATTAAATCCCTTTATCCACTTAAAAACTTCTATCAGATCACCTCTTACTCTGCGTCTCTCGAGTGAGTGTAATTTTAATAACTTCTATCTCTACTCATAACTAAAGTTACGCATTCCTTGTATCATTTTAGTCATCCTTCTCTGCACTGTTTCTAACAAGGCTATATCCATCCTGTAATATGGAGACCAAAACTGAACCACATAGTCTAGGTGAGGCCTGACTAGAGCCAGATAAAGCTTTAGAATAACTTCCGCACTTCTACTTTTAACACTTCTGGTAATGAATCCTAATACTCTATTAGCTCTATTTCTGGCCTCAATACATTGTTTCCTAGGTCAGAGGTCTGGGCTCACCCTCACTCCAAGATCTTTTTCACCTTCTGATCTTATCAGCGATACATTGCTTATGGTGTATCTATTACCAGGGGTTTTTCTACCAACATTCATAACGCTGCACTTATCAATATTAAATTCCATCTGCCATCTGACTGCCCACTCGTTAAGTTTATCTAAGTCTCCCTGCAATATGTTTACATCAGACTGTGATCCAATAATCCTACTGTAAGGGAAAAACACTACTCCCACCATCAGCCGGTTGAGGAGGAGCGGATAACTAGTGGCGCCTCGATGTGTAGCTCGAAGCTCGCCCCCGCACCTTCCTTCAGCCTCTGAGGTCGTTAAGCCCGCGAAGGTCAGCGCACTTAACGACCTGGTTCCCGAGGCCTCAACCCATCACTACCTGCTTCGTGAGGCTTCCAGCCGATGTTACCAGGCATCCACACACGTCGGCGTTCCAGGCAGAGTAGGCTTGGTGCCGACCTGGAGCACACCTCTCTCCCTTGGCTGGGTTTAAAGGTTCTACTACGACAAGGTGCCTCCACTTTCTTCCGTTCGTTTGTCTCTAGTGACATGTAGTGAGTAAGTGTATCTTACCTTCCCCGTGTCACGGAGACAGAACGAGGAAGGGTGTTGTGAAGCCTTCAGTGGTAGTATCTTTTGTATTTATTGTGTTTTGTATTGTTTTCACGGTGGGAAGAGTGAGATTAAACTTCCACACCGTCCCCCTGTGTTTTCTCTCCGACACCCATTTGGTCCACTCCCTACCTGCTCAGACGATCCTGGATCTAGAAAACGACGCGACCCTTACCATCACCCGTCACGGTCTTTTTCCCTTACACCTACCTACCTTAGTATCATCAGCAAACTTGCTGATATCACTGCTAATCCCACTATCAAAGTCATTGATGTAAATCAAAAATATTAATGGACCCAAAACAGACCCTTGTGGAACTCCACTTAGTCACCAGTCCCCATTCAGATTTAGAACTATTAATTGTAACCCTTTGTTGCCTATTACTTAGCTAAGCTCTGATCCAATGAAGAACTTTCCCATCTATTCCATGAGCCTTAACCTTATTTAAGAGTCGCTCGTGTGGTACTTTGTCAAATGCCTTACTAAAGTCCAGATATATTATATCATAATCCTTATCATTATCTGCCGTCTCATAAACTTTCCTATAAAAACTCAATAAATTGGTGAGACATGACCTACCCTTGGTGAATCCATGTTGTGAATCATTGATCAAACTATGTTTATCTAAGTGCTCTCTAATGCTTTTTGCAATAATAGATTCCAATAATTTACCCAGCACTGACGTTAGACTTACGGGTCGATAATTTGACTTTAGTCCTCTGTCTCCCTTCTTAAATATGGGAACAATATTTTCTTTCCTCCACTATAATGGCACATCGCCTATCTCAACCAATTTTCTAAAAATGTGCACTAATGACTCACTAACAACCTCCTTGCATTCCTTTAATACCCTGGGATACAATTCATCTGATCCTGGCGATTTAAAAATTTTCATTTTATCTATACACTCTTCCACCATTTCCCTAGTTATCACCATATCTTTGAGTTTCTCCTCATCGCTTCCTTTGAACATCTGTTCACTATCAGGTATCGTCTGTGTATCCTCCTCCGTAAAAACATTTAAGAAATAATCATTTAGACTTTTACACATATCCTCATCCGTATTTAGCCCGTCAGGGTGGCAAGGTTGGTAGAGACGTGAGCTTGCAATGTGCAGAGTCCCTGCGCATTCGGTCAGCAATTCGAGTCCGCCTAGTTCGTGCTGACGTGGCGGCGCTTTGTATAGTCAATAACCTTGTAGTTGGTACTTGCAAAGTGTCTAGATAGGATGAAAATCTTATCTTATCTCTCATCTGTATTTAAGACCTCACCCTGTCCTGACCTTAACGGCCCAACTAATTCCCTTGTCTTGGTTTTACATACCTGATGGAACCCCTTTGGGTTACTTTTCGCCTGTCCTGCTACTTTTATCTCATAATTGTTCATAGCAACTCGAGTTAATTTCTACACCGTCCTTGCCATCACGTTATACTGTTCTTTGCTTATCAATCCTGCCTTGAACCTTAAATAAATGTTTCTTTTTACTCCAATGTTGTGTTTTAAATTAGTGGTCATCCATTTTGGATCACTCTTTCTGAACCTTATTTCCCTATAAGGAATATTTCTTTTCTGTCCGTCAATTATATGCCTTACAAATAAGGTATAATCCTCCTCAGCCCCGACCTGACTTCCATGTCTAACCGCTCTAATTACCTCCTCAGCCCCGACCTCACTTCCATGTCTAACCGCTCTAATTACCTCCTTAGCCCCGAACTCACTTCCATGTCTAACCGCTCTAATTACCTCCAGGTGCCTTCCTAATCCTTCATAATTGGCCTTCCCAGCTGTCATCGCCCTATCCTTACCCTGGGAAAATTTCTTCCCCTCCACCCCACACCTCTTATTAATAATCTCCAGGTGTCTTATCTGAAATTAGGTATTCTATGTTTATTGCCACTTAATTTTCCAACTTCCCATTTTAAGCTAAATCTGATCTCATAATGGTCGCTATTATCTAACTTTCCCCCGACCTCCAAATCTGTAACTAAATCGTCTCTATTTGTCAGCAATAGATCTAGAATATTATTTCCTCTAGTAGGCTCCTTGATTGCTTGACTTAGGAAGTTATCCTGGATTATATTTAACAATTCATCTGCGTCGCTGTCACCTATTATGAAATCCCAGTCTATACTCCTAAGATTAAAATCTCCCACCACGCATAGTCGATTATATCTGCAGGCCTTGTTTATTTCTTCCCATATAGGAGCTGAATCCTCTTTATATAGGTTTGGAGGCCTATACCCTACACCCAAAACCATTTTCCCAGTTCCCTCCGAAACCTCTACCCATATAGACTCTATGCTGTCATCTGTTTTTATAACATTGTTGACACAACACTGCAATGCATCTCTTGCATAAGGCGCAACTCCTCCACCTCGCCTGCCAACTCTGTCCTTGTGAAATAACTTATACCCACCTATCTCGACTTCCGGATCAAATACCTTTCCTGACATATCCAACCATGTTTCTGTTAATGCTATTATATCAAAATCCTCTACACTATTTATTCCTCTTAGGAAATCTATCTTGTTTAAAATACTCCTACAGTTTGTATGGTAGACCTTCAAGCAACTCCTTATTTTTGTCCATTTTCCCTTTATCTTTAACTAAACCTCTCCTTTCTCTCTTCTTACGAATCACTTTAGTTCCATGCCTTCTGAAACTTCTCCTAGTGTCGCAAGTTTCCCTTACCCCGACCCCAGTGTCTACTCCCCGATTCTCTATCTTAAAAAAGCCTGCAGTGTACCTACCTCCCTTTCAAGGGATTCAGACAAGATCTGAACTCCTTTCCTCGAAAAGTGCACCCCGTCCCTGCGGTAGAGGTGGTTATGCCCGAAAAAGAGGTCCCAGCTGTCGACAAAGGCCCAACCATTGGCTTTGCAATGAAGTGCCAGCCGGCAATTCAAAGCAATAGCCCTGGAGTACCACAAGTCGTCAACAAAGCGTCTTGGAAGGACACCACACACCACAGGGAACTCACCCCTGTCCCTAACTTTACCTACAGCTTCCTTGAACCGCCGTAGCAATTCCTCACTTCTTACACACTCAACATCATTTCCCCCAGCACTCAGGCAGACGATGGGCTTTTTCCCTTGATCCGCCATGCACTCAACTATCTTATCACTAACATAACCTATCCCCTTCCCTGGGTAACTCACCGACTTCATGCACATCCCTTCCCTGTCACAGAACCTGCTGTCGAGATGCCTAACCTGACTGTCACCAACAACCAAGATTTTACCTTCGGGTGATGATGTATCGTCTACCGTCCTTACCTCCGTATCTTCCTCTTGTAGCCCCGAGAGTACCTGAAATGCGTTCGTGCACACAACATGGTCATTGTTTACCTTTTTCTCCTTTGAGCGTGCTCCAACGTGCTCAACCACCTGCCATTCTCCATTCCTTGGTGACTTACTAGAGACCACTCCTTTAGTAGTAGCACGAGGCACGTCTCCCTCTGGTACTTTTCCAGGTACATCCCTTGCATGTGCCCCTCCACTCACTCCTCCTCCACACTTAAGAGATCGTATCTCTATCTCTTGCTTCCTCACTACGCTTTTCAAATCGTTCACTTCACTTACGAAGTACCTTTTCAGGTCATCGATCGCCTCCAGAACAGACTTAAGCGCCACACCACACCCTTCACTACACTCGAACCCTCTCTCACCCTCAACCACACTCGCTTCCACCTCAGCCTCCTTCACTACTACCACACTACCACTTTCAACCACAGCAGAAGCACTCAGAGCCGCTATGTATTGGGTAATGCCACTATGTATATGAATGTATTGGGTAAGCTCAGACTTTATAAGAAAAAGTATGTGTGTGGTGGTTTGTGTATGTGTGTTGTTGTGTATTTGTGTGTGGTTATGTGTGGTTGTGTGTGTGTGTGTGTGTGTGTGTGTGTGTGTGTGTGTGTGTCTGGTGGGGGGTGCATGTGCGCTTTGTTGTGAGAGATCTTTTAGGTCATCCCTTCCTCAGATATCGCTGCCGTTCACACATGAGGTCCTCTTCGTCTCGATCGCAGCATCCACGATGCTGATAGAACAAAGTGCCCTTCACGGCAACATCTTCAGTCTATCTCTCATATGTGATGTGTTTGACACCGTCTCCCTCAAGAATGCTTGGAGCCGGCTTGAAGCTCTCTTCAATCACCTGTCCTTAAGTTTTCTCAATAAAGGGTTGTTTCTGACGCCGATGATCCAGAGGGAGGTGAGTGATGCTCTGTAGAGTTTGTTGCAGGGGCGAGTTGGCTGTATAGCTAGCGTGCAGTGCTCTATTGAGTCGCAATGATTGGTAAATGATCACTCTTCAAAGTATTGATGGACATATTTTTGAGTATTCGAGTACTCATTGTTTAGATATCATAAATTTACATAGAATCACACAGAAACACAGACCACTTCGACCTTGAAGCCCAAATTAAGCGGTATGCAAATATAATCTATGCGGCGGGATCTTTATAGCGGGTCTTCAACTCTGTGGGCGAAACGCGAAGCTCTTAGGGTTAGACTATCTCGAAGTGCAGGACACGATTATCTAGTGAAGACTCTATATGAAATAGATTAATGTTTTACATTTCTATTAATCCGCGTAAGGTGCAAGCCTGTTCAACTTCCTACAACGTTACAATTAAAAAGAATATGGTACACTCAGGCTGAATTTCAGTTTTACGAGATCATTACTCCATATCCGGAGGGAACAATTAAAATTGAATGATATGGACGTCTATAGGCACTTTGAGTATTCTGAAACATACGATTTGTTTTCTCGTAAATGTATTTTTTTTATAAAAAATAGCTTAAAGTAATTGTCCAGACCCATTTTTTTTGCATAAATATGTTGAATATTCATTCAAAACACCTAATCCACAAAAAATTATAAATTTCCACGCCTTATTTCCGTATAAACACGACTTTTGTAAAAACCGCGGGAAAAATGTTTCATCCCTCCAACAGTCCCGCGAATATTATTGATGACGTCACACGAGGAGTTCACCGAGAGAGAGAGAGAGGGGGAGGATGCTGGAGTCACTTCCCCCACCACCAACACCCACCCCCTTCCCCCACCACCAACACCCACCCACTTCCTCCACCAACTTCCCCCACCACTAACACCCACCCCTTCCCCCACCACTAACAACCATTCCCTTCCCCCACCACCAACACCAACCTACTTCCCCCACCACTAACACCCTCCCCCTTCCCCAACCACCAACATCCACCCACTTTCCCCACCACCAACATCCATCCACTTCCCCCACCACCAACATCCACCCCCTTTCCCCACCACCAACACCCACCCACTTCCTCCACCACCAACATCCACCCACTTCCCCCACCACTAACACCCACCCCCTTCCCCCACCACTAACAACCATCCCCTTCCCCCACCACCAACATCCACCCACTTCCCCCACCACTAACACCCACCCCCTTCCCCCACCACTAACACCCACCCCCTTCCCCCACCACTAACAACCATCCCCTTCCCCCACCACCAACACCCACCTACTAACCCCCACCACTAACACCCTCCCCCTTCCCCAACCACCAACACCCACCCCCGTTTCCCTACCTTCACCAACCAACCTTACCTTCATCAACGTCGTCTGACGCACCAACATTTTTTACACATTTCTCGCCTATTGGTCTGATACGTGTGCAAACTTCTCTGGAGAGGCACAGCTTTCTTGCTGCACCCATCAAGGATGCATGTGTATACCATATCGCAAAAAAAATCTATCAGAAACACCCAAAATTCTTCAAGTACTATGTTTATTGCCTAGATTTACGTGTATTTCTATGAGCGCGGGAGGGAGGAAGCTCCTGGGTTGACGTCACCGAGCCATGGTGCCATCGTCTGTCAGTTGCCAGTAGCGTTTTCGAAGATCGGGGAATTTACAGATTTTGATTGCGGATTATTCAAAAACGGCTGACTGGATGAAAAAAGTGACAACATATTGTTGATACACTCGATAATGGCTATATTCTAACTACATCAAATCAGGAATGATTAAATGGTCTGGGCGATTACTTTAAGTTGTATCAAAGACTACTGTATACTGGACTTGCTTCTCAGTTTGGGCTATTTCCAGTAGAGGCTAATGCCGCGATTCCTGATATTTTCGAAAATCACTCCCGTTTCCCTTCCTATGATTTATCAGTATATATAATATACTGTTATCTTCGTAAATGTTTGTTTTATAATATTATCAAATAAAAAACAGTAAAAAACACTAAAGAAATGCCATTATGAGACTGAAGAAAAATGCATGAATGCTCTTCGCCATTTAATACTTTGCGAGACAACTTATAAAATGGATCATATCAATAGAAGCGGAATTTTATTAGCTTTCCATTGATATATTTCGTGTTCATGAATTCATCATACATAAATTAGCGTTAACTAAATAAATAACATCATCAATCGGGAAAATTTCCCGATTGATGATGTTATTTATTTAGTTAACGCTAATTAATGCATGGTGCTAATTCATTTATCAGAAAACTAAATATATCAATGGAAAGCTAATAAATTTCCGCTTCTATTGATATGCTCCATGTTATAAGTTGTCTCGCAAAATATTAAATGGAAAAGAGTTTAAGTGAATATTATATTATGTTCATGCATATTTCTTCAGTCTCATAATTGCATTAATTTCTTTACTACGAAGCAACTCTTGGCACGAAACATCAACTAGCCCCAGCCACGAGGCCTTGTTGGACAACCCCTATGCCTCTTCCACGCCGGATTGTTGTCTCTTACAGATACAACCCGGTGGGAAGAATCGGTGTCAGGGTTACTTGCCACATGCCCATATAGCTGAAGTTGGCGCTAACGGATTATGCAGGTATTAGACCTCGATTCAGTCTCATGGTGCAATCGGTGATTTGGCACGTAATCATCTCAGCAAATTACCCATGATTCTGCGAATTACTGCATCATCGGAGAAAACAAGATCAGTGACCTTCCATCGCCGAAAGATGCTCCATAATTACTTGGGTCCACAACTTTGGCCAGTACCCAGTCCATACAAGTGTTAAAAAGTGATGGGGCAATGACGCACCCTTGCCTCACTCATGTGTTCACAGGAAATAAGCTGGATAAGCCTCCCCCACACTTCACAGCACTCTCAGTCCCAGAGTACAGGTCAGTCAGCATACCAACAGTCCTTGCAGGAATCCCGCGAAGCCGCAGAAGATCCTTAAGTGACTCACGATGCACTGAGTCAAACGACTTATGACTTCTTGAGATCAACATAACCTGCAAGCATCCTCTGTCGAAACTCACGTCGGCGTTCCACCAGGACACTAAGCGTTAGGATACGGTGCGTTGTTGACTTACCAGGCACGAACCAAGACTGCTCAGGTCTCTGATGCTTCAGGAGATGACTGCGGATTCGTGTCAGCAATAGATGGGCATGCACCTTGCCTAGCACACTGAACAGTGTAATACCGCGGTAATTGTTGCAGTCCTGACGGTCCCCTTTCCCTTTCCAGATAGGGACGACCAGCCCCCTTTTCCAGTCAGGAGGAATGGTGCCTGATTGCCACACGGCAGTCAAGACAGCATGCGACACGTGGATCATGGAATCACCCCCAGCTTTGAGCAGCTACAACCTGATATTACAAACACCACTGCCTTTCCAACCCTCAACTTTGCTACAGCCTCTCTAACTTCCGTCAAGGTAGGGTCCGGCTTCGTCAATGGGAGGATCGGCATCCACTGCCCGTAACCCAGTGTAACCCAGTGGTGTTAAGCTGCCCAATCGGAGGCTCCACCGTGAACAACTTCCGAAAGTAATCATTCCAACGAGCCATCTGACCATCCATGTCCGACATGAAGCGCCCATCTGCTGCTCGGATAGCACTCCTCGCCCGAGATAGAGACTTGGAGCGGAGCTTCTTCATGGCTCGGTAGGTGGGTCGGAGGTCATTAGCGTTCAAATGGCACTCGACATCCTTAGAAGGATTCCTGACATGCCTCTTCTTGTCTCTCTCTCTTCCCTGGATAGTTCTAGTTCTGCGTGACAGAGCCCTGTACTGGTCCTGGTTACCAGCAAGCCTGGCAGCGCGACTCTCCTCGATATTATCCAGCGTCTCCGTCGAGACAAAACCACGCCTTGACCTCGGGCGCTCCCCAATACACTCCTTGGTAGCCTGGAGAGTTTCACGTTTGAAGGTATCCCGCAGTTCTACAGGGTCCCCGAGGGCACTGAGCACATTGAACCGATTTGATACTGCCCCTGCTTACTCATGGGCACATGTCAAGTCTTTCAGCTTCTCAAGATGAAACATAGTATGGTTACCTCATGAGATTCTTCTGTATATAACAAGAAGTTTACGTGTAATAATAGATGTATATAAGATAAACGTATATAAGAGATTAAATTATAACAAACAAAGCAGCTATTTGTATAGTGTCTAGTAGAATATGTATTTTTAATTATCTGAAGCCAGTGTTTTCTTTTTGTTTTGAGTTTTCCAATGTTCTGCATAACAATGTATAGCTAAGCACTTGGTCGAGCGATATTGAGTTCGCAGAACCACGTCGTCAGTCTACACGTTAAACTTTGTAGGCAGGACATCCTTTCAAAAGTGTCTTGACTCTACGAAACTAAGGCCCAGACTTGTGGATTAAAGCTGTGCACGAATGTGCCACTGAAAAAATGCAGTATATAACAAGTGCCCCTAATATGCAGATATCGGCCCATTTCCCTGAGCTTCCGCCACTTCGGGAACTGGAGAGAAATCTGAGTTTGACGTTTTACAACACTCATCCCAGCATGACTAAGGCAAGGCCGATGCTGCCCTCGCAGGTGGAGATTGGTGGCATCCATTGCAGACCCGCCAGGCCTTTGCCATCAGTGAGTCACACAGTTTGCACAGTGCTTACTATAAGGACATGCTAGTCATATTTCCTGGTACACATTCTCAAACACTTAAATGGTGCCTTGCTTGCAGGAGCTGGAATCATGGATGGCGGGCGCGTTAGATGCTGGCGTCGTTTACTTCAGCCTTGGCTCTATGACGCGTGGCTCTTCACTACCGAAGCAGTACCAGGATATTTTTCTAGAGGCCTTCCGACGACTACCGCAACGAGTGCTCTGGAAGTATGAAGAAGAACTGGAAGGCGCGCCCGATAACATGAGAACGAGTGCGTGGCTCCCCCAGCAGGATGTATTGGGTGAGTTTCCTGAGAAGCCGAATAATGGCATTAGTCTACTTTATGTACTTGGGTTTTTCCTGTGTATTCTCATTACTTAAAAAATACACTATACATACTTACCAAGGGCTTTTTCCCATGACCCAGACAAGACCTTACCTCTGCCTTTGACGTGCTTCAGTTGATGTATCGGGAGAGAGGATTTCAGTACATAGTTTACTTGCATTCAACATGTCTTTCATCCCACATGTCGCAGGTCACGAGCAGGTACGAGTGTTTGTGACTCACGGCGGGATGTTGGGCCTGCAGGAGGCCGTCTACCATGCCACGCCTGTACTCGTTCTTCCTATCTTTGGGGACCAGTTTGATAATGGCCGCCACTTAAAGAACGCAGGTCTGGGTCAGGAACTGGTCTGGGAGGAACTTACCGTGGACGCTGTCGTGGACGCCGTTACTGAAGTGATTAACAATCCCAGGTTAGTTCAGCGTCTTTGTCGTCCTTGAAATCGCAATTCCAGAGCCACAGCGAGCCTTTGAGCATCAAGCGCTTTGCTATCTTTAACATTTCCTAGGTACATGGAGAACATGGCGAGGGTATCGCCACAAATGAGGGACCAGCTGACGACGCCACAGGACCGAGTCGTCTTTTGGATGGAGTACATAATCCGCCACCGCGGGGCGGCCCACCTGAGATATCCAGGCGGCCGTCAGTCTTTGCTGGAACTTCTGCTGCTGGACGTTATTGCCCTGGTGGTCGGAGCGATCCTTGCATTCATGGTGATGTTGTGGGGCGCCTGGAAAGCAATTTGCGCTGTTACAAGCCGTAGGAAGATTAAAGTGGATTAGTGAAGGTAACAGAATGAACAGCAGGGTAAAGGATTGGTTCCATTAGCTGTTATAGATACGTGTAGATACCTATCAGCGCCATAATCTTTAATTCATCCTCAAAACCTGGGGCAAAAGGGTAACTAAGCTATATTCAACACCAATTTGCAAAGAGTATTTCACATTGATTGTAATGCATGTTAGATAATAATAAAAAGACATGTTCATATGAATATAATTCATGCTTACATGGGCATAATGAAGCTGTCTTTCCCATATTATGAGATATAACATTCATTACAATTTTTTTTTTTCTGCTATGATTACAAATAAATAGGACGTGACACTGAGTGCCAGTTGCAGGAACGTCTCGTTGTATGTCTTATAGGGTCCTAGCATGGTAATGCCTGACTGCTCAGTTTCAAGAACAGCGTCATTTCACCCCCATCGTGTGCCCGATCGGGAAAAAATCTTATGGTGGTACCCCCCCAAAGTATATAGACTACTAACAAGTAGGAGCACGGGTGGCGCGATTTCAAGTGGTGCGCGCCCGTACGTTCTTCTCTTAAAACGCCGTGACGTCACATGGGGAACATGGAGAACATGGTGAGGTTATCGCCCCAAATGAGGGACCAGCTGACGACACCACAAGAGCGCCTCGTCTTCTGGATGGAGTACATAATCCGCCACCGCGGGGCGGCCCACCTGAGATATCCAGGCGGCCGTCAGTCTTTGCTGGAACTCATGCTGCTGGACGTTATTGCCCTGGTGGTCGGAGCGATCCTTGCATTCCTGCTGCTGTTGTGGGGTGTCTGGAAAGCAATTCGCTCTGTTACAAGCCGTAGGAAGATTCAAGTGGATAAGTGCATATAACTTAATGGACAGCAGGGTAAAGAATTGGTTCCATTAGCTATTGTAGATACCAATCAGCGCCAGGACCGATATTACCAAAACGTGTATCATAGCTATGACAGAAATGTATCATAGCTCTTGAATATCATAAATCAATGACATACGCCATCTATAATAATATAAGCGAAAGTGTGTGTGTCTGTCTGTCTGTCTGTCTGTCTGTGTGTGTGGTATAGGTGTCGCCCCCTGTGGCGGAATCCTCTCATATGGCACAGTTTTGGAACCGGGTCGAGCAGGGGAAGGTTTTAAGCCCACTTATGAGATGATCCGATCACTTTTTTCTTCTTTTTTTTAGTAGCCTATTAGCGAGAATTGTGAAGAAAAAAAAGTGGGTTGCGAGAATTGAGGAAACCTTGATGTAGGGTGATGGGTAATGGGTGAGTGAATGGGTGGGGTGATGGGTAATGGGTGTGGGGTGATGGGTGAGTGAATGGGTGGGGTGTGATGAGTTGGGGATGATGGGTGATGGGTGAGGGAATAGGTGGGGGGTGATGGGTAATGGGTGAGTGAATGGGTGTGTGGTAATGGGTAATGGGTGAGTGAATGGGGGGGGGGGTGATGGGTAATGGGTGAGTGAATGGGTGGGGAGTAATGGGTGAGTGAATAGGTGGGGAGTAATGGGTGAGTGAATGGGTTGGGGGTGATGTGAATGGGTTGGCGTTAATACATACATTTCTACATCCATGATTTCAGGAAAGTTAGAAGGGGCTATCTGGAGAGTCTGTGTTTGGTGGGCCTTCGGCCCACCAAACACAGGTGGTGGGCCGACCAATAGCCCTCCGCAGGAGCTAGCCAAAAAGTCCGCCCGGAGGGCGGCTTTGTGGCTAGTATATCATATGTTTAGAATCTAGCGAAACCATTTATCATAGTCGCCTGCTAAATATAGCGTTGTTTCTTTAAATTGTTTCTTTATTCAAATTGTTCTATTGTTTGGAACTTTCATTCTTCTCATTGAGAATTGCTTTCCAGAGTTTGGAAATTGTTCATTGTTTCTTTAAAATGGTTATATAATTATAATCAGTAAATTCATCCCTTGACCACGTTTTATGGATTTATACTTCTTCCCCTATGTTTATAACATGTTTAGGGCAGTGACACAGAGAGTATTGTAGAATTCATTCCCGAAAATAATACATATAGATGTACCGTTGAGCAGTATCTGTGTAAACACGGGACAGAGTTGCCAGATGGCGATGTTTTCGATCTAAAAGCTGTCTGTACAAAGTTGGTGAGGAACAATATGCCCTCGCACGGTCTACCCGGTATTTCCTAATCAGCTGTGCATCTCACAGCTCACAACAACAATCAGTTGTTCACGGTGGACCCTCCAACTGAGCAGCTTCACACCACTGGGTTACAGGCAGTGGATGCCGATTCTCCCATTGACGAAACCGCACCCTCTCTTGACGAAGTCAGAGAGGCCGTAGCAAAGTTGAAGGGTGGAAAGGCAGCTGGTGTTTGTAATATCAGTGCGGAGCTCCTCAAAGCTGGGGGTGAGGCCATGATCCGCGGGTTGCATGCTGTCCTGACTGCCGTGTGGCAATCAGGTACCATTCCTCCTGACTGGAAAAGGGGGCTGGTCGTCCCTATCTGGAAAGGGAAAGGGGACCGTCAGGACTGCAACAATTACCGCGGTATTACACTGCTCAGCGTACCAGGCAAGGTGCTTGCCCATCTATTGCTGACACGAATTCGCAGTCATCTGGTGAAGCATCAGAGACCTCAGCAGTCTGGGTTCACGCCTGGTAAGTCAACAACGGACCGTATCCTAGCGCTTCGTGTCCTGGTGGAACGCCGACGTGAGTTTCGACAGGGGATGCTTGCAGCCTATGTTGATCTCAAGAAGGCGTTTGACTCAGTGCATCGTGAGTCACTCTGGGATCTTCTGCGACTTCGAGGGATTCCTGCAAGGACTATTGGTTTGATAACTGGTCTGTATTCTGGGACTGAGAGTGCTGTGAAGTGTGGGGCAGGTGTATCCAGCTTCTTTCCTGTGAATACAGGAGTGAGGCAGGGGTGCGTCCTTGCCCCATCACTTTTCAACGCTTGTATGGACTGGGCATTGGACAAGGTTGTAGATCAAAGTGATTGTGGAGCATCCGTCGGCAACAACAAGATCACTGATCTTGTTTTTGCCGATGATGCAGTAATCTTTGCTGAGTCGCTGGAGGTCCTGGTGATGGCTCTCGAGGCGCTGCACGAGGAGGCAAAGCCTTTGGGACTTGAGGTCTCCTGACTCAAGACCAAGGTCCAGGTGTTTAGAGACTTACTAGATGAAGCAGTACAGTCTGTTCATGCGTGCGGCGAGGACATTGAGATCTTGGAAAGTTTTACATACCTTGGTAGCGCAGTCCATAGTGACGGTGGTTCACGTCAAAAAGTCTTACGGCGGATTGGCATAGCCCACGGTGTTATGGACTCGCTCAGCGGGAGTATTTGGCGTTGTCGGTACCTGTGCAGAAGGACAAAGATCCGGATCTTCAAGTCGCTTGTGATCCCTGTCTTACTCTATGTTTGTGAGAAATGGACACTAAATAGTGACTTGAAGAGACGAATCAATGCCTTTGGTAATAAGTGTCTTCGCAGAATCATGGGGTATCGCTGGGATGATTACGTGTCAAATCAGCGATTGCACCGTGAGACTGAATCGAGGCCTATTACCTGCATAGTCCGTCAGCGCCAACTTCGGCTATATGGGCATGTGGCACGCTACCCTGAAACCGATCCTTCCCATCGGGTTGTATCTGTAAGAGACAATCCGGCGTGGAGGAGGCCAAGGGGGCGCCCACAAGGCTCGTGGCTGGGGCAAGTTGATGTTTCTTGTCGAGAGCTGCTTGGTATGGGAAAGGAGCCTGCATGGGAACTCGCGCGTGGTGACCACCGGGAGTGGCGTCGTAGGGTGGGCGAGGCGACGCGCCCCCCGGCGTATGCCCCCAATGATTGATTGATTGATGTCACTGTCTATGGAGGCCTTTACACTGAATAGTTTATAATGGCGTTGAACACAAGGAGCTCAGCGGAAGGACACAGGCGAAGATTACCAAGAAAATCTGACATTGCTTTCTTATCAAGTCCATAAAGATTTGGCAACAAAAGCAGGTTGTCCGACCACGCTGCTATCATCTGAAAATATAAACATTATCTTATCGGAAAAAATGTCTATCCACCTAGGGGTTTTTTTCAACACTTATAGGCCTTTTTTCAACTTTTTTCAACTCAACTTTTTTTCAATATTTTTCAACACTTATTTCAAGGTCACTTAAGAAACTCTGCTTTAAATATCAAGTTTCTTACATATCCACATTGCTCCAGCAACACCTCATCCTCAGCCTCCACAACGACATAATACACGTGAGGGAAGTTGTCAATACAAAAGTATTGATCTAGTTTCTGCGAATGGAGAGATGCATTAGGGGATGAAGATCACACTATGTGAATTGGATAATTACAGGTCTTCAAAATATACGTATGTTTCTCATGGTTTCTCGGAATGATCACCGTACTCATCACTGTGACTTAAGTTTTACTATCTGCTGTGCTGAACCCCCGGAGTCTAGTAATCACTAGCTCATTCACAAAAACACTACATGCTTGTGATTATATTGGTTTTCGTGTCAATTACGTAGTAGTCCCCAAATGTTAAGTTTTGTCTTAATTTTCTACATTCCGCTGTCCCAAAGTGAATAGTATCCCCTGCACATGCTGGAGGAGAAGCTATACAAAAAATGTAATCATTAAGGCCGGTGTCGTGTGGGCAAGTGTCTGTTTGTGAGGTGCAGTCTGTTTACTAACAAAGGCAAAGAAAACGGGTGTTGAGGGGAATATTTACTAATATTGACTTGATCAACAAAGGCATGTCCAGGTGTCCTACGACAACAAACCCGTCTTTATTTATCATTAAAGGGGGAGGGGGGGGGGCCACGAAGTGGAACACTCGCCGACGTATGCGAGAATTCCTATCGGCGACAGTTATAGGTATGGTTTTGAGCATATATGATATATGAGGCATTCATTTTCGTACAGAAATGTCGTCTGAGCAGGAGATGGGGTCTTAACCACCCGTATATACCCCCATCTCCTGCTCAGAGGACATTTCTGTCGAAAATGAATGCCTCATATATCATATATGCTCAAAACCATATCTATAATTGTCGCCGATAGGAATTCTCGCCGACGTCGGCGAGTGTTCCACTTCGTGCCCCCCCCCCCTCCCTCCCCCTTTAATGATATATAAAAACGGGTTTGTTGTCGTAGGACGCCTGGACATGCCTTTGTTGATCAAGTCAATATTAGTAAGTATTCTAAGTCAATATTAGTAAGTATTCCCCTTAACGCCCGTTTTCTTTGCCTTTGTTAGTAAACAGACTCCACCTCACAAACAGACACTTGCCCACACGACACCTGTCCGGTAAAGAGTGTCCAGTTCTCGTTAATAACTACCCGACATTTATATGAAGAAATATCACATCGATCCAATGTACATGATGTCAAACATTTCACATTGAAATATCAAACATGAAGTAATGGAGGTAAGGTAAATAGACACAATAACTATAATGATTGATGAATAACACACGTCCAATTGTATATGTTGACTTACCAGGCGTGAACCCAGACTGCTGAGATCTCTGATGCTTCAGCAGATGACTGCGGATCCGTGTCAGCAATAGATGGGCAAGTACCTTGCCTGGCACGCTGAGCAGTGTAATACCGCAGTAATTGTTGCAGTCCTGACGGTCCCCTTTCCCATTCCAGATAGGGACGACCAGCCCCCTTTTCCAGTCAGGAGGAATGGTACCCGATTGCTACACGGCAGTCAGGACAGTATGGAACCCGCGGATCATGGCCTCACCCCTAGCTTTGATGAGCTCCGCACTGATATTACAAACACCAGCTGCCTTTCCACCCCTCAACTTTGCTACAGCCTCTCTGACTTCGTCAAGAGAGGGTGCGGTTTCGTCAATGGGAGGATCGGCATCCACTGGCATGGCAACCACACCACCCAGTAGTGTGAAGCTGCTCAATTGAAGGGTCGACCGTGAACAACTGCCCAAAGTACTCAGGCCAACGAGCCATCTGCCCATCCATGTCCGACATGAGGCGCCCATCTGCTGCTCGAATAGCAATCGCCCGAGATGGAGAATTGGAACGGAGCTTCTTCAGGGCTCGGTAGGCGGGTCGGAGGTCATTAGCGTTCAAATGGCCCACGACATCCTGAGCGAGACTCCTGACATACCTCTCCTTGTCTCTCCCCAGGAGTGTTCAAGTCCGGCGTGACAGAGCCCTGTGCTGGTCCTGGTTCCCAGCCAGCCTGGCAGCGCGACTCTCCTCGATTTTCTCCAGCGTCTCCGTCGAGACAAAACCACGCCTTGACCTCGGGCGCTCACCAATACACTCCTTGGCAGCCTGTAGAGTTTCACGTTTGAAGGTATCCCACCGTTCTACAGGGGCCTCGAGGGCACCGAGCACATCAAACTGATTTGAGACTGCCCCTGCATACTCATGGGCACATGTCAAGTCATTCAGTTTCTCAAGATGAAACACAGTATGGTTACCTCTTGAGATTCTTCTGGACTTGACATGAAGCTTAATAGTCTAGTAAAAATAGGCCTTATAATGATTAAACCCGGAAAAAAATATTATACTAATGAATTTGGTATCAAAAGAAGCGCAATTTTATGTAGATTAGCATATCCAAAATCCTCTCAAAGTGCGTTTGGGGAAATTGTTTTGCAGCTAGTTAAGTAACAGGTGGTATTTTGTCAAAATTGCCCTAACTTACACAAATTTCAGAATAAAACCAGGTTGAAAAATCATTATAACTCCTAAATTCTTTAGCTTTTTAAGACGAAACTTAACATACATTAGATCTAATTGATTTCAAATAAGGTTTGGAAACTTTTAATACCTATTGATGACGTCATTGATGATGAAAGCGAAAGCTTCTGAATTCCACACTGTTTTGAAACCAAAAAAATTCACGAAGATTGTCTTTATATTCGTAAACTAAACACAAAAGTGATAGAATAAGTATCATATCATGTTGATAAACCTAAACATCAACAAACAAATTGCACTCTGACTCCAGAATTTCGAAAATGTTCAAATCTTCGGACATTTCATCGCCATCCATGTCGTCTTTTGCGTTGTTACAATTTTTTCCGTAACACTGACCACACGCTGAGATACATCGTAATCCTGTTCTCCTACATGTGCATGCGTTCGTCCCACAAACGTTTTCCCCCATCAACTTGCAGTTGCATCTCACAAATTTCAATATCTTCTCGGGAGCTGGGGCCAAATCGGTCATGACTTGCTCGTACATTCCATGCTGAAGCTTCCAACCCCAGTCTTCTGCCGGTAATGTGACGCTCATCAGTGATTTCCACTCAATGACTGGCAGATGAACACGAAGGGAATGAAAATAGGCTGCTCTTTCTGTTGGCGGTAGACTCTGTGGCAGGGTTGTGAACTGTACGATAATTATCGTATTTGTACGATAATTTGACTATCCGTTCGATGTACGATGCATGATTGAGAATCGTACACGAAAATACGATAATTGACTCACACATTTAATTATATTATTAAGTCATGCAAAAATTGTCATCGCAGAAAAAAGAAAAAAAAACCTGTCGCTGTCAACTTCCGCGAGAGAGAGAGAGAGAGAGTTTTGAGTTAGGCTTTTGGTCCTTTGCATGACATGGATTTGGAACTTTGCTTGCCGCATTAGAACGGAGATTGTGATAGAGGGTATCTAGCAAGATTAACCTTACCAAGACAAAGGTAAGACACTGGCTTCTAACGGGAACCATACTTGGTTCTCTTCCAGCAGCGCAGTGTGTAAGGGAAAAGGCAGATTGTGTTACTTTCATCCCTACACATGATATGTCGATGACAACTTTTTTTTATTTTTTACATTTGTGCCTATAGCGTCTGTAGGCTGTGGTGACCCAGGGCTCGGATGGTAGGCTCTGGAGGTTCACTTGAGGGTTCTGATGGTTGGTCCTCGCCCGTTGGTGGCGCAGGCAGGATTCTTATAGTGACGCCTGTGAGGCTCATGCCGCCCCCCTGTGTCCTCCGATGCACTCGCAGTCGAAGGTAGAGTTGATAGGCAGGGCATGTGGGTGTTCTTAGGCCACTCGACGGTGCAGAAAGGTTTTGGGTTTCTTCGGGGATCGAACTCGGGTCACCGAGAACGCCAGTCGGAGACTCTAACCGCTCCGCTACCGCCTCCCCACTGACACACTGACACAACTGACACACTATCATTATAAGCGCCAGTTGACAAGGGATAAAAGAATAGAGGAGGAACAGGAATTCCTCTTTTCTTTTGAGGATGATAGCTATGTAGGTAGAGTTCTCGAGTTCAGATTCTTTTGAGTCATTCATTATATGTGTTACTAAAATTATATTTTTGTTTTATTTAATTTCATTTATTTTTGAAAAAATAAATTAACATGGAATTTTGTGTCATGATTGGATATATTATATATTTTGGTGAAAAAAGAAAATATTTTTACATGTGGAATGCTAAATTCAATGATGTATATAGTTATCTACTGACTATATTATTTTAGCTAAGGTTGTACGATAATCTATCTGAAAATACAATAATTTTGGTGGCTCGGTACGACAATGTGGGCTACAAAAGTTCACAACCCTGCTCTGTGGTTTTATGGTAGTAGTTGCTGTTGCTGCAAAGCGCATGAATGCGTTGTAACGATGTTCGAAAAGATAATTTCCATCATTCCCCTTGTACCTAGGAAAGAACAAAAAATTATCTCAGGAAAAGCTTCCCCATAAACAATGTTATTTCCAAGAGTTCAAATTACGTATTGAAACACTCATAATGCTACTGGTGAACAATTCGTGCTTTTTACTTACCAATTCACAAAAAGTCTGAACCCAGCATTGCCAATTTCGTCTGCTGAAGCCGTATCATCTTCGAATATCTCAGCAATCTTGTGATAATCTTCAATATCTTTCTGCTGAAACTTCTTCAGAAGTGAAGACTTTCCTGTGAACGTTTTACATATAAGAATTAACACACATGCAAAGTAAATATCAGATATATCAGCTCCAGCTGCGTCAAAAAGTATTTTATTGGGTATAATTCGTTTCTAGTGCAGGATGTCTCAACTGAAATGTATTAAGTGGGAATCAGACAACTTAATAACATTGCCTACCTTGACCATAAATCGCTGATGTCGTATTACAACCAGACCAGGCATGGATGAAAAGAAGATGTCTTGTGACCAAACCTCCTGCTGATGACACCAAGCTTGCAATGTCCCAACTTTCGTATTGCTTCTTGCCAGCGTCTGACAGCATGAAGATGTTCATGTGAGCTTCCCAGTGGAACATCAACAGTACAAGAATATCAGTGTCGTTTGCCACCACTGTCACCGGCCTTTTGTCCACTTTTGAAGCATATTCTAATGCAGCCAGAACAATCTGAGTGTCTGCATCGCCAATGCTTTGTCGTACATCATGACCTTCATCTTTTAGGGCTTTTGTCAGTAATGAAATAAACTGTGACTTATTTTTGGAATTCTTAAAGTAATCGTCCAGACCATTTCATCATTCCTGATTTAATGCAGTCAAAATAGAGCCATGATCGAGTATATCAACAATATATTATCACTTTTTGCATCCAGTCACCCGTTTTTAAATGATCTGCATTCAAAATCTGTAAATTCCCCGAGCTCTCAAAACACAACGTGCCATCAGCAGACGACGGACCATGGCTCGGCGGCGTCACACGAGTAAGCCTTCCAGCCCTGCCTGATACAGATGCACGGAGACACTGAGAAAAATGTAGTACTTGGGGAATTTTGGGTGTTACTGATATATTTTTTTTGCGATATGGCATATACTTGCATCCTTCATGGGTACAGCAAGAAAGCTGTGCCTTGGCAGAGAGCTTAGAACCCATTTCCGACCTATTTGACCATGATAATGTCTGTGCAGTGCCTGGCAGTGGCGGGTGAGAGGAGCGCGGTGTGAAGCACATTGTCTAGCCGCGCTCCTCTCACCCGCCACTGACAGGCGCTGCACAGACATTAATTATCATGGTCAAATAGGTCAGAAATGGGTGCTAAGCTCTCTGCAAAGGCACAGCTTTCTTGCTGTATCCATGAAGGATGCAAGTATGTGCCACATTGCAAAAAAAAAATATCGGAAACACCCAAAACTCCCCAAGTACTACATTTTTCTCAGAGTCTCCGTGCATCTGTATCAGGCACGGCTGGGAGGCTTACTCGTGTGACGTCGCCAGCAAGTTTCCCGCCACGGCTGGAATGAGGCTGTTGTTTTTCCCGCGCTTTTTACAAAAGTCATGTTTTTAGGGAAATAAGGCGTGGAAATGAATAATTTTTTGTGGATTAGGTATTTTGAATACCTAATCCACTTACTTAGGTATTTTCAACATAATTATGCAAAGAAAAAATGGGTCTGGACGATTACTTTAAGAAAAGCTTCCTGGTTGCATGTAGGTTTGTTCTGCAATGCAACAGTAACATTAGCAGATATCTCCCCTACTCTCCTTTTGTGTTCATGATCTTTGATACAAGGACCATTGTCATAGCCATCAAATACCACGCAAGATAGACCATACTTGTCATTGACAAACCTCACATAATGCTTGATGATGATTTCGTATGTGCTTTTAGGTGGCCACTTCACCTTATGCAGCAGTGTGCCTCCGTCAAGTACATGAAATGATGAGACTGGTGGTGTGACTGCTGAAACATCCAGCTTAATGGCTCTACCTAAAGCTGACTTGTTTGGTTTCCGCATCATTCTGTGGTCAAATAGTGACGTAGGTATTGGTGTCAACTCGTACTTAAAACATTCTTTCATAATTATCATCATCTCTCTCCACGAGCACCACCAACAAGCGCGAAAATAGTAGCATCGGATCGACATGGATTTTGTCTTTCTCAAATTGCACCCCATTCTTCAAATACTCTAGTGTACGTATCTGGTCTTTACGTTTGATCTTTGTTCTTGAGAAAGGCACTTCATCAAGCTGTCTTTGAATAGCTTTCCCTACTTGTTCAGCATCATCACAGTTGATTTTGTCTTCTTTAGTAGTAGTCAATCCTGTGGAGATGCTCTTGAGAAAAGGTTCTTCTCTGTTGAATGGACTGTTTCTTGCTAGCCAATCTTTCAATTTTGCAAGATCTGCCTTGTCTCTCTTTAATCTACTTGCACCAAGATCGACGTGTTGTTCACTAGTTTTATGTTGATTATGAGTAAGCTCGGTCATGACAATGTGGATGCTAGCACAGGCATGCATACTTTCCATGTTGTGCATACTGTGAATCCATGTTGTTATGACTGAGTCTGTCATACCACGTCCCCTTGTCAGTCCACCCCGACTCTTTAACACTCGCATCATTGATTGTTCGACGACTAGATCTGTCGTAAGTCCTGCCCAAAAACGATCACTTTTTCTGACTGTGTGGCATTGATCATCTGTGAATTTCTTGTGAATATCTGGATAGTTTGAGGGAAGATCTCTCATCAAGATCATCTGAAGATACAGGCGTGCACTTTTGGCGTAGTTTGTGTATCCAGTTGCAGCGAATAGATTCAGCATTTTAAAGATAGCATCCAAGTGAAGTTGCCAGTTTCCGGTTCTTTCACCTGCAATGAACATCTTGATGACATTTACGTACTCCATGTATTGAATCCAAAGCTTTGTCGTTCTAGATGCTTCTCCCAATCTTTCCATTTTATCAGACAGCAGTGAACGTACTTTTGTCAAGGCAGAGCTTTCTTCTAACTCTTTCTCATTAGTTGCGTCTTTCTGAAGCTTTTCGTACAACAACTTGATTTTTTCTTTCTCGTCTTTACTAAATGGTATTACGTCTCTTTCATCTTCCGTGTTTTCAGTGTCATCTTGTTTTTCCTCTCGCTCGTCACAAATAATTTCATCAAGAAGCAAACCATATAAAGCACTCTGCACCAAGAAATGTCCCCTAAGTGCTCTGGAAATGGCTTTTCCAAATTCAATGTGTGTCACGGCATTTTCTCCATAGATTGTTTGCAAGCATTCAGTCAATCCGGAACCTTTCATTAGTGTCCCAATGCTACCGAGGAAACTCATTAGAGTATGAAAACCTCCTAGTCGGCACAAGATATGGAGTGACTTGTCGGTTGTTATTTTCTTCAGTGTAAAACTGTAAAGGCCATGTCACACGGACACTTTTTCCGGCATCTTTTGGTAGCAAAAGCTTATCAGGCATCATTTGACGCCTGATACCGGCATCTTTTGGTAGCAAACGCGGAGTCGCGCATGTTCGTTCTTTTGCCACCAGTACCGGCATCCTTGTTTACATTTTGGAGCCTGTTGTGCCAGATGCAAGATAATTTCCCTGTTTGAGGGAAGGTTTGGCTTCGAAAGGGGGAAAATAAAGGCAAAAAAGAGGAAAAAATACCATTTTGTTTATCTTATATATATATATATATATATATATATATATATATATATATATATATATATATACTAGCCGCAAAGCCGCCCTCCGGGCGGACTTTTTGGCTAGCTCCTACGGAGGGCTATTGGTGGGCCTTCGGCCCACCACCTGTGTTTGGTGGGCCGAAGGCCTACCAAACACAGACTCTCCAGATAGCCCCTTCTAGCTTTCCTTCGATTTTCTTCTATATGTATATTGTATAGAAGCCTGATTCTGTAAAACATTGTATATAACCAAATAACCAAGTAGGTTATAGTTGAGGAGGCGAGGTAAATGCTACTCTATGATATTATATAGTCAATAACGTATGTTTAGAAGTTATCTATACCTAGGCAGTCATATGTTCCTGTTATTATTGTGTATCAATCAGATAGAAAGCCTGGAAGTGCAATGAGTCGACGCGTGAAGTGGCAATGTTTTGATTCAATCGCCCCGCCACAATCTCCCCGCCCACCACTCCCCGCCGCGGCGTGTCGCCTCCACAATTATAATCTACATTGTCGCAGCAACAAGCCGATTTCGGCATTCTTTATTCTTCGTTTTTCCAAAGCATTGCTTATTGTATTTTGACAAGCGTTTGTCAGACGCAGCAGTACTGTCTTAGAAAACAGTGTGAACATCGCCCAAATTTTACATGCCACTATATACATGTAAAAAATATATTAAGCTCTGCTACTCGAGGCGAGTAATTTGCATTAAATTGCTATCTTAGAACGTTCAATCGTAATGCATGTCATGCATACACTTACTAGAACAACAGAAGAACGTTCTTTTTTAGTATTCAGATGCGGTGCATCAATATTCATCGCGAAATTGATTTATGAAAAATATTAGTCGCGGAGGGAAAACACAGTAGACCAACCTTTGAGTTAAAACTGCCAGCGACCACTGGCATTTCTCGAGTTTCAGATCATTGGAATTCTCGCAACCCACTTTTTTTTCACAATTCTCGCTAATAGGCTGCTAAAAAAAAAGAAAAAAAAAAGTGATCGGATCATCTCATATATGGGCGGGCTTAAAACCTTCCCCTGCTCGAACCGGTTCCAAAACTGTGCCATATGAGGGGATTCCGCCACAGGGGGCGGCACCTGGAGCGGACACACACACACACACACACACACTTTCGCTTATATTATTATAGAAGATATATATATATATATATATATATATATATATATATATATATATATATATATATATATATATATATATATATAAGATTTGTTTTACGTAAGATTTAGATATATAGTTAAGTTTTGAGTTTTTGATGAAAAGTTATGACGGAAAATGTTGATAAAAACTGACATTTAATAGGCTGCGTGTGTTTTTACTATAGAACCGGGAATAATATGATTATGTGTGTTATTTTTACTTGATTTAGGAATTCAAGCAAGGTTTATTTATGGTTATCTCAAGGGAAATGTGAAGAGGGAAGGACATTTTATAGATGCCAGTAGAAGCAGTATAGCTAAGATAGAAGAATAAGATTTTAGCTACTCTGATAGGAAGATGCTCGTATTCGTAGCCGGAACGCCGTGTGACAAGTCGCGTACCTTTTGCCACCAGTACGGGCATCTTTTGGTAGCAAGATACCAAAAGATGCCGGAGAATGTTGCTCGTGTGACATGGCCTTTAGTTTACTTACTTGTGAAGAGCAAGAAATTCCAGCAATCATTGTATATAGATTTCAGAGGAAAAGCTAGTGACGTCATCAGTGACGTCATCAACGATAAATTTATAATTTATAATATTAATTTTCATCAATTTTTTGTAATGTATGCAAAGTTATCTATAATACTATAAGCGAAAGTGTGTGTGTGTGTGTGTCTGTCTGTCCGCGATAGGTGCCGCCCCCTGTGGCGGAATCCCCTCAGGTGGCACATTTTTGGAACCGGGTCGACCAGGGGAAGGTTTTAAGCCCACTTATGAGATGATCCGATCACTTTTTTTTCTTCTTTTTTTTAGCAGCCTATTTGCGAGAATTGTGAAAAAAAAGTGGGTTGCGAGAATTGAGGAAACCTTGATGTAGGGTGATGGGTAATGGGTGAGTGAATGGGTGGGGTGATGGGTAATGGGTGTGGGGTGATGGGTGAGTGAATGGGTGGGGGGTGATGGGGTGATGGACAAAGGGATGGGGTGATGGACAAAGTTTTGGTGGGCCTTCGGCCCACCAAACACAGCTGGTGGGCCGAAGGCCCACCAATAGCCCTCCGCAGGAGCTAGCCAAAAAGTCCGCCCGGAGGGCGGCTTTGCGGCTAGTATCAAATAAAAGCGAAAGGAAATACAGAATTCTAGTTATTTTTCTGTAAGTAATAATCTTAAAATTGT
Organism: Chionoecetes opilio; assembly: GCA_016584305.1. Classification (NCBI taxonomy): domain Eukaryota; kingdom Metazoa; phylum Arthropoda; class Malacostraca; order Decapoda; family Majidae; genus Chionoecetes; species Chionoecetes opilio. The sequence continues at coordinate 159,597 of JACEEZ010021806.1, read as the reverse complement.
ACAAAAGTTGACAAAATTTTGCAAAATACCCCCTGTTACTTAACTAGCTGTAAACAAATTTCCCCAAACTCACTTCGAGAGGATTTTGGATATGTTAATCTACATAAAATTGCGCTTCTTTTGATACCAAATTCATTAGTACAATATTTTTTTTCCAGGTGCAACCCTAGTTTTACTAGGCTATAAGTGTAACATCAACAAGTCTGTGATCTGTTCCAAAGAACCCAGCACTCCGGTAAGCCCTGCAGTTCTGGAGGATCCTCCAACGAGTACTAACGAGGACGTGGTCGATCTCCTTAGCTACCCCTCCGGCATTACTATATCATGTTCAGCGGTGCAGCTCTGGGGCCAGATGCTGAGAGTGAGCTAGGGCGCCCTATCCACTAGGGCGCCTGTGGTAAGGCGAAACGCCCTCCCACCGCAATGCTCAGTCGAGATTGCTGCCTTAGTGGCACCGCTAAAGGCGCTGAAAACTAAGGCATGGTCAGACCCTGACTTAGTGAGCTGCTGTGGGCCTTTGACAGACATTCATCTTCTGTTTATAAAGCAAATACAGCCTTGTTTCAGTTCCTACAACGTAACAATTGGTGTTTACATATTAATAGTGTTGCAAGGTGTGTATGAATTGATCGTGCAAGACTAATGCGGCATTATAGGGTGTTATATGCTGGTGATAAGAAATGTTGTGTTGTGTGTTGGTTAGGGGCGGGCGGCGGGCGGCGGGCGGCAGGTGCTCCGCCCGCACTAAAATATTGTACTATTATACGGTATTATCATACTACCAGATGATATTTAGGACAGCTGAACCTACCATCATCTTCACGAGACATTAGTGCATATCATGAATGTATAAAAATTGCAGTAAACTATACCTATAATAAGATAACGAGAGCAAAATGAAATCGTGTATAAACTTTTTTTTCACCTTTTTTTATTCATCTTCTCCTTATTCCTGGAATGTTGCTTGCATTAAATTTTCACTCACTGTCCCGGAATCGGCACACCCTAACGATTATCATGGTGTATGGCACGTCCCAATGCAAAAATATATAAGTGGTCAAAACCTGCGTTGAACGTCAAACTTGTGATGAAACAGCTTTTGGCGGGGGAGAGCGGTGTATCCTTGCCATAAGTGCTTGGTTAGGGAGGGAGGGACAACATTCCTTGCTTCAGCAGAGACGTGTTCAAGCCTTGTGATTGGTCGAAGCTGCCTAAGCAGCGCTCAGATAGGCAACGTGATTGGCTAGTAGGATTCTCGGACCACGCCCACGCCATAGGCTTTGGAGGTGTAAGACAGTGCAAAAGCGCCTGAACTTTCGACTGTACATGGGCTTTAGTCGGTGCCTTATAGCGTATTTTCGCGACCGCTCTGGCCCGGTCTGGACTGGGCTAGTCCCGGGCGGTCACTGTTTTTGCGAGGCAGTCTAGAACGGTTCAGCCCAGTCCAGTCCGGTCCGACCCACATACCAGGACCACCTTGGACCAGTGTGGGGAGAACTGGCGCATGCGCACTACAGTCAGCGGGGAAGGCGACCAGGAGCTTCTCGTGCTGCTGATAAGACATGAAACACCATGATGGCCGACCATAAGACTAAAGTATCACAGGCGTGGTAGTTGTAAAGTCTTCAGCACAGGTTAAAAGGCGGACGACAAAAAGGATATTGACAAGATGGACGCCTGCCGCCTCCACAGTTCAGTTCAGTACCGCCCACTCGATCCCCGAGCCAATAGGAACGACGAATGGGACGGGGCCAGTCTCGATGTATTTTCGCGACCATCAGTCCACCCTGACCCGGTCCGGACTGGACTGAACCAGGGCGGTGAACGTCACGAAAATGCGCTTTTAGCCGGGCCGTTACAAAAGCGCCTGAAGACGGGTAAGGCGCTCTTTTCGCCTTACCTCTATGGCACTTCTCAGCATCTCCCCCCTGTTCTCTGATACCAAGAACCTGCAATTTTCAACCTTATGGACCTCTGAAAATTTAGAAGTAGATAACTGTTTATGTTTCTGGTACCGGAGCCATGGGGACCAACACATAACTCGTAGCCATCTCTCACCACCTACCTAGCCTTCAGAATTTCAGCAAAATTTTCTTTCACCAGATTTGCATGAAACGTTGTTCATAGTGGCTTTTGCTGATGCTGATCACGAATCTGGTCTTCGTTTTCCTATATTTGGTTCTAAAAGCAATCTTTGAGCCTTTGTAAACTTCATTACCCCCGTAAATATATATTGTACGACCTTTTCTAAACAAACTATGCTTCTTTGAGAAACTTATAATTATAGAACATTTATTATTGTTTTTCGCAAGAAGTACAATTGGTATTGAGATAATTTTTACGTCTGTATGATGATAAAACTCGACCAATTACTAGGTTGCTTATAATTTGAATGGTGAAAACACTACCTTTATTGCGTTTCCCTATTTTTTACTATGAAACTTAACCCTAGACCAAATATGGCATGAGTACGTTTTGTTAAGCTCAACGAGATCTACCCTAAGCATCTATCCGTTTCTTTTTTGCTTATACAGATTTTGAGATATAACAGTTTTTATATTTTGCGCAGCTTTGTGCCGTTCGATTTCCAGCAGCTTATTGATGCACAATACATCTATCTTTTATCCGTCAAACATTTGTTCTATGTCTTCATAGAGAGCATGTCTGCAGGAATCGTATTTTACTTTGAAACATGAAGAATTTTACGCTTGTATGAAAGTTCCCTTGATTTCTGGAATATTTTTTGGGGGAAATATGCCTTAAAAACAAACTGTATGCGGTCATTTATCTATGGAATTTTAATCTGCTTTTACCACAGGGAAGCCTGTTGAAATCTGGACTTTTTTTTCCCTCTATAACGTTTTCTCGAAAATAATCTGGTTCTTGAGATATTAGGGAAACATTGGTTTCTCCCATTTTCCGCAGCCTCGTACTGATACATACCATGGTTAACGTTTTTTTTTTTTTACCGAACAAGGCCGCTTCTCACTCTTCGCTTCAATCTCTCAGATTCCGTCTCAGAATGGCTTGATGTCTTGATGGACAGCATGTCTGCAGGAATCGTATTCTACTTTGAAAAATGTACATTCCTTATTCTCATGAGTTTTACGCTTATATGAAATAGTTCCCTTGTTACCCTATTCTATCTTGTTGTTTAAGGGTAACTCGGTTCAATCCATTAACATACAGCGTCTATGATCTGTAGGGATTGATTGCCAAGGTGTGGTATGGGTAATAAAAAGTAGTCGAGCGGTTTCTTTCAGGCTTGTTAATATATATGTACCAGTAACGAGGAATACAATATACAGTTATGTAAAATATGTACAATGTGAGGAATAGCGACTAGTCACGGGTTCCATCGGCTAAGGAACTTAAGTTTTAAGACAGGCCTGAACCATTCAGTGACAACAGCGTGTAACCCATAGGTTACTCAGAGGGAACGTGTACGTGAGTGAAGCGTTGCCCTTTCTTCTCTGCTCCTTCCGGCCGTTCGACATCTTATGTAGGGGAGGTTTCCTTATGTTGACAGGTGCTTACACATGCTTGAATGTGTAATGCTTATCAACTGTCATAAGTGGCAATCAGCTATGTTGTCGCTCTTCTTAATGGGTGGTAAACAGGCGGGTGGTGATGACACAGCATAGACACAGTTGTTTTCACCTTCCTTAGTGAAATCTCAGTTTATCAACTGCGATAAGTGGCAATCAATGTGTTGTTGCTCCTCCTTTTGTGCCACAGTGCATTCTGGTCAAAAACATACTACTCCCCTGGCCATTGTCTGTTAACATAGGAATAATTATACACATACATATATCTGTACCTATTCAGTACCTTAATATCGCTCGGTCACCTACACAATCGCGTCCTCGTGATGGTCTAGAGACATGTACCTAACAATGTTACGTGTCCTAGAGATTCGCGGATGGGCTGGCAATGCTCCTTTTAAGATGCCTATACAAGGTGAGGGCTTTCCAGACAGCATAGCAAAGAGGAATCACAATAATAAATATTATTATAATAGGAGTAATGACAGATGGATTAGAAGGACTTCAGTAAACTGGTAGGGAGTCCTGAACAGCAGTTTTCAAATCTGAGGTATTCGAAAAGGTGAACTCAGAAAGGCTATTAGTGACATATCTGATACTAGAGAAATTTACATGTTTCAAGCTTTCAATAGGAAAAATTCGACTTGAAAAATTGGTAGTAAAACCATGATGGAAGTTTAGCGCGTTTTCGCAACGTTCACCACTCTGGTCCAGTCCAGTCTATACCGTTCCAGGCTGGACTGATGCTCGCGAAAATACATCGAGACTGGCCACGTCCCATTCGTCGTTCCTATTGGCTGGGGGGATCGAGTGGGCGGTCCTCCGGGCAAAAAATGCAAACATTTTTGAAAAGCGCGCGTTTTATTTACTTGACTTCTCAATGGGATGTCAAGTTGCAGGGATGTCTATGAAAAAATGAATGATGAAATTTCATTTCATTTACCGTTAATAACACTATCTATAGTTGCCACTGCACTAATGTCGCAGGGGGGCATATATTACGAGTTTTAGCATCACTACAGATCACATCACGTGCACAGTACGTAGTTTACATTATCTACATAACACTATAGCTACCGTACATGTCTTCAGTGACACATACAAGTCTGTAGTGATGCTAAAATTCGTAATATATGGTGCCTGGTAAGATTAGTGCAGTGGCGACTATAGTGTTGTTGTTCATTTCTCAAGATGTTGTTTCAGCAAATTGCGAATATTGTAATTTTTCGTGAAATTACTTTAGTCTTATGGTCGGCCATCATGGTGTTTCATGTCTTATCAGCGGCACGAGAAGCTCCTGGTCGTCTTCCCCGCTGACTGTATTGCGCATGCGCCAGTTCTCCCCACACTGGTCCAACCTAGTCCTGCTCGCTGGGTTGGCCCAGACTAGACCAGGCTGGAACGGTGCAGAACGACTCGCGAAAACAGTGTCCGGCACTGTCCGCCCGGGACTGAACCAGTCCAGACCGAGCTAGAGCGGTCGCGAAAACGAGCTAATAGAGGGGAATGTCGTAAGGTTGGCGGAGCGGACATTACACGCGAGAAGAACTGCGAAGTGACCTGAAACTTCCTTGTATTCAGTGCCGTCAGGACAGACTACAGACTCAAAGCAAGGTTTTATGAAAAAGAAGTAGTGATGACTGAAGAATGATCGATGGAATATGTTTTTAGGTGCCAGGTGAGTATAAAGGCACAAAGACAGGGCATTAGAAGCATCATTCCAGGTCAGCACAGCTTCACAAACTCCACCCGTTATAGGCAAGAAAACAAAAAGGGAGGCTGGACAATGAAACAGATTGAGATACTCAGTCTTACATCTTTGTAAGTCAGATAAATGACCAATAGCATACAGCGTTAAGTCTTTAGATATTAAGACCATCGATTTAGGTAAGTTTAAAGTCATGATTGTTTCATTCACTGAAAAAGGAAACGGTGCAATTTGATGAACTTCAAATGTATCCCGTGACTGAAATGGTACCTGGATGACTATTGCGTATGACGTCAGCACAGACTCCACTAAGGGATAGTAGTGATGAATACCGCGTGAGTTAAACAAGGGGTTTAATTTATAATCCTTTAAGCCGATATCCAAAACATGGAGAAAGTCTTTGAAAAAAAACAGACTTTTACACACCCTTGATTTCTGGAATATTTTTTTCGGGAAATATGCCCTAAAAACAAACTTAATGCGGTCATTTATCAATTGAATTTTAATCTGCTTATACCACAGGGAAGCCTGTTGAAATCTGGATTTGTTCTCATTAAAATGTTTTCTCGAAAAAAAACCGGTTCTTGAGATATTAGGGAAACATTGCATTCCTCCATTTTCCGCAGCCTCGTACTGAAACATTCCACGGCTAACGTTTTTATTTTACCGAACAAGGCGCTTCTCACTTCGCTTCAATCTCTCAGATTCCGTCTCAGAATGTGTACAGGGGACTCTTAGGAACAATTTGAGACCATTTCCAGCCTTGCTGCTTTCGCGTGAATAAGTGCAATTTTTAACCCTACTAATTGGGGTATTTAAGGGTTAAAGCCCCGGCTGTGCTCCGGCAGCAATGCTGATATTTACTGTTTGAGGGTCGATCTTGATATTTATGATGTCAAACCTTTTGCCGTCGTTCAGATGAATAAAAGTTATTATGCTCTGGGCTCCCGGTCTAGTACCAAGGGCTAACTGCACTCAAGAACCATGAGCAAAGTCCATGAGCGACATGGTTCGGATAGGTTACAACAAGCCTTTTCACTTAGAAGTTAATTCTAATCCAATAAGTGCAAGTTTTGCACTTATTGGAGAACAAATACCGCATTAATGTCTAATGTCAGAACTTCACGCTATGAAGAGCGTTGGCAGGCAGGTGAACGGGGAACCGTACTCTGTCATGTGTCCATCAAACCTACTAATTATTACTCAGTCATGGCATCTATGCCACCATCTGCATCGGATATTATGCTCTATGAATTTTGCGGGAGAAAAAGCTTCTCGCGCATGAGTTATTGTCCAAGTGAGCGAAGCGAGCTTGGACACCTATTTCAGCCGAAATCAGGTGTCATATAGGCTTGTAGAATGTTTCCACGAATGTGGGCATTCGTGGAATGTGGGGTGAAAGATACAGGCGCAAAGGAAGAAATTTGGCACAGAAAGTTATATTTCGTCTCTTAATTAATTAATTAACCCTTTACCTGGGTTCGTTATCACATATGATCACTTAAATGGGCTTCCAAAATGGCGCCCCCAAGCAGCACGGTGTGTGGCTGTCGTGACGTCAGTGTGTCTCAGCCAATCAGGAAGGCTCAGGCTACACACGGGACTGTGACGCCAAACCCTATGCCACCTCAGTATTGGTTGAGAGCGGTTCAAAGATCAGTTGCAGCCCAGCCACGACAAAAGCAGGATTTCCGCTCATTTTGTCTCTACGCCCACGCCTCTACCTCCCTACATAATGTCGGTAAGTACATAATACCCTGATATTATACAGTTGAATAGTTGTACTATAACCTGATATAGGTTTCATTTACGTGGGACATACGGAACTTGGTGAAAAAATTCGTCGAAAAAGCAAGTGATCATAGATAGACATACGCCCAGTAAGGGTAAAAATTGTGAAAAGCGCAAGTGATCATACATGAACATGCGCCCGGTAAGCTATAGAATACATTTTTCCGAAATGATCATATACATGCACTTTGCCCGGTAAGGGGTGTAAAATGTTTATATGATAAGGTTATATGTAAACATATATAACTTTGATGTTAGTCACCCAAACCAACAGACTACGTGGACACTCCTTGGGTAAGGCTTCTCGAATGTTCCAGAGACAACAAATAAGCATTTCTATAATTTTTACAACAGTGCCCAGTGAAATATGTGAGATGTTGCTATGTTTTATGAATTTCAACCAATTTCATGATGAACCTATGCCCAAATTTGGTTGGAATTCATTATACATGGTATACCTATGCCCATTTATATGTATAAATCTAATTTTCATGGTGAAGCCCAATTTTTTCTAACATTCATTGTTCATGGGTAACCTATGCCCAATTTTTTTTTGACATATCATTTTATGGTGAACCTATGCCAACATTTTTCGAACATTCAGTGTTCATGGGTAACCTATGCCCAATTTTTTAGACAATTTTCTGAATTCAGAGACAAGTTTCTAGGTCATTCTCTTTATTTTCAGCTGCCTTATGGTTCGTTCTACAAGAAGACCCGCTGCCAGAAGACCCTTATTCCGGCAGACCCCAACCTCAGTGATGATGAATCTTTCGATGATGACGACCAAGACCCCGACTATGTGCCCGAGCCCCATAACCCCGATACTCCAGGCACCAGCGATGAGCCCAATGCCAAGAGGAAGTGTACCAGGCCTGTATTCGAGGAGGAGGATGAGAAGATCACAGAGGAGGAGGAGGAGGAGGAGGAGGAGGTACAACAGCAACAGAAAGGCAAGAGCAAGGGCAAGAGCACCCTTCAAATGAGGCCCACCACCTGGAAGAAGGTAGACATCAACAATCCCCCCCTGCCCACATATAACCACGAGCCTCCTTTATATGTTGAGAGTCCCCAGCAGTAGTTCTTCAGGTTTTTCAGCCCCCAGCTCATCAAGCATATCACCTATCATACTAACCTCTATGCCACCCAGAAGGATGTTAGTACCTCCTTCACAACAGACGACAACGAGATCCTCAACTTCGTAGTCATCCTCCTCTACATGGGGATTGTGGAGTGTCCCTCCCTGGACGACTACTGGGCCATGGACACCAGAGTACCGCAAGTGGCTGACCTTATGTCCTCAAAACGTTTCCGACTTCTGCGACGAACAATCCACTTCAATGACAGCTCCCAGATTCATACCACTGTCGACAGGTTCTACAAGGTTCGCCCCCTCTTCATCAGCATCACCGAAGCCTTCCGGAGAGAGCCTCAGTCACCAAAGCAGTCCATCGACGAGGTCATGGTGGGCTACAAGGGGAAGACTGCCGGGAATCTGCGGCAGTACATCAAGAAGAAGCCAGATAAGTGGGGGTTTAAGTTGTTCTCCAGAGCGTCAGAGGATGGGCTCATCCACGACATGGTACTTTACCAGGGAGCGACAACACTGCAGGCCCACGGCATACCCCTCACCCCAGAGCAGGAAGAACTGGGAGTGACCAGTCAGATAGTCACGGTCCTTGCCAGCACCATGTCCAACTCTACTACCACTGCAATATTCGCGGACAACTTTTTCACCAGCCTGGAAGTTGTACGGTACCTGAAAACCAAGAACTGCAGGTACACAGGCACGGCCAGGGAAAAAAGGATTGATGACCCTCCACTGAAGACTGTCAAGGACATGAAACTGCCTAAAGTACCTCGGGGGACGTATGATTATCTGACCACCGATGACGACATCCTGGCTCTTCGGTGGAAAGATAACAAGGTTGTCACTGTCCTGACCAATGACCTAGGGGTAGGGCCTGTCTCCACTTGCTTGAGGTACTCAAAGGACACCAAGAAGAAGGAAGAGGTTGTATGCCCCATGGTAATTAAATCCTACAATGCCAACATGGGGGGCATCGACAAGAGTGACATGCTTGTCCACCTCTACCGTACCCCCATGAAATCAAAGAGGTGGTACATGCGGCTCTTTGCCTACTCCCTGGACATCAGTGTGTGCAACTCCTGGCTATGCTACAAGAGGGATTGCAAGGCTCTGGGGGAGACGAAGGTCCTCGGTCTGAAGGCCTTCCGGCTCCAAATTTTCATGTTTGCCGCCTGCCGGCTAACCAGTCATCCATCGGCGTCCGAGGAGCTTGGCCACGTCACCACCCGGAGGTAGCACCAGCCCCTTTGAGCTCCCCAAGCTAGTGAGAGGTCAGCGTTGCTGTGCACCACACTCCTCGGTGCGCTTCGATAAAACCCTGTTCCATGTCCCTCTCTACCAGACCCGGCAGACCTGCAAGCACTGCAGCCGGCAGAACCATATTATCAGGACCAACTTCGTCTGCCGGGTCTGTAAGGTCCACCTATGCCTCAATGCGGACCGCAACTGCTTCGTGACTTACCATGAGGCTGTGGCATAGGTCAGCGGAGCAGACAGAGTGGGGACAGGTGAGGTCAGGTGAGGTATTTCGGGTGTCACGGCTGGGAAAAGTTATTTTTATAAAATGGCTAATTGAATAATATTTTTAAGCTTATGTTTTATTTTATTTTATTTTTTATACAATACAATGATAAAGCTTTCAATCTGTGTATTTTTTAGCCTTATATTGACATTTTTACTTTGCATAATTGTATTTTTTTTTTACAATAGACCGGCAGGGCATCATATATGATCACTTTATCAATCGCGATTTGCAACTTAAAATGAAAATTTTTGGAAAAGTTTCACAAGTAAAAATACCTTAGAATTGGGTGAACTATCATGGTTTATGGTAAAAAAATTGAATTTCTAAGTATTTCGATGAGTGCCCGGTAAAGGGTTAATTAACTCATTGTCCAAGCGAGCGAAGCGAGCTTTTAGCATTTATGCTAAAATTCGTAATATATTGTGCCTGGCGACATTATTGCAGTGGCGAAAGTAGTGCATTAATGCAGTGGAAATAAAATGTGTTCGTAGCCTTCACAACAACAGTGTCTGAGCGTCGCCGCTCAGCCACCATCACCACCACCTCTTTGAGCTACCGTGGTGATGACAAGACGTTTGTGCCCCAGCTCCTCCACCGAAATATTGCCGCTACTACCGCTTCCCTGACCGCGACTCTACACTACGGTGTACTGTGTGCTTGGTTTTGCTGTGTGGTGACTGTGTATGACTGTGACCTAGACCACCTGTTCCCGTGATTAATGCCACCTGACGAGGACGGCCGCCAGCCGGCTGACGACCACATGGACACCACCTCATCTGCCTCCAAGAAGTCCCGCTCGCCTTCCCCTTCGTCTGGTGAGACCCAGCAGGCTGATAAGACCTGCAAGCTTGCACGCTCCTTCGCCTCAATCACTGCTTCACCCACTCCCCGCGCTGCTACACCCACTGCTTCTGCTCCCAGTTCTGCTGCTCCTGCTTCCACCTGCCTTCTGTCTTCCCAGCCTACGTGCCTCATCATAATAAGGTCAGCTGAGGGACTCCGGTCCTTCATTAACCCTGGGAAGGTGTCCAGGGCAGTTTTCGGCTTCATTTTCGACAAAAAAATCGTGTCTAGCACTCTGTCGATCACGGGGGCGGGCAGGGGTATCAAGTTCGAGGTGGCCAACCTCGACAACTTTGCCCAGCCCCCAGAGTCTGTCACAAAGCTGGGGGAGTGATCCGTGAAGTGCTGGGTGGCATCGGACGATGACCCGACCTACATGTTCGGGAGGATTTTCCCTATCTCTCCCGAACTGACTAACGACGACATTCTGACTGGACTTACAGTGCTTGACGGCTCCCCTTCCAAAATTATTAATGCTTTCCGGCTCGCGGGTCACGTCCGGGACAGTGTGACGGAGGCTAACATGGCCATCAGGATTAAATTTCGGGGCCCCCTCCCGGACCGGGTCTCCCTGCATAACGCTGTTTACCGGGTCCGGCCCCACACCCTCCCTGTCCTCCGGTGTACCCGCTGCTTCCTTTTTGGCCACGGTAATGCCACCTGCAACATGAAAGTCCGCTGCAATAATTCCAATGATCTGAAACTCGAGAAATGCCAGTGGTCGCTGGCAGTTTTAACTCAAAGGTTGATCTACTTGTGTTTTGGCTCCGCGACTAATATTTTCATAAATCAATTTCGCGATAAATATTGATGCACCGCATCTGAATACCAAAAAATATGGTTCTTCTGTTGTTCTACTAATTATATGGATGACATGCATTACGATGGAACGTTCTATAATAGCAATTTAATGGAAATTACTCGCCTCGAGTATCAAAGCTTAATATATTTTTTACATGTATATTGTGGCATGTTAAATTTGGGCGATGTTCACACTGTTTTCTAAGACAGTACTGCTGCGTCTGGCAAACGCTTGTCAAAATACAATAAGCAATGCTTTGGAAAAACGAAGAATAAAGAATGCCGAAATCGGCTTGTTGCTGCGACAATGTAGATTATAATTGTGGAGGTGACATGCCGCGGCGGGGAGTGGTGGGGGGAGAGATTGTGGCGGGGAGATTGAATCAAAACATTACGACTTCACGCGTCGACTCATTGCACTTCCAGGCTTTCTATCTGATTGATACACAATAATAACAGGAAAATATGACTGCCTAGGTATAGATAACTTCTAAACATATGTTATTGACTATATAATATCATAGAGTAACATTTACCTCGCCTCCTCAACTATAACCTACTTGGTTATTTGGTTAAATACATGTTTTACAGAATCAGGCTTCTATACAATATACATATAGAAGAAAATTGTTCTTAATATTATACTTTTGTGCTTTAAGTGCAGTGGAATAAACCCATATTTTGTTTTCCAGTAGACCAACTTATTATCAAAAAAGTGAGTTAAAACTGCCAGCGACCCCTGGCATTTCGAGTTCCCGATCTCTCTAATTGCAGCGGCTTTCATGTTGCAGAGGCGTGTGCCCGGCCGGTATCCTGCCTTTTTTGTGGTGGTGACCACCGCCTCACCTATAAGCAGTGCCCGGCTTACCTCCAGGCGGTGCACGTGCACCAACTCCAGCACGAGGCTACTCACTCCATGTCCGACGTGAAGCGGAAGCTGAGGGGCATCCACCCTGGGACCTTCCGTCCTCGGGGGCCCCCAACACAGGAGCTGTCCTCCCCTTCTCGGGACCTTCCCTGCTCGCCTGCTTCAGGGCCTGCCCCTGCCAGTCAGCCTGCTCCCAAGCCTGCCCCTGCCAAACCACTGAGCCCCGCAGTCAACATTGTCCAGCTGGCTGCTGGCTGCGTCACCCCCACCCGCCCACCCACTACCAGTGGATCCCCTTCCCCACAACCCCAAAGGCGCCGACAGTCCCCCCGGCACCATAACGTAACTCAACTTAAACAAAGGCACAGACCCGCCTTCCTGCCGGAGGGGCCTTATAGGGAGGCTGTGGAGGTTGGTTTACACCCTCCTACCCCTTTATTACCCTTTTTTTTTTTTTTTTTTTTTTTATACATTTTGTGCCTATAGCGCCTGTAGGCTGTGGTGACCCAGGGGTGGGATGGTAGACTCTGGAGGTTCACTTGAGGGCTCTGATGGTTGGTCCTCGCCCGTGGTGGCGCAGGCAGGATTCTTATAGTGACGCCTGTGATTAGAGGCTCATGCCGCCCCTACTCGTCGCCCCTACCTGTGTACTCCGATGCACTCGCAATCGAAGGTAGAGTTGATGGGCAGGGCATGTGGGTGTTCTTAGGCCACTCGACGGTGCAGAAAGATATTGGTTTTCTTCGGGGACCGAACTCGGGTCACCGAGAACGCCAGTCGGAGACGCTAACCACTCCGCTACCGCCTCCCCAACCCCAGGGGTGGGGGACCTACCTGGTCCTCCACCCCGTCCTGTTCCTTCCCTGCCTCCACAGCCTCAGCCCCATGCCCAGCTGCCAGCAGCCCAGCAGCCCCTGCCCTCGCTGGGCAGTGCTAGACTGGCGCCCCCTCCTCCTTCTCAGGCCCAACATGCTTCGGGCTTTGCATGGTCAGCCTTCATTAAGGGAATTGCACCCATTGCACTTGATTTCTTAAACCTCCTTCTTTCAGGTTCCAGCCTTAGAGACTGCCTCATTCGATGCCTGCCAGGCCTCCTTACCTTCTTTATGTCACTCACGCAGTGACTCCTTTACTCCCTCCCACTTCATCTTCTGGAACGCCCGATCTCTGTACCGGAAGCTTCCAGTCTTTCGATCCACGCTCTCATCATACTCACCACTAGTTGTTGGCGTCTGTGAGACGTGGCTCACAGACGCATTCTCCCCCTCCTTTCCCAACTATACTTCCTACAGGATGGACAGGGGGACCGGCGGGGCAGGAAGCGGCCTGCTGCTGCTGGTCCACCAGTCCCTCCCTTCTAGCCCTCTCACTATCATTCCTTTCCCTGGATGCCTGAAGCATCTGGGGGTGACGATTACCTTTGATTCAGGGCCCCTTCAGATTCTTTTGATATACAATCCATGTTTAGATGTAACCCTTCAGGAATTTCAGCACTTGTTCTCACAGCTTTCCTCCCCAGCTTTAATAATGGGTAATTTTAATGCCCACCATGACCTCTGGGAACCGGCCCTCCCCAGAAACCGAAGAAACCACTCGGGCCGGTCCCTCTTGAGCTTTCTGGCGGACAGTGATTCTTTATCTCTTCTTACTCCACCTGGCCTCCCTACCAGGACTGATCCAGTTTCAGGAAGCCCCTCCACCTTGGGCCTCTGCCTGGGTAATGGCCCCTCCTCCTCGCCACTGTCACAACTGGCCCTTACATGGGGAGCGACCATCTTCCTGTTGTAATTTCCTTCCCTTCAGTACCACCACCCCCTCCCCCTTCACGCAGACCTCGTTTATCCTTCAATAAAGGAGTCTGGGGCTCTTTTCAAACAGAATTAAATTCACGTACCCCTCCCATTACCCTCCCTTCATCAGACAAAATTCAATACCTCACGGCCACCCTGGTGGACGTGGGGTCCCACTACTTTCGTTTAGTCACTTCCCAACCCTCCCGCTCTTTCCGGGTCCCCTGGTGGTCCCGGAAATGTGCGGCGGCCCTACAGGCCAAACGCCACGTCTTTAATGCGTGGCGAAAGAACCCCATTCCCTTGCTCCGTAGTCGCTTCCGTTTATTGGAGGCCCGATGCAAACGTGTTATTCTTGATGAGAAACGTTCTGCATGGTCCTCCTTTTGTGCTTCCCTGTCCTTCTCCTCCTCAGTCTCCCGGGCTTGGTCCTTTTTCAGGAAGATGGTCCCCTCAGCCCCCTTTCACTTTCCCGTTAACTAGTAACGGTGCCCTCCTCGTCACTGATGCCGAAAAAGTCGAGTGCCTTGCCTCCCACATACACACTACACTCGGCTCCCCAGACCTCGTACCCCCACCTGTGTTACCCCCTTTACACATCGGCCATACAATTAGCACTGCTATAACCCCCCAGGAGCTTTCCTCGGCTTTACACGCGCTGTCCGCTGGGAAGGCGGCGGGACCGGACACAATCCCAAACGAGTTTCTTCGCCGCCTCCCAGATGCTCTGGCCCGCCTCCTCCTGGACGTCTTCAACGCCAGCTGGCTGTCGGGGACGTTCCCTTCTGTGTGGCGTCATGCCATCACATTTCCTATTTTTAAGCCTGGCAAGGCTCCGTCTGAGGCTTCCTCCTATAGGCCCATTAGCCTTATCTCTAATCTTAGTAAAGTAGTAGAACAAGTAGTACGGCATAGGCTGACATGGTGGTTGGAACACAAACACCTTCTTCCTCCAAACATGTTCGGGTTTCGTCCTCACCGGGGCACCCTGGATGCCCTGCTCCAGCTGGAGCACCACATACAGGAAGGATTTACCCACAAACAATTCACACTCGTAGCTTTCATAGACCTCAAAGCAGCATTTGACACCTCCTCCCATAACGCCATTTTAGAAAAACTTGCCCGCCTGGGGCTCTATGGCTCTCCTCTCCAATGGGTTAAATCCTTCCTGTCTTCCAGGTCCTTCTCTCTGGTGATCGGGTATACCCATTCCAGGTCTTACCCGGTCACCAGAGGCGTCCCACAGGATTCTCCTCTCAGCCCTGTCCTCTTCAACATCTTGCTTTCAGACTTTCCCTGCTCTCCATGCACACATGCACTCATCTATGCTGATGACATCTCTCTTCTTTGCTGTGCTCCCACTATCCAGGAGGCTCAAGACCATCTTCAACGTGGGCTTGATGCCGTCCACTCTTGGACCACCCGTTGGGGCCTGACGGTGAGTGCCCAGAAGTCTAGCCTTCTGTACTTCACCGGAAAGCGTATTCCCAACATCCCGACGGTCACCTTTAATGGGTCCCCCATTTCCTTCAAAACCCACCACAGATTCCTTGGTTTACGGTTGGATGGCCCCCGCCTAACCTGGGGCCGCCACATACAGTACCTGGTGACCTCGTGCCTCAAGAGGCTAAGCTTAATGAAGTCCCTTGCAGGGGTCAAGTGGGGTGCGGACAGGAGTACCCATCTTCTCTTCTATTGCACTTACATCCGGAGTCGCTTAGACTATGGGTGTGAGGTTTATGGAGCGGCCTCACCTTCCCTCCTCCACAAGCTAGATGTAATTCAAAATTCAGCCCTTCGTATAGCTTTGAGGGCCTTCAGGTCCTCCCCAGTCACAGCCCTTCAGGCAGAATCCTCCCTCTCCTCCCTGTCACACCGACGCTCCACCCTCCTTGTCCGCACCTACACTAATCTTGCTTCCTCCCCTAGCTGCCATGCCCTCCACTCCCTCCTCCTCCGACATGGTAGGGAACCACTTCATGGGCCCCTACCGTATCAAGCCCACACACCTTTCGTAGAGAGAGCCCTATCCTTCTTTGCTTCTATCCGGGTGACTCCCCCCTCCTTTCGCACTCTGGAGAAGACCTCTCCCTTGGGCCATTGGTTTCCTCTCTCGTCTCTAATTTCTCTGTCCCTTCACACACCTACACCTTGGTCCAAGGCTGCCTGTCCAGTGTAGGGCAGGTACCTTTTTTACTCCCTCCTACATATCCGCTACAGTAACTCCCTCCACATTTACACCGACGGCTCCCGCCTGCCAGCCCTTCCGTCTTTAGGTGCGGCCATGTTCATCCCGGCCAGGTCTCTTGCCACCGCCTGGAGGTTGCCGCCCGCTGCCTCCATCCTGACGGCAGAACTTTTTGCCATCAGGGAGGGCATAAAGTATGCCACCACCGTGCCCCCCTCCTGTGCAGTAACCATCTTCACCGACTCCCTCACAGCCCTCCAACTTATCCGGCGTCACCACCCTCACACTCACCATGCCCTTTGTTTTCACATCCACCACCTCTTGCTTCAATTATCCTCTTCCGGCCATGACATCCACCTTCAGTGGGTGCCCTCTCACGTTGGTGTCAGGGGCAACACTGTGGCCGACAGGGCGGCAGCGGAGGCACACTCCCACCCCTCTCCCATAGACATGACCACCGACCAGACTGATTCACTGACTAACCTTAGGACATCATGCAACCGACACTGGGACACAGAGCTGACAGACGCCTTACAGTACACTTCACTTGGACGAATACGACAAGACACACGACACCACTGGTGGACCCACTCCCCCAGCTGTGCCCTGGACAGTCACCAGACTACGGATTGGCCACACCCGCCTCAACTCTCACCTACACAAACTGGGCATGACTGGCAACCCTCACTGCCCCTGGTGCCCCACACAACTGGACACGCCTGAACACCTGCACTGTCCTCGCCACCACTCCCACCGCACGGCACTCCTCCAATCACTATCACCACTCCTCCTCCGCAGACCGACTCTAGCTGGATTCTGACTGGGTGGCTCTCCAGACCCCGGTTTGGCCTTCAAAATCCTCAAGCACACCAGGACCTTCCTACACAAGTCAGGCCAACTGCACAGGATCTAACCTGCTGACTCATCTACATCCTGCACCTTCGGGGCACTAAAAGCTGTGGCACCACAGCCTGCACGGCTCCTACAAGCTTACAACAACAACACCACCACCACCACTACCACCACCACACCACCACCACCACCACCACCACCACCACACCACCATCACCACCACCATTTGTTTGTTTGTTTGTTTGTTTGAAGAATTTCGTCAGATATCGACGCAGCTGAGATGGATCTCCACTGTAACCAGACAGCTCTCTCTCAGACTACCCCTAGAGAGCTGTCTGCTAGTGCTTATAGTGTTGGCGCCAGAGGAGTGTGACGCAGCTTCACTCATACTTTTACCCGTCGGCGCGAATGTCACCTCAACCCAGCCTCCCTCACGCCAGGAACGTTTCTCCACCGCCTCCACCATGGACCTTTCTGGTCTCATGCAATGGATGGAGGCGCAGCGACGTGAAGATGAGAGGCAAAGGCGAGAGGAAGACAAACGGCGACGTGAGGAGGAGTCGAATCGTTTTCAGACGCTCATCACGACCCTCTTACCGCATGCGGCCTCACCCATGGCGTCTTCCACACCGGGGACGCCGCCCATGCAAGGAGCCACGGCCCCAACACATAACAGCCGCACTCCAACACCCACCCCACCCAAGGCTTCTGTTCAACCACCCCCAGTACTTCACCCTGACGTCTCTTACCAGACCTTCAGAGAATGGAGGCGGAGATGGACAGATTACGCCACGATGGTGGATCTCCCGAGCTTGTCACAGGAGAAACAGCTCATACAGCTACGTATGTGCTTGTCCCTCGAAACGCAGCGAGTACTGGAGCACACGCTACAAGTGCCCCCAGACTCCATGTCTCCTGTAGAAGACGTACTTAACGTCCTGCAGGAGCACGCCAAGGCCCAGAGGAACGAGGCACTTCGTAGGCGGGAACTTTTCAGCTCAAAACAGATGGAAGGCGAATCGTTCGCTGCCGTCTATGTTCGCCTGAAGCGGGCATCGGAAGAAGTTGACATCTGTAAGGGCAATCACAAGGAGTGCGAGGAAGCCCAGCTCAAGCAGGTGATCTTGATGGGCGTTCGAGACGAAGAACTCGTCCAACGCCTCATCTCCCTTGACGCCTCATGCACTCTGCAGGATGTAGTGACGGAATGTTGGGCCTATGAAGCCGCCCGAAACATCACATCAGCCCTGCGAGCCGCCCCCCCTACTGCTGTGAGATCCATGTCGCAGTACAAGAAAGGGAAGACGGCAGCTCATAAGGCGAAGACTGGTGCCCGTGCCGTTACACCTCCGCCCAGCACACCGTGCAACAGCTGCGGAAGGCAGCACGCCCAGCACTTATGCCCAGCTGCCGAGTCCGTGTGCAGCTGCTGTGGACGTACGGGACATTGGTCACACACTGTACGGTGCCCTGCTAAAAGCACCCAGTGCCGTTTGTGCGGCCGCATCGGTCACTATGACAAGTGTTGCTCCCCGATCAAACCCAAGCCAAGGGTCAGCAACGACGACGCAAACAACGCCACGGCACCAGTGTTTTTCGTCCCTACTCCCTTGGCAGTCAGCCGCACGACCCTCAACAGCGTCCGAGCAACGTCAAACGCGTGGACTCGACTCCCCGGTCCAGTACCAAGCGTCTTCAGCCCATCAGCGTCACCGTCACCCACGGCATTTTGTCAGCACGTCTGCAGATGCTCCCCGACACTGGCGCGGACGTTACCGTTATTGGCCTAGAACACCTACGCCACCTGGGTCTTTCCAAGCATGACCTCGAACCGCCGCCTAAGGCCAAGCGGTTCACAGCTGACGGTTCAGAGATGGCTCCCGCCATGGGTTCATTCCAGGCCACCATCACTTGCAGCAACAGGTCGTGCTCGGCGTGGATTGGCGTGCACGATGGCGTACCAACTCCTCTGATCTCATATGAACATCTGAAGGAGTTGTCAATCATCTCATAAGAGTTCCCTAAACCGATCCTTGAGGTGAGGCACGCCAACAGGATGCGCGACGCGAGCAGTGACGAGAGTGGCTACACGCTTGGTGCCACCCCTCAGCCTGGCCCCGGCCCCGCCGCTCCATCCGCCTCCACGCCATCATCGTTCCCTCTCACCGGCAACACATTCCTTTCAGAGGCTCGTGGATACTTCCTGAAGGAATTTAGCGATGTCTTAGTGACGAAGGAGACGCTACGGGCCAGGCCACTCAAGGCGATGACAGGCCCACCCATGAGGGTCCACTTGAAAGAAGACGCCTCACCCTTCGCGATCCACACCCCCCGTCTGATCCTCCTTGCTTACAGCGAGTCGGTGGAGCAAGAGTTGGAGTCTATGGTGGCCCAGGGTATCATTGTTCCTGCCGGCGATGATCCGTCCCAATGGTGCCATCCTCTCGTAGCCGTTGCCAAGCCCAATGGTGGTGTCCGGATAACCACCGACCTGTCTAAACTGAACAAACAGGTGTCACGTCCAGCGCATCCCTCACCCACGCCCTTCGCAGCGATCCGTAGTGTGGACCCGAAGGCACGCTTTTACTCTAAGGTAGACGCGCTGTGTGGCTACTGGCAAATTGAGCTCGCTGAGGAAGACCAGCCACTGACGACATTCATCACGCCTTACGGCCGCTTCAGGTACCGCCGCGGCCCAATGGGTTTTGCCGCTACTGGAGACGCTTTCTGCCTCCGAGGTGACTTGGCACTCCAAGGTGTGATGAACTGTGTGAAGGTTGTCGACGACATCCTTCTATACGACGAGGACTACTCCGCACACTTACTCCGCATCCACGAAGTATTGTCAAGATGCCGTAAGTACGGAATCACCCTCAACGCGGACAAGTTTGTTCTCGCCGAACCTGCAGTATCCTTCTGTGGTTACAACCTCTTCAGGGATGGCATAGCAGCCGACCCAGAAAAGATCCGTGCCATCAGGGACTTTCCCACTCCTGCCAACCTCACTGACCTCCGCTCTTTCATGGGTCTTGTGAATCAGTTGGCGGAGTTTTCGCCGGATATCTCTGCAGCTGCACAGCCACTTCGCCCCCTGATGAGCCCAAGAGGACCTTTCTTTGGACCCCCGACCATGACGAGGCTTTCCGACGTGTGAAGGAAGCCCTGTCGAGCCCACCGGTCCTCGCCACGTTTGATCCTGCCTTGCCCACTGTTTTGCAGACAGATGCCTCTCGCTTGTATGGTCTTGGCTACGCTCTGCTACAAGACCACGGCGGAGGAGTGTTCCGACTGGTTCAGTGTGGTTCCCGGTTCCTGACGGAGGCAGAAACACGATACGCTACCATCGAGCTCGAGCTTCTGGCCGTAGCATGGGCGACATCGAAGTGCAGATTCTACCTCATCGGCCTGCAGCATTTCGAGTTAGTCACCGACCATCGCCCGTTGGTGCCAATCCTCAACCACTACTCGCTGGACGCAGTTGAGAATCCTCGCCTTCAGCGCTTAAAGGAGAAACTCTCAGCCTACTTTTTCACAGCAGTGTGGCGCGCGGGTAAGCACCTCTGCATTCCCGACGCCATGGCCCGCGCACCCGTCAGCCAACCCGCCCCCGAGGATGAAATGTTGAGCACCGAGACTTGTGCTTCTATCAACACTTTCGTTACTCTGCAGGCCATTCAGTCCCTCGCCAGTCAACACCGTTCGGAATCTTCACCTACCGGTGACATGGCACTGGAGGCCCTACAAACTGCAGCTCGCAACGACCCATCCTACGTCAGGCTGCTAAACTGTGTGAAGAAAGGTTTTCCTTGCACCGTTACAGTCTTCACAATACTCTGCTCCCTTACTGGAAACTACGTGAAGACCTATACTGCTATGGGGATCTGGTTCTCTATGGAGCACGTGTTGTTATTCCAGCCGCTCAACGCCGTAACGTCTTAACCCGCCTCCACGACAGCCATCGAGGAGTAGAGGCCACCAAAAGACGTGCAAGGCAAGCTGTATACTGGTCTGGCATCAACTCTGACATCACCAACACAGGTCCAAGCATGTGGGCCATGCCAAGTGATGCGGCCAAGCCAGCAGCAATAGCCCCTGTTGTCCGACGACGACCCCACCAGACCTTTTGAGTCAGTGTCAACCGACTTTTTACTGTTGCTGGGAAGTCATTCCTAGTTATAGCTGGCCGTCTCTCTGGTTGGCCCGCTGTGGTGCCATGTGGCAGCGACACAACGTCTGCCGCCACCATTCTCCATTTCCGGCGCTACTTCCGTGACGTGGGCGTCCCTGTGCGTCTCAGGACCGACGGAGGACCCCAATTAACGAGTCGGGACTTCGCAGCGTTCCTCGACCGCTGGAGAGTCAGGCATATGGTGTCTTCACCGCATTATCCGCAGTCCAACGGCCACGCTGAGGCAGCAGTCAAGTCCGTCAAACACCTAATCCTGAAGGTGGCTCCATCAGGCAATATCGACTGTGAGGACTTTGACCGTGGACTGCTGGAGCTCCGCAATGCTCCGAACTACACCGGTCGCTCCCCAGCACAAATCTTGTATGGACGACCTCTCCGTTCTTGCGTCCCCGCCCACCCCCAGTTCTTCTTGATGGAGTGGCAGACCAAGACAGAGATATGCGACCGCCGAGCTGCCAACCGTGCCCAAGACGTCGTGACACGCTACAACGCGCACGCCCGTCCCCTTCCCAGGCTGAAGATCAACGAGCAAGTTCGTATCCAGGATCCGACATCGCTTCGCTGGGACAAAGTGGGCACCATCATGGGCACCGGCAGTTCACGGGACTATCAAGTTCGGCTACCCAGTGGTCGTTTATGGTGGCGCAACCGACGGTTCCTACGTCCTGTGCAGTTCCCCACTAACGATCCCCCGACTATAGATGAGTCTCCTACTCCCACCAGCGGCCCAGTCCCTCGCCGCTCAGAACGGTTAATGCAGCAGCAGTAGTCCGCTCAAGACCTTGCTATGAGCGTGAAGTGGGGAGGGAGGTGTGGGATAGTTAGATAGCAGGTGCAGCCTGGCAACCTTGTGCCGGCAGCACTACGCCTGGCAACCCCGAGTGGTAGCCGCTGGGCAGACAGTCACACCGCTGCCTTGGCTTGTAAGGCGTTCCCTATCGTTCCCTATCGTTCTCACTGTAAGCTATCACTAGAATATATCAAGTATAGGCGTCCAGCCTCTGGCCCCTTTGCTTTTGGCTCAGGTCTTGCGGCTGGAACGTGGCAGCGAGCTCAAAGTGCTTTTAATTTCTTGCGCTAGGAAAGCGCAATAGACGTCCTTACAGCAACCTTGCTTTCCAGAACGTTCCGTGAAACTCTTGATCTTGGGAGAACAAGTTAAAACCAATAATACACGGAAGTGTAAATTTACAAATGGCATGCCTATCCTTGATATTTTATTATGCAAACCTATAGCGAGGATCACTTTTGTACTTCATAAGAAAAATAAATTGTTATTGTAAAACCGAAGTTTATTTAGCACTAATTAAATCATTACGCTAATTACTCATTAAGGGCTTGTTCTATGCAAAAAGTTTGTTGCACAGACCCCCATTGATTTTTACAGCACTACTTGCATGTCAAATATCAGCTCAATCCGACAATATTTAGGAGTAGTTATTAACTTTTTGGCTTACGAATGGTTCCACTCCCCCTACGCGAATGAGTCATATGGTAAGTAGCAGCTCGCTTCGCTCGCTGCCAATAACCTACCTAAAGTAACTTGTGTTTCTGTGATCACACTGGACTTAGACTGATCACGTGCACACGAACATGTGTTAGATACTTTAAGGCAGTTACCATTTCGAAATTATATTGAGTAATATGACAAAACATTACTGCTTAATATAACTAGAAACGTAAATGAATGGTAACCATGCGAGTGTTCTCTGTTCCCAGATGAAGTTTATCCCAGAGTATTAAAATAATGCAAAGAGGATGTTAGTGAGTCGTTAGTGCACATTTTTAGGAAATCGGTTGATATAGGGGAGGTGCCGTTAATGTGGAGAAAACGAAAAGTACTAGTCCCCATACTTAAGAAGGGTGATAAGAGGACTAATGCCAAAAAAACGACCCGTTAGTCTAACGTCAGTGGTAGGAAAAT
The DNA here is from genome assembly GCA_016584305.1 of Chionoecetes opilio. Taxonomy (NCBI): domain Eukaryota; kingdom Metazoa; phylum Arthropoda; class Malacostraca; order Decapoda; family Majidae; genus Chionoecetes; species Chionoecetes opilio. Next base: position 136,483 of record JACEEZ010021806.1, on the reverse strand, counting down.
TATTGGAATCTATTATTGCAAAAAACATTAGACTGCATTTATAAAAACAGTTTGGTAAATGATTCACAAATGGATTCACCAAGGGTAGGTCATGTCTCACCAATTTATTGAGTTTTTATAGGAAAGTTTATGAGACACCAGATAATGATGATTTATGATATAGTATGCCTGGACTTCAGTAAGGCATTCGACAAGTACCACACGAAAGACTCTTAAATAAGGTTAAGGCTCATGGAATAGAAGTGAAGGTTCTTTGTTGGATTAGATCTTGGTTATGTGATAGGCAACAACGGTTTACAAATAATGGTTCTAAATCTGAATGGGGGCAGGTAATAAGTGGGGTTCCACAAGGGTCTGTTTTAGGTCCATTACTATTTTTTATTTAAAAGTGGGGTTCCACAAGGGTCTGTTTTGGGTCCTTTACTATTTTTGATTTACATCAACGACTTAGATAGTGGGATTAACAGTGATATCAGCAAGCTTGCGGATGCGATTAAGGTAGGTAGGATTATTAGATCACAGTCTGATGTAAGCATATTGCAGGGAGACTTAGATAGATTAAATGAGTGGGTAGTCAGGTGACAGATGGAATTTAATATTGATAAGTATAGCGTAATTAATGTTGGTAGAAAAAATCATGGTAATAAATACACTATACGCAATGTATCGCTGAAAAGATCCTTAGGTGAGAAAGATGTGGGAGTGAGGCCCGGTTCACACTACCCGTTTTTGCTGTCCGTGTGTGAAGGGGTGACGTCACCTCAGCTCTATGGCCCATATGCAAGAAATTTTGTCAACCCGTTGCATCGGGGCGCGGTAAGCAAGAACAACGCAACGAGTGGAGGTTTGAGTCAGCTGACTGCGTTCACCATGCAGTAGCTTGCACATCCCACCTTCATCCCGCTGTGCACTTATTCCATTCTATTTCTTCCCAGACCATTACAGGTGAGTTTTCAACACAACCGAGAGTAACATGCATACCTTGTGAATGCACACGTGTCATAGTTAGGGTAAAATCAGGTCCAGGAGGCCTTATATAGGTGTGTAAACTTGTCAGGAAGCCGGGCGGCGGTGGAGGTGGGAGGTCAGCCATTGTGTGGAGCAGTGGTGGCGGGCCGTTCAAAAGTACTCGCACGCATCACTCGGGCCCATTTTTTCTACACCAACGCCTCAGACAAATGGCCAACACTAACTAAGCTATTATTTTAATGGCAGAAATGATAAATTAGGCTAGTAAAAGGAATTTGATAGGTGTAAAACAGTCAAAATACTGATGCCGCTTTGGATTCTTGTGTTGGTACGCCTGCTTTTGCAGCCCCCGCTTATGTTGGTACGACTGTCAAATATCCACCGGTCGGGCATTTCTTGAAGATCCCACCGGTGGAGATAAGACTGTGGGGAATCTCCACCTGCCGGGATTTGACTAGCATTCTTGCATATAGCCCTGTGTGTGAAAGAATCGGAGCCCCCAAATCTTTTCTCCGACATACGTTCCCGGTGGTGCCACTATTTATGGAATATGGTAAGTAAAAAAGTTACGTATGATCAAAATAAGGCTGCTTCCAAGGTCTGATTTAAAGTTAATATATTATCTGTAATTGTGGTAGACAATGTTAATACTAGAAGACATAGTAATGAGAGTGCCGGAGAGTGTATCCTGCTGAGTGCCCCGCACTCCTCGTCAGGATGGACAAGCCAGTCCTCGTGCCGCACGCCAGCAGCACGAACACTCTCCTCTCTGTTCTCATTTTTCAAAGCATTTCTCTGACGGGCTCAAGCTAGCCCGTGGTCCTCCCCTGCTGGAGGCCCGAAAAAAAAAGCCAGTGACTAACAGCGGCACCGCTGCTTTGGAGGTAAACAAAACCATATGTTTTAGCTCCCTTCCATCATCCCTATATATCCCAAGGAATGGTTTAAATCAGGCTGTTTTGGAGGTGGATACAATTTGGACGGCTGTTTTGGGGTGGATAGGTTGGTGGACGAGATCATGCAGGAAATCGGCCGCTGCCCGCTACTCCGCCAGCGGAGATCACCTTGGGAATTATTTAGTAGGAGAGCGAGGACCCTGTGAGGAATCCTATGATCCCTGGTGATATCCTGTGCTGCTATCACAGGCGTAGGAGCCGACTGTCTTCTTCAGGAAGGCACAGGTGTGGCAGATGACTGCGGGTTTTGAGAGAGGCGGCGGGCGGCGGGCGGCCGGGGCGGAGCCGCCACCTCCTCCGCCACGGTAGATTTGGGCATGATTAAAAGTCTTATTACTCGTTATTATAAAACTTAGTGATTATGGTGAGAAGTTATATAGAAGTCATTATCTAAATCAATGTAGCACCGTGTCACCATAAATAAGGGAGATTTAAAGGAGTTATAATGAAGCGACTGGCGGGGCAGGGAGTGACTTGAGAAACATTCTTGCCGTGGGGCCTCCCCATAACACAAATAAACACGATTTTAACACACACACCTGCCACTAAACCACTAGTAACACAGGCTCCTTACTTATATATCTTACCATCAGATACATTACAACTCCTTAAAACGCAAGCATTCCAAATAAAACTAGAATTAGTTTCAGATGAGGCAGGCTCAGCAGACAGAAGGCGGGGAGAAGGCAGTCTGGCATGCCATTCTTGCCCGGAAATATTTCTCGCTAGCTTGTGATTGGTCGATTAGTTTTAAAAACAGTTTCATTGGCTGGTGACGGATGACGCCTTAGCCAGTCACGGCCTTCCTACCCGTTTACTACCTACCGAGGGAGGCTTGCTGGTTTCCGTAGTAAGGACAGGTAGTATCTAGGTAGTGTGAGAGCAGGTCTTTGCTGGCGATACTACCTCCGTTGCTGGGTTCCCGCCCAGTTCAACGTGTGCGAGATCATAACACAAGACTCAGCTGCTGGTGATTCTCAACGGTGGCTGTGCTTTAGGGCAACGCAGTGATTATCAGTTTTACGTACTTTCGTGACTGCGAAGGGTCATATTGTATCTCTCTACTTCTACACTTGATTTGTCTAGACTCTATAGAATTGATCACCTCTTGTGCAGTGTCTTTTGTTGTGTCTTTCAAGACTTAAGAAGTCTTGTTGAGAGAGGACGCAGAGAGGCTTTGGCGACCGCTTGAGGCTCCCTGGCGCGCAAGACAGCCATGCTCTAGATACCATATCGCACATGGATGAAACAGGCAAACAAGGTTACATGGGCAAAGGTTTTAAATTTACCTAAAGGTTTATCCAAAACGTTTACGAATACTTATAATCGAGGAAGCTACCTAAATATTAACTAGCTCTCAAACTTAAAAACTTTAAATTAGCGAGTCTAATAGCCCCATAAAGTCTACCTTACCATGGTACCTTCTGATTAACACTTTCCATTAACAAAACCGACTTAATATCACATCCCAAATAAACTATCGCTTACTTTGTATTAACTCACAAAAAAAATAGTAATAATTGGGTAAAAATTTCAAGACAGTAGATCTACTAAGACTTTAATAAAAGAGAATCCACTAAGACTAATAAAAGAAACAATTGAAAAATTCTCATTCCCTCACGTCTATACTCACTATGCTTCACGATATCATGCTTTATAAAATAAACTTTTTTGTAATCAATCATTAATTTATAAAAAAAAGTAAGAATTCACAAAATAAATAGTGGTAAAGTATGCTTCCTACTTATTTGGAAATTAAAAAATATAAAATCTAAGATAACCTTAAAAACATCAATCCTGCTAGTGCCCGCAGAAGCGAACAACTAAAACTCTTAAACATTAAAATCTTAAATAAATTTTTTGTAAATAATAAAGTTTTGGTAAAACCTATTGTCCAAACTAAACTAAGATTCTCCATCAAAGCGTTGTCCACATGTACCTTCAACGAGAGCAGGTAGTCCTTCGCACCATTTAAGGTTTTTCATTATAAGTGTTGGCTCTTCCCTACGGATGCATACACTTGTACCTAGTGTTCTGCAGCTCTTCAGTTATGAGTTCCTCTCTGTTGTACAGCAGCCAAGTGAAGCATGGCCATCTTTACCTCTGCTTCATGAATCACTTCAACGGAGTCAAGGCCATCACTGCTCGACTGCTCTTGATCATTGTCAGACGATGATTCGGGATCAGATTCTGTAGGAGTAGGTGTGAACTGCAGAGAGAGGGACGTGCAGTACAGCAAGCCTTCGAAAGTTACGCCTCCTATAGATTGCTTCATTGGTACAGAACTTTCTTCGTCCATTCGCCCAGATGCACCATTATATACGAAGTCGTAAGAGATGTACGGACGTAATTCTAGTGGTTTTTCAAAGGTACAGGAGTTGAGTATCCACTTATAGGCCGCCCGAAAACCACACTTATTACTCACTGTCAACGTGCCGCCGTTTTCATCCAGGACAGAGGGCGAAGAGATCCTTCGAATGTGGCAGAGCTTATCAGCCGAGAACCATGCGATGTCAATGTCATCTTTAGCATTATTGTCCACAAGCTTCAGATCGGTGACAGCCACATCATTAAGCGGAACACTGAAAGTTACATCTTTCAGCAATTGGCAACGCGGTGTAGCCTGCAACTCTGGATCGTTTATATAATAAGCAAAGTCACTGATTCGAGGCCGCTGCCCACGCATCATTTCGAGCATCGTCTGCACATCTTCGAAAGGAAACACACCAGTAGGAATCACGTGGCATTTGAACTCTTGTTCAGAAAGGAGGAAGAATCTCACTTTCTCCAAGCAGCAACGCAGGTCATCCAAGAATGACAGATCATCATAGCCCTTCCTGCCACGGTTACTCCACCTGCGAAAAATAGTCACAATTACCACAACATTCTTAACCTCCACATAAGTTTAAATAGTTAATCACCTAACCATCGTCCGCCATCAAACAGCAGAGTTGAATATAATTAACTAATAAGAGATGCAGAAGTTTAACACTAGGTATTGTTAACTAACCATCAGTCTCCTTAATACTGCCACGGGCAATCAATAATGATTGTCAATCGCGATGATTGTCTTATCATTGGTTATGGCACATACAAGGAACAAGAATGTGCACTAATCAAATTCCGTTACGCGACATTATACTGAGGTCGCATGCGCAGCAATTATCCTTCATATAATAAGGTTATTTGCACAATAATAATAGTTCCGCAATCGTAATCACAAGTCATTCATGAGTGAGAAAGTCATCCTACAATAATGTTAAGATACCCTTTAACACAATTTGTGGAATCCTTTAATCACACCCACTCATGACTGATATGCCTGCACAACAACCATGTTTACAAAAGTCATGATTTAACTGTCTATGGAGGCCTTTACACTCACCAGTTTATAATGGCGTTGAACACAAGGAGCTCAGCGGAAGGACACAGGCGGGGATGACCAAGAAACTCTAACATTGCTTTCTTACCAAGTCCATAAAGATTTGGCAACAAAAGCAGGTCGTCCGACCACGCTGCTATCATCTGAAAATAGAAATATTGCAGTCTTATCGGGAAAAATGCGTATCTGGAAAGTTTTTTTTATCACTAAAGACCATTTCAAGGTCACAAGAAACTATAGCTTCAATATTATTTTTTTTTCTCAAATCTCAAGTTTCTTACATATCCACATTGCTCCAGCAACACTTCATCCTCAGCCTCCACAGCGGCATAATAAACGTGAGGGAAGTTGTCAATACAAAGGTATTTATCTAGTTTCTGCGAATGGAAGATGTGCATTAGGGGATGAAGATCACACTATGTGAATTGAATGATTACAGGTATTCAGAATAAGCGTGTGTCTCTCATGGCTTCTCGGAACGATCACCGTACTCATCACTGTAACCAAGGTTTACCATCTGCTGCGCTGAACCGCCAGAGTCTAGTAATCACTAGCTCATGCACTAAAACACTATATACTTTATTATATTAGTTTTCAATCCAATTTACAGTATCAAGAGTGCCGATTGATAAAAGTAATCTAGTGCACAGCCTTAATTCCGGCTCCATTTATATAGAACTATGTTACTTAAGTTTAGAAATTTGCATTTATAGAATATTTTTATTTAACCTTTTGTTCACCGTAATTAAAACAATGTTATGTCACTTACGTCGCGACACATCCTGACTATGGCATTCAGGCCATATTTGTGTGCCATGAGCATCACTTGAGCAGTACCCTCGGCACACGGTAATGAAGTCTTGTGCTCCAGGAAGCTCCTCAACCACCAGTAGGGGTAAGCAGGCTCTCCCTTTAGGCTAACATTCAATCCCCGGCGTGGTCTGCCGAGTAGCATTATTTGTAGTTTACTGGATATTGAGCAGAACATCACCAGAGGTATCTGTAGGGACGAAGACATAAAACCTATCTTTATACGGCCAAATACTAGTCTAGTGCACAAAACATTTCAAACCCCTTCCCTCGAGCAAACCTTTCTTCCACAACAGAGGGCCAAATGGACAACATACTTTCACACTGCTGCCTCGGTAGCCGAAGGTAATCACGAAGTCATCCTCGATGCCCATCTCCGTGTAGAGCTTGGGACTATAACTGACGGGATTAGCAAAGCTCTCCCGCCAATTTTGGTAATCCACGCTCATGGAGAGTACCCTCACCCTGCCACCCGCCAAACGGTCAAGGAACATTAGAAAGTATAAATAAACTGCTACTTTTACAATAAAAGACTATTAATCAAAGGGCACAAAACCAAATTTAGTAAAAAGTAGAGCAATGTTATTTTCTGCCTCACGGTACCAGCTTACAGTAGGTATCGACAAGGAATACGACGTAAGGTATACGACAAGGAGCACTTACTGAAGACTAAAATAGATATCATAATAAACAACCACGCACTTACCTTCTCCTTAATTGATCCTCCATATTGTAGTCAGTGTATTCAGATTCCGTGGTTGAACAGAGCACTTTCCATCCCAAAGAGCAGCCCAGCAGAAGGTTAAATGTGTCCACGAGCAGTGGTGAGGCTACTTCACCTTGTGACCTTTTCCGCGAGAGTTACGAGGACTGATTGTGACTAGCTCGGCCATCCAGGAAGCAAATTACATGTTTGACTCCCAAAGGAAAGGAAACTAAAGCGCCACCTAGAGTTTTATTTAGATACTTGGGAACCAGCGCCATCTATGAAGTGAAGAGCGAAGTTCAGCAAAGGATATATTTTTAGAGATAAAATTATAGATTTTATTGGAGAAACTGGTATTTATGATTATATTTTACTGACTGTATGCTTCGACTGTGTTACTGTAAGGTGATATGAGATTGCATAGCTACAGCGATCAACGAAATACAGTGCGTGAACAGGTAACAAGAGAGAAAGAGAGAGAGAGAGAGAGAGAGAGAGAGAGAGAGAGAGAGAGAGAGAGAGAGAGAGAGAGAGAGAGAGAGAGAGAGAGAGAGAGAGAGAGAGAGAGAGAGAGAGAGAGAGAGAGAGAGAAGAGAGAGAGAGAGAGAGAGAGAGAGAGAGATAGAGAGAGAGAGAGAGAGAGAGAGAGAGAGAGAGAGAGAGAGAGAGAGAGAGTGTGTGTTGGGTTGGGCGACATGAGGAAAATGGAGGGGTGTGAATGAGAGGAGTGGGGGAAGGGAGGACAACTAGATGTTACCAGACAAGATGAAAACTTTATGAATTAGAAAATTAATGGCAAAGATAAACAAAGCAAAAGAAATGGAAAGATAAAGAGGTAGGAAACATATTAGAGGAGGCGGTAGGGGAGGCGGTAGCGGAGTGGTTAGCGTCTCCGACTGGTGTTCTCGGTGAGCCGAGTTCGATCCCCGAAGAAAACCTAAACCTTTCTGCACCGTCGAGTGGCCTAAGAACACCCACATGCCCCGCCCTTCAACTCTACCTTCGATTGCGAGTGCATCGGAGGACACAGGGGGACGGCATGAGCCGGCTCATGCCGTCACATATCGGCATGAGCCGGTGAATCACAGGCGTCACTATAAGAATCCTGCCTGCACCACCACGGGCGAGGACCAACCATCAGAGCCCTCAAGTGAACCTTAAGAGCCTACCATCCGAGCCCTGGGTCACCACTGCCTACAAACGCTATAGGCACAAATGTAAAAAAAAAATTATAAAAATATACATTGACGAAGAGGTTGAGTAAGACAATGACAAACGTAAACTACAATTATGAAATGATATTAAACAGCTATGTAATGAAAAGGCATGTAGATAATTGCCAAATTATTATCAAAATTATACAAACTCATTCAGGAGACAAGCACGAGTCAAATTATATCCTGAAAAGATTCTATAACTTTATATTAGGCCGTTATGATAATTATCATAACGGCCTAATATAAAGTTATCAGCGGCCTCGCTGCACAAGACTTTCTATCCCTATTCTGTCCATCTTCCTAATGCAAGAGTTAATCAGCATCTTTAATCTTTCATCCCTTTCACTGGTAAACTCTGGAACTTCCTGTTTCTATTTTTTCACTTTCCTACTACTTTAATCTTTTCAGGAGAAGAGTGACAAGACACCCCCAGAACTAAATTGGCCCATTCCCCTTTTTTTATTCTCTTACTGTCTTCTTCATAGGGACTGGCAACTAAGCGGCCTTTGTATTGCCTCTTTTTTCTGTTCTCATGGCCAGTCCTTTGGGATGTGCAGAAAATATATATATATTATATATATATATATATTATAAAATATATATATTATATATAAGTATATGTAAATATATATATAATATATATATATATATATATATATATATATATATATATATATATATATATATATATATATATATATATATATGTGGTTTCCGTGTGAAGACGCTTGGCTGTAGCTCCGAAACTAACCATAGGATTTTCTCGAAAATACCCTCATTGTCATTCCCACACAAAGTTACTGTTCCTATTTTTATATATATATATATATATAATACCCGCATATTTTCGAGAAAATCCTATGATTAGTTTCGGAGCTACAGCCAAGCATCTTCACACGGAAACCACATACTCACATAGAGTTGGGGAATATGCATCCCGTTCCCGACAACCATCTTGTATATCATTCAATCCCCTTCTCTCTTATTCCCTTCACCACCACAATCCTTCTTCCTATTCCAACCACGGTACTGTCTCTGTCTCCCCTCTACACAACGCACAATGCAATCTTCCTCACCTACACAGTTTTGACCATCCTTTTTCCTCCCCCTGCAATGCAATCCTTCACTTTTCCTCTGTTATACTTAACCCATTACCCAACATAGTGTTCCCCACCACTTCTTCCATCTATAACAAATAAACTTTCTGTTTCAGGCACCCTATATATCTATTGTACTTCCACTCACTCTCTCCAATTCACTCACATTTTCAATACCACTAACATCCTATTCAACACAAACCCATCCTATATTGCCCATATTTACCTATATCATGATTTTTTTTCTTACAAACCATCCATTAATAATCCATCTTCCCTTACGTCTATCCCTCGCAATCACCACTGCCATCCACCCTTCTCACCTTCTCCACTTTTCGTCATCCTCCCAGTTTTTTTATTCCTTTGATATGTCACGGAAGGCAGCGTCAAAGGAGACTGATATTCATTGACATTTTAGTACATTATCAATGGCTTTAGGTTTATTATAGCTAACATATTTAAGAACAGTGTCATTATACTAAATTTACTGGACCGTTTAAAGGGGCACGCTGGGTTGGACTTGTGAGTTATGCTTTGAGTTACAAGTAATTGTTGGTAGAGTGAAAATGCCAAAAAGTTAAAATGTTGGTAAGCCTGCGTCCACGAGCTCATCTCTTTCCTGTTCTCTCTTTCCCGCTCTCTCTCTCTCTCTCTCTCTCTCTCTCTCTCTCTCTCTCTCTCTCTCTCTCTCTCTCTCTCTCTCTCTTTCTCTCTCTCTCTCTCTCTCTCTGTTCTAGACTGTGGAAGCTGCATTATGTATGTACTAAACCTCTATTTTCATACACAGTCGAAAAACATAAATCATACAAATACTGACATAACATTCAAATTAATCATTCAAGGTTTAGAGACATGAGTTTAATGCATTATTAGAGATTGTTGTTCATAATATTTATAGTATGTGGCGAACAATATTTTGTACGTTCCCATTTTCTTGCTGTGTGTGCACGTGAGGAGAGGGATGTGAGCCAATTCTCCTACTAATGCCTATTCATGTATGGGTATTTTCTTAAGGTTGCTAGTATAAATGAGCTCCAGGAAGGTCTTATATCTCCTTCCATATACAGATATCCGCTGGTGAGCTTGTGTCGCCGGTAAGAGAAAATACGAAAGGAGCAGAAGTAGATCAGCCAGTAAATGACAATCTATACAGTAAGACAGTAAGTATATTTTTGTGAGTGCAGGTAAAAGTTATGCGCTGTCTAAGCATCGAATCTGTGCACTGAAGCCTCGCATGATAAAGTAGTTTCTTGCACACACACACACACACAGAGGGAGAGATAGAGATAGTCAATAATATGCTAAAAAAATGTAGTGTAAGCGGTGTGAAGTGCGAGAAATGGTTGTCGTGAGAGCCTTTGTCTATTGGCTGTTGTCCAGGCGGCGAGTAACGACTGGGTTGATGGGCCAATCAGCGGACTCGTTAGTTTACGTCACAGTCATGCTACCTCCTCCCTCTCCCACTCTCCCTCCTTCCTTCCCTCCGTAGTTTATACATCTATCTCACTCTCACTCTCTCTACTTCCTCCTAATTTAGCTCTATATTTCTCACCGTGTATTGTGTATGTTATATCCTTGTTTCTTCGTTCTATTTACACAAAAAAATAGCATATATGAGTATTCCTGGTAGAATTATCATCGGCTCCTCATTTCCTTCTTGCTCATTATCTCTTTGAAGCCTCAACAATCAGCTCCGAAATTCTAGTTTCTCTTTAGTAGTTTTGCATCTAGCACATAGATGGCGCTCCGCTCAAACTACCAATTATATCCTCCCCCCCCCCCTAAACAACACTCTGCTACCGGCTTCCGCTGGGTGCAGACGTGCTTCGGCCTGCTCCTGGTTCTCTCAGCTTGGTTCCTGACACGCTGGCTCGACTCCTGTTTCCTGTGAGTGCGCACCATGGAGCCCTCGGGCCCTGTCTCTCTTGTGGACCTTCTTGATGCTGACCTGGCGCTGAACGACGATGATGGTGTTATGTCTCTGGAGGACTGGCCGTCGTCACCTCACCATGGCCGCCATTCTGCGCTGGTCCCGGGTGCCGAAGCGGCCCCGCCTTCCCCCGTGCCGCCCCTCGCTACGCTTCACCACGCTAAACAGGCCCCTTCCTCCCGTGCGGCCCCGTTGCTGCGCGCCCCTCCGCCCCCAGCGTTCGCGCCCAGGGATGCCTACATTAAGCTTCTGTTTCGGGACAACCCATCTGGGCCATCAAGCTTCGGTGGTTGTCTGAGGTCAACGGGGCCTTTCATCTCGACCGTGACCAGGCTGAGGTCAAGATGGCTGCCATTACATCTCGTTTCGTCTACATCTCCCGCCAACGCCCGGACATTGTCACCAGCGTAACAAAAGGAGAGTTCTTATCCCTTCCTCTCGAGATCCAAGACTCGCCGGACAAGCCCCGTAAGTTCCCTACATACCTCCTTACCCGTTACCCTGTCTGCAGTGATCCAGCCCTGGCCAAGGAGCTGCCGGGCGTCTACTCGGCTCGCCGCTTCTACCAGAAGGGCTCGGCTATTAACCGTTTGGTCGTTACTTGGAGCCTTCCTCAGCCACCTCCCCCGAGTGTCGCCTTTAGCTTCCTTCCCATCCTGCCATCCTGTGAGTTTCGCAGGATGAAGGATGAACAGCCGTGGTGCTTTCGATGCTGGGGCTTCGGTCACATCTCTCGGTACTGTTTCGCGGCGGAGCGGTGTGCTTGGTGCTCAGGCCCCCACGACTCCCGCTCGTGCCCTCACCGCGCCCCTCCACTAGCTGCCCCTGCTTCTGATTCAGCCTCGACGCCTCCTCAGGTCTCCCCACCGGACACCTCTCTCTGGGAGTGTCCCCGTTGTCACCAAGCCGGGGTTAACGTCTGGCACGGCTGTGCAAGACGCCAGACTGTCGCCGCTCCTGCTGCCACGATAATTCCTCAACTCGCACCTCCACTAACACCTCCCCGCAGTACCCCTCACCCTGCCTTACCTACCGCTTCGGTCTCTCCGCAGGTGACTGCACTCAGCAATACTGTTACCGCTCTCCAGTCCCGGATTGCTTCGCTTGAAGCGGCTATTGATGGAGTCGAGGCTCACCTGGATCGTTTGGCTGAACAGCGCGCCACTTTGGATACTTCCCTGCAGACCGTGGCTGAGTCACAGAGGGTCATTATTGCTTCCGTCGCCACCTTCGCGGAGAAGATGGATCTCTTTGCCGCTCGTTTAGAGACCCTGCCTGCTACCGTTGCCCCTAGGGCGCCTCCCTCGTGTGGTGCCCGCGCCACACCCTTTGCCCGCGCCTCACCCCCTGCCCGCGCCACCGCCGCCTCATCGCCTGGTCGTCGTACTCTTCGGGGCAGAGTTCGGTGACCAGGTGGTGCTTTCTTTGTGCGGCCCTGCTTCCTTTGTGCGGCCCGATCGTTGCAGACTCCCATTCCTGTCTACGTCTTTTTTTGTCCCTGTGTGTGTGTGTGTGTGTGTGTTTGGCGTGCCCTGCGTGGCACGAGTGCTCTGTCTCAATTCATCCCATGGCCATGCTTGTTACTAGGTTTGTCGCCTTCGGGCGTAATAAATTAATCAAAACAAAAATCCTCCCCCCCCTCTCTCTCTCTCTCTTTTTTTTTCTCTCTCTCTCTCTCTCTCTCTCTCTCTCTCTCTCTCTCTCTCTCTCTCTCTCTCTCTCTCTCTCTCTCTCTCTCTCTCTGACATATATCTAACACACACACACACACCATCAAGTAAATAAGACATTATATGATTGATGATAACAATAAATACTCGCTTGACATATTTATATAATCAATAAATATATAACACAATATTTACACTTACAGTACATAAGCACAAAGTTACCGCAAGAAAACAAGAAAAAGGGCTTGACAAACAATTGACAGATACAGCAAATATTATGAAAGTTTCCTTCTTACCTAAAAATATAAAAGATGAGAAAGATGAGTTTAATGAATCATTATCCGATGAACCCAGAGATCAAAGTCCAGTTGATTTGCTTAGAAAGTCTTTTACAAAGACCAAGATAGGAAAGCTGAGGCCCTAGCCTAAGCATAATTTGTGATGTCTAACACGAGCGCCATCTGTTGTCGTCCAATGTAACTGTTGATTTAGACATATTTAAATCCAATTATTACCTCCCCGGCATCAATCAAGATTAATGTTCTATGCATTTTTAGCATACACACACACAACACATACACACTCAGACATGAAAACATTATATCCTGAAATACAGTCATATACTACTAATAGGTGGGAATAGAACCCGGGCCCGCGTAGCCGCAGCTAGGAGCGCTACCAACTACACCACGAAGCTGTACATGTTTTAAACTGACAACTAATATATGTACAATAAAACAATGAGCGCCGATGCTGCCACATAGCGGATGTCCAAACATTTCACCCAATGGACAGCACACTCCGAGACACCTGCTTTCCTATCTTGCGTGTAGGGTCTTTGGTCTTTTACGAATATATTCTTTTTCGCTGAGACTTCAAACGGCTGTTAAATTGCTCCAGTCATTACGTTCGCGGCATCACTTCATTCGACCATTCTGCCCTTGTTATCTTTGCTTCATTCTTCAGCCACGGTCTTGTCCACGTGAGCTGGACTCGCGATCACCAGTTTCACCCTCCTTGGAGCTCATTATGACCGATCTTTGGGAAATGCTGCAACATTACACACCACACACACACACATCCCCTTAGTCAAGGGGGACAGTTACCGCCAGAATTTTTCAGTGAAAAATCTCCGGAAGCGAGCGGGGATTCGAGCCAGCTAACCACAGAATGACGTGCCACTGCTCTATCCACTGGAGCATCGTGGCGTGTGTGTGTGTAAGTGTGTGTGTGTGTGTGTGTTTTTCCTCCTTGTCAACACATTAACATCAAACATTCATCTCCTCACCTTTTCTTCTTTCAGATTATAACTACACATCAAGGAACAATGGTTAGTCATGGTAGCAAGGCACTTAAGTAGCCTCACAAAACACTTTTTCTACATCACAGCACCAACCAAAATTAACAAAAACGTGACCATAATTCAATTGTTAAATTCTAACGATGGTTTGTGGAGAGGACGTGACCACACAAACGTTATGAAACACAATGCCTTGAGGCGTGAGGATCGAGGCACAACATAGCGGTGGATGGTCATCTCCAGGGTCATATGATCGTCTCGTCCACCAGGGTCTCCTCGCTCTCCGTGTCCCTGTCCTCCTGTTGCACTTTCTTTTTCGTGAATCTAAAGAGCCGACTTTTGATAAGCACTAAGACAGCACCCACGAAGAGGAAGACGAGCGCAGCGATAGCGTCCTCAAAAATGTTATTGTCTTTCACATGTTTTTCAATGATTTCTCCGCTGGTCTCCACTTGGTTGCTGTTTCCGTCGTTAGTGGTGTTGTTAACGTGCAGTGACGGCAGCGTGGTGGACCTTTCAGATGAGAGGAGGGGCACCCCTCTCGTCTCTCCTCCTGCCTTCCTTTCTCTTTTTTCTGTAGCGTTATTGAAGGATGGCGGACATGGCTTCGTCAGCCACATATTGATAACCTTTCCCGTCAATTTTGTGCTGCGTTCCTCCAACCCGCAGCAGCAGTTCAGCGGCTCCTCAACGGTGACCATCAGCGCCTGACACTCGCCGCCCACCGCGATGCACAGAGCTCGCCGCACCACCCTAGGGCACGAAGCGTTGGTAGAAACAATGTCACGGCAGGGAACAGATGGCGCGTTGCAAGTCAGTAACGGCAGGGGTGTTCCATCCTGGGGCAGTGAGTCTCGTAATCTCGTGCTCCTGCTGTGTGCGGTGTCCTTGAGGGTCCCCCATGACAGGTGAACAGCAACAGGAGGGTGTTGGGTGCGTGTGTCCTTGGCTGGGGTGTGGAGGGAGGAACAATTATTCAGAAATGCTGTTGCGTCTTGATGAATTAATGAATCGTATACAGCTTAGAAAGTCCCTATATAGATAGCATGAGAAGAAAAACAATACTATCGCTAGCAATAGTAAATAAAATCAATATCAATTGCTATCAACAATATATATCACCTGATAGATAAACATGACTACTGAGCACGATAAGAGGTGGGATATGACGGGATCGTATTCCCGGCAACACACTCAAATGAAGATACTCGTATATATATAACACGGTGAACGGTAATAATGGCACAGGTAATAATGGCACAGGTAAAAATGGCACGGTAAAAATGGCACAGGTAAAAATGGCACAGGTAAAAATGGCACAAGTGAAAAAATAGGAAAAAATGGCACAACAAAAAAATAGATTCACTATGGTAAACAGGACAAGCAGCGGCTCGAATGAGCAAACCTTTATCTCGATACACTCCCTTGCCTCGACGAGAAAATAGATATTTAACAGACGTCTCTTCGTCTCATAATGAGTCACAATATTGATATAACATATAACCTATTAAACATAAGGCCTAACAACCTATTGAACATAAAGAAATGATTTCCTATACTTAAATAACAAAAACCAAATAGCCCTGTATGGGTGACGAGAGATTACCAATACCCTCGCTGGCAATTCAAATTCACATTGAGACGATTCACGAGTGTGAGAATGAAACAACACGCAATGAACGAAACGCAAAGCAACGTTCGACTCTTTCAAAACAATGCCACACACCACTAACTCATTGTTTATATGAAGTAATTGTTTATCTGTGTAGTAAAATCTCTATGAATTTTTGTAAAACAAATGCCACACACCACTAGCTCATTGTTTATATGAAGTAATTGTTTTATAGATGCGCACGCCATCTATTAAATAAATACTGAACAAAATAAATGCCAGACACCACTAGCTCATTGTTTATATGAAGTAATTGACAAACTATTGTAGCAGTCAAGTAGGCTACACACCAACGATCTCAGTGGCCCTACCACAACCCCATCATGGAAGTCATAATGAGCAATAAAGGAAAAGAGAAGATTTGCTTCCAAGGATACATGTATACGAAACAGATTATAAGATCAACTACTATCAGATGGAGATGTGTTAATAGAACATCTTTTTGTAAAGGCACCATAACCACCAGCCTTGATATAACTGATCCTGTACCAGCAAATGACCACAACCACGCTCCTGATTATGCTCCTATCTCAGCTACAAAATGCATCTCCAACATGAAGAGAAAAGAAGCAGAAACATAAGATAAACCTAGCCAGATTTACAGCAATAACCTGGATGACTTATCAGCTGAAAGAAAGGCGTTACTTCCAAGTGAGGACATCATAAAGAGAACTTTGCGTAACCAAAGATCAAAACTCTATCCACCAGTACCAGAAAAACTTGAGCATCTGAAACTGAAAAAAAACGATTTTTAAGTTGATATATATATATATTTCAATAAACTTATTGTAGTTGTGCCATTTTTTCCTATTTTTTCACGTGCCATTTTTACCTGTGCCATTATTACCTAAATTCATATAACACAACAGCATAGCAGCGAGGCCTGGAGGAGCCGGCACACCTTTACAGCACACAACAATGAAAAGGTGTTACAAGACATATAAAATGAGTAAAGGCACACACACACACACACACAACACACACACACACACACACACACACACAACACACACACACACACACACACACACATCTGGTCTGCACCGCCACCCTCACCCTTCCAGTCCCTTACCAGAGATCAGTGACCAGAGGCCTGCACCGTCACGCTCCAGCCAGCCGCCGCCCTGACAGGGATCATCGGAGTCTGCTGTGAACACCCCCAGCACGGACGCCACCGCCATCGCCATCACCACCGTCACCACTGATCGCGCCGCCGCCGCCGTCCTGCCCATGGCCTGCGCACCCCCACCGATGATGAGCAGTGAAGGTCAGCAGGGGCAAGGCGTCACCACTCCTGCTTAAGCCTCATGTTTCTATTGTAAGTTTCTCTTTGGACTCTATTACTTGATTGTCCGAGTCTGTCTGTCCGTTTGTTTGTATGTCTATGTGTTTCTTTTCCTTTGTTATTTACCCACCCTGTCTATTTGGCATTCTTGTTTTTCTTCGTCTGAGTGTTTCTGTTCTTTTTTTTGTCTGTCTGTTTGTGCCTTTACCTGTTGTACTATCTGTCTGTCTGTCTGTCTGTCTGTCTGTCTGTCTGTCTGTCTGTCTGTCTGTCTGTCTGTCTCTCTCTCTCTCTCTCTCTCTCTCTCTCTCTCTCTCTCTCTCTCTCTTCCCTTGTCTGTGACAAGAGAGAGAGAGAGAGAGAGAGAGAGAGAGAGAGAGAGAGAGAGAGAAGAGAGAGATGGAAGGAAATGAAGGAGAAACTGAAATATTGCGAATCATTGTTTGAACACCCGGTGTGTGTGTGTGTTGTGTTTGTTGTGTGTACGTTTGGGGAGAGAGAGAGAGAGAGAGAGAGAGAGAGAGAGAGAGAGAGAGAGAGAGAGAGAGAGAGAGAGAGAGAGAGAGAGAGAGAGAGAGAGAGAGAGAGACTGACAGACTCACACAGAGATGAGATATACTACATAATATATAACAAACACACAGCAAGGCGAAATGGAGAAAGTATACATGTACAATTACGTCATCAGGAGACTAGCACTTATGACGTCATTGTTTATACACACACACACACACACACAGACAGACACACACACACACACACACACACACACACACACACCACACACACACACACACACACACACAACACACACACACACAACACACAACAGCAAACAGACACACACAGACACACACACACACACACATACATACTAACCTTCCCCGTCGTATAAATCAAGATATCTTCGTGTTGTCCTAAGAACCAGATCGAGGCACGAGAAGCTCCAGCAATGACCACACGACCACTACGATGCAACGTGATTCGCCTCACTGAGAGAAAAGAGAGAAGACGCCCAAGAGACCCCAAGGTACTCCTCCTCCTCTTCCACCATCACCTCCTCACTTAAGGGGGTTGGGGCGTCCTTCGGGGTTACGGTAGTGGGAGTTTACTGCATTTGGTAAGAGTTCTCAGGGACAGGGAAAAGAAGAGGCTGAGTGGAAGTATTAGTGAAGGAAATGCTCCCTTCACTCCATTGTCATATTTGTTTTGAAAGGAGTGAATGCAAAGTAAAGTTAAGAGACGAAGGTAATAAAGAGGTAAGATTGCGAAAAGAGAAGGGAAGAGGAGAGGAAAAACTGAGAGAAGGACAATAGGAGGGAAATGAGAGAGCAAAAGACAAAGAGGAGGAACAAAAGAGAGAGAATGAGAGAGAGAGAGAGAGCAGAGAGAGAGAGAGAGAGAGAGAGAGAGAGAGAGAGAGAGAGAGAGAGAGAGAGAGAGAGAGAGAGAGAGAGAGAGAGAGAGAGAGAGAGAGAGAGAGAGAAAAATGGAATTAGGTTGAAGAAACAATCAAAATGAAGGAAAATGAAGAAAACAATTAAAAATAATAATCATAGAATCAAAGAATAGCAAAGGAGGAAAGAAGAACGAATATAATGGAGGAAGAAATATAATGGCGAGGAAAGTTTGATGATAGTAGTGACTTGAAGGAATTTCTTACGATAGTGTGTGTGTGTGTGTGTGTGTGTGTGTGTGTGTGTGTGTGTGTGTGTGTGTGTGTGTGTGTGTGTGTGTGTGTGTGTGTGTGTGAATACAATACCTAAAACACTAGTGGGAGGAGAAAAGATGAAACGAGCATGCGCATACACAGTTTACACACACACACACACACACCAGAGGTGGGCACTTCTGCAAACACTTCCGCAAACCGCAACTTCCGCAAATTGCGGAAGTCCGAATTCGTTTGCGGATTTGCGGAAGTGTAAATGTTTGCGGATTTGTGTTTGCGGAAGCACTTCCGCAAACGCAGACATGTCCGCAAACTCCCAATATATAGTATTCTCATGACGTCACACATCCGGGTATTTCGAGCACGTCCATGTTGAGTGGCATGCTTTGTAAACACAGCCGCAAACTGACAGGTAGAGTAAGCCATACTTGTCTTGTCTTGGTGTCTTGGTGTTTTTAGGGCTGCGAGGATCCCTTGGGAAACACTATTAGCCTTAGTGATGTCCTATGATGCTATCACAGGCGTGATAGTTGACCTGTCTTCCTCAGGAAGGTACAGGTGAGGCGTATGTCAGCGTGTTGCCGTGAGTGGTGGACGTCTGCCGCCGCAAGCAGGGTAAGTAGGTTAAAGGTGGTGACGGTCGGGGCTACCGTCCTTTGACGGTCGCTCCTGGGCTCCTTTGAGTAGCCCAGGACCCACAGCTACAAAGGGCACCAACTCTACCCGTCTCTCCAAAAGATGGGGAAAGAGCTTGAGAGTTGGTGCTCAGAGAAGCAGAGGAGCAAGGGGTTGGAGCAGGCCATGTTTCCCGCCCTTTCCTCCACCGCCTGGGTAGATGTGTTTGTTAAGTACAACACGGCTATACCCAGCTCTGCAGCCGTGGAGAGATTGTTCTCCCAGGGGGCGGACATCATGAAGGCCAAGAGAGCGAGTTTGACCTCCAATATTTTTGAGAGATTGGTCTTCATGAAGGGGAACATTGACCTGCCAAAGATTACTCTATACTGGACTTGCTACTCGTGCCCCGCGCCAACCCGCCCATGACCAGTGGAGGCCAGTTTTGCGATTCCTGACATTTTCGAACGTCACTCCCATTTCCCTTCCTATGGTTTATCAGTATAAATGATACACCGTTATCTTCGTAAATGTTTGTTCTATAATATCATAAAATAAAAAACTGTAAAATACACTAAAGAAATGTCATTATGCGAGAGTGAAGAAATATGCATGAACTTAATATTCACTTAAACTCTTCGTCATTTAATATTTTGCGAAAAACTTTTTACATGAAACAGCAATAAAAGAGGACTTTCATTAGCTATCCATTGGTATATTTCATTTTCTGATAGATGAATTAGAACCATGCATAAATTAGCGTTAACTAAAAATATAACATCATCAATCGGATCGGCAAGTAAAAAAGTGTTCCATGAATACAGTAGACCACGGTTTATCAGTATAAATTATACACTGTTATCTTCGTAGATGTTTGTCCTATAATATTATCAAATAAAAAAACTGTGAAATACACTAAAGAAATGCCATTATGAGACTGAAGAAATATGCATGAATTTAATATTCACTTAACTCTTCGCTATTTAATATTTTGCGCGAAAACTTTTTACATGAAACATATCAATAAAAGCGGAATTGTATTAGCTTTCCATTGATATATGTCGTTTTCTGATAAATAAATTGGAACAATGCATAAATTTGCGTTAACTAAAGCAATTACTTCATCAATCGGGTAATTCTCCCGATTGATAAGGTTATTTATTTAGTTAACGCTAATTTATGCATAGTACTAATTTATTTATCAGAAAACGAAATATATCAATGGAAAGCTAATAACATTCCGCTTCTATTGATATGTTTCATGTAAAATGTTTTCTCGCAAAATATTAAATGGCGAAGAGTTTTAGTGAATATTAAGTTTACTAGAAGCAAAGCCGCCCTCCGGGCGGACTTTTTGGCTAGCTCCTGCGGAGGGCTATTGGTGGGCCTTCGGCCCACCACCTGTGTTTGGTGGGCCTTCGGCCCACCAAACATGGACTCTCCAGATAGCCCCTTTTAACTTTCCTGAAATCATGGATGTAGAAATGTATGTATTCCCCCCACCCATTCACTCACCCATTACCCATCACCCCCCACCCATTCACTCACCCATTACCCATCACCCCCCACCCATTCACTCACCCATTACCCATCACCCCCACCCATTCACTCACCCATTACCCATCACCACACACCCATTCACTCACCCATTACCCATCACCCATTCACTCACTCATTACCCATCACCCCCCACCCATTCACTCACCCATTACCCATCACCACACACCCATTCACTCACCCATTACCCATCACCCCCCACCTATTCCCTCACCCATCACCCATCACCCCCAACCCATCACCCCCCACCCATTCACTCACCCATCACCCCACACCCATTACCCATCACCCCACCCATTCACTCACCCATTACCCATCACCCTACATCAAGGCTTCCTCAATTCTCGCAACCCACTTTTGTTTTCACAATTCTCGCTAATAGGCTGCTAAAAAAAAAAAAAAAAAAGTGATCGGATCATCTCATAAGTGGGCTTATGACCTTCCCCTGGTCGACCCGATTCCAAAAATGTGCCATATGAGGTGTTTGCGCCACGGAGGGCGGAACCTATACCACACACACACACACACACACACAGACAGACAGACAGACAGACAGACAGACAGACAGACACACTTTCGCTTTTATTAATATAGATAGATGTATATTTCTTCACTCTCTCATAATGGCATTTCTTTGATGTATTTTACTGTTTTTTATTTGATAATATTATAGAACAAACATTTACAAAGATAACGGTATATCATATATACTGATAAACCATAGGAAGGGAGATGGGAGTTATGTTCGAAAATGTCAGGAATCGTAAAACTGGCCTCCACAGGAAATAGCCCAAACTGAGTAGCAAGTCCAGTATACAGTAGTCTTTGGACCTGCTCAAAATGGAAATGTCACCAGAGGTCTCTGAATGAGGAGTGTGAGGTTAAGGTCTGATAATACTGATATCATATAAATAAAATGTGAAGTGTAGTGTACCTACATACACTAACTAATACCCCTTAGTTTGCACTTAAGTATATATATATATATATATATATATATATATATATATATATATATATATATATATATATATATATATATATATATATTGAGTGAGTGGTCACAATGAGGGGTATAGTAGGTAAAATGTGAACTATAACATCTGTGGGACGCTGAGTGGTAAGTATAAACAAAATACTAATATATATATATATTATATATATATATATATAATATATATATATATATATATATATATATATTATATATATATATATATTATATATATATACATATATATATGTATATATATATATATATATATATATACATATATATATGTATATATATATATATATATATATATATATATATATTAATAAAAGCGAAAGTGTGTGTGTCTGTGTGTGTGTGTGTGGTATAGGTTCCGCCCCCCGTGGCGGAATCCCATCATATACCACATTTTTGGAACCAGGTTGACCAGGGGAAGGTCATAAGCCTAGTTATGAGATGATCCGATCAATTTTTTTTTTTTTTTTTTAGCAGCCTATTAGCGATAATTGTGAAAAAAAAGTGGGTTGCGAGAATTGAGGAAGCCTTGATGTAGGGTGATGGGTAATGGGTGAGTGAATGGGTGGGGTG
>JACEEZ010021806.1:106563-111563 GCA_016584305.1 Chionoecetes opilio | reverse complement strand
CTATAGTAATTTCACGAAAAATTACAATACTCGCAATTTGCTGAAGCAACATCTTGGAAAATGAATACATATATAAACAACAATATGTCAACAACACTATAGCCGCCACTGCACTAATGTCACCAGGCGCCATATATTACGAATTTTAGCATCACTGCAGACTTAATTGTATATGTGTCACTGAAGACATGTATAGTGTTATGTAGATAATGTAAACTACGTACTGTGCACATATGTTCAGTGGCACATACAAGTCTGTAGTGATGCAAAAACTCGTAATATATGTAACCTGCGACATTAGTGCAGTGGTGACTATAGATAGTGTTATTGACAGTAAATTAAATGAGATTTCATCATTCAATTTTTCATAGTCATCCCTGCAACTTGACTTCCCATTGAGAAGTTCTTGCAATATTGTTTTGCTGGGACTGTTTCTTCGTCCAGTGATTTATAAACCTGACTCTCATCACACACAAAATTATGACCACTGTTCACCTCTCGTATGCCAACGAGGAGGTTATTACTTATTACCTGAGGTCAAATTAATAATTAGGATGTTGACAAGATGGACGCCTGCCGCCTCCAGTACAGTCCTCGAAAACGCGCGCTTTTTAAAAATGTTTGCATTTCTGCCCGGAGGACCGCCCACTCGATCCCCCAGCCAATAGGAACGACGAATGGGACGGGGCCAGTCTCGATGTATTTTCGCAAGCATCAGTCCAGCCTGGACCGGTCTAAACTGGACTGGACCAGGGTGGTGAACGTCGCGAAAGCGCGCTATTAATGGGCAGGGCATGTGGGTGATCTTAGGCCACTCGACGGTGCAGAAATATTTTAAGTGGATTTATGGGTCTCACTCGGGATCGAACTCGGGTCTTCGAGAACGCCACACGGTGACGCTAACCACTCTGCTACCGCCTCCCCGAAATGATTTAGTAAATAATATATGAATCTATTACCACAAAGTGTTTTACCTCTATTTGTGCACTATATGCAATAATTAAAAAAATATTACATAATTCGTTTGCGGTTTGCGGACTTGCGGTTGCGGAAGTGTGAACTTCAAGACATTTGCGGACTTGCGGTTGCGGAACTTAAGGATTGAGGTTTGCGGATTTGCGTTTGCGGAAGTGGATTTTCGTTTGCGGTGTCCACCTCTGACACACACACACACACACACACACACACACACACACACACACACACACACACACACACACACACACACACACACACACACACACACACACACACACACATATTTCCCCCTTCAATCACAGGTACTCTCAACTACTCTTATATCTCACTAAGCCTCGAAACTAAAGTGAAGACTGCCATATCAGGAACATTGACGGAAAGGGATACAGAAAAAAGGGGCACAAACGCGGCTCTCAGATCGATCAAGAAGTATTGAATCTGGTAAACAGAACTTACGTGTACTAATATAAGGTTAAAGTAATCGTCCAGACCCATTTTTTTTTTGCCTAATTATGTTGAATTTCAAACATTCAAAACACCTAATCCACCAAAAATAATTGATTTCCAGGCCTTATTTCCGTAAAACCACGACTTTTGTAAAAAGCGCGCGAAAAAAAAAATCTTCCCTCCAACAGGGCTACGACTGTTATTGATGACGTCAGAACAGGGACGCCCGCAGACACTCTGTCTGACACCTGTCGGCAAATGTTATGATGAGCGATTGTACTTCGGTGTCAGACAGTGAATCTGTCGCTGTGACCGACACTCTTCCACACACACGCCTGCACACACCCTCCTTCCACACACACGCCTGCGCACCAACACCCTTCCTGCACACACACAAACATACACACACGTGTGTGGAGGGCGTGTGTGTGGGAAGGAGGCGTGTGTGCAGGCGTGTGTGTAAGAAGGGTGTCGGTGTGCAGAAGTGTGTGTGGGAAGGAGGCGTGTGTGCAAGCGTGTGTGTGGGAAGGGTGTCGGTGTGCAGGCGTGTGTGTGGGAAGGAAGCGTGTGTGTAGGAAGGAGGCGTGTGTGCAGGCGTGTGTGTGTGCAGGCGTCTGTGTGGGAAGGTGTCGGTGTGCAGGCGTGTGTGTGGGAAGGAAGCGTGTCTGCAGGCGTGTGTGTGGGAAGGAGGCGTGTGTGTGGGAAGGAGGCGTGTATGCAAGCGTGTGTGTGGGAAGGGGGCGTGTGTGCAGGCGTGTGTGTGGGAAGGGTGTCGGTGTGCAGGCGTGTGTGTAGGAAGGAAGCGTGTGTGCAGGCGTGTGTGGGGGAAGGAGGCGTGTGTGCAGGCGTGTGTGGGAAGGGTGTCGGTGTGCAGGCGTGTGTGTGGGACGGAGGCGTGTGTGCAGGCGTGAGTGTGGGAAGGGTGTCGGTGTGAAGGCGTGTGTGCAGGCGTGAGTGTGGGAAGGGTGTCGGTGTGCAGGCGTGTGTGTGGGACGGAGGCGTGTGTGCAGGCGTGTGTGTGGAAAGGAGGCGTGTATGCAAGCGTGTGTGTGGGAAGGAGGCGTGTGTGCAGGCGTGTGTGTGGGAAGGGTGTCGGTGTGCAGGCGTGTGTGTGGGAAGGAAGCATGCTGCACCCATAAAGGATGCATGCATGTGGCATATAGCAAAAAAAAATCTATCAGAAACACCCAAATATCTTCAAGTACTATTATATTTATCTCTGTGTTTACGTGCCTCTGATCAAGCGCGGGAAGAGGATCCTCCCTGATGCTACGTCACGGAGCCTGAGCCTGAGCGTCTGCAAATCTTGAGTGTGTTTTGATAACTCGGGGAATTTGCAGATTTTGATTGCGGATTATTTAAAAACGGCTGACTGGATACAAAAAGTGACGACGTATTGTTGATATACTCGTTAATGGCTATGATTTGATTGCATTAAATCAGGAATGATGAAATGGTCTGGACGATTACTTTAATGAAAAGAAATATCCCAAAATCATACTTCAATCTATATCTTTGGTTAGTAAGGAGTGTAGTAAAACAATATATCTACAACAAGAAATGAACCCAAAGAACAAAATATTCATATGAAGGAAAGAAAGGATAGAGGGAATAATGTTGAAAAGAGTCCTGCAGATAACAAAAACATCATTATTATAGAAGTTACGCAGGTGGTGAGATCATGAAAAAAGAGACCTGGTATGAAGGATGAGAGAGAGAGAGAGGAGAGAAAGATAAAGAGAGAGAGAGAGAGAGAGAGAGAGAGAGAGAGAGAGAGAGAGAGAGAGAGAGAGAGAGAGAGAGAGAGAGAGAGAGAGAGAGAGAGAGAGAGAGAAAGAAAGAAAGAAAGAAAGAAAAGTTATCATCAATCATTTAAACAAACACAAACTGCAGACGGTTTGAGTTTCATACAAAAATAATTCAATAAATCAAGTTGTGTGCTAAGTTGCGTTATTCAATTTAATTTCTTTCTTCCATTTCTACGTTTTTCTCGTTTCTCTTCCTTCTTTCCTCACCACCATCCCTGTCCTTATCCTCCCCTTGTTTCATTTTCTTCATATTTTCCTTTATGTCTTCACTCTCGCTTCTCCTCTCTATCTCTTTGTCGTTATTTCTTCTATCCATACCTCTTTTTTCCATCTTATCTTCACTTTTCAAACTATTACTCTATTCCTTCTTATCTTCACTTCTTCCTATCTCTTCACTCTTCTTCATTCACTCATATACTTCCCTCCCTTCTCTTCTTTGTTCCTCCTTTTCTTCTCCTTTCCGTTTACCTCTATTCTTATATCTTCCTCTTCCTGTCTCACTCTCCCTGCTTCCTCCTCTCCCGCCTCTCGTCCTCCTGTTCCCGCTATCAAGCGGTGAGAGAGACGTCAAGGTTTTCTGTATTGCCCCCAATCACTTGGCAATCCAACATTCAGGCAGAGGGCAGAGAGAGAGAGAGAAAGAGAGAGAGAGTGCGCGCTAGCCGACCCGGATTACAAGGTGTTCGAGGCCAGGAATGACAAGTCTCTCTCTCTCTCTCTCTCTCTCTCTCTCTCTCTCTCTCTCTCTCTCTCTCTCTCTCTCTCTCTCTCTCCCTGTAAGAACTAATAGCCTCCAATCTTTTTTATCGTTGTAAATCGATAAACTTAAAGATATTGGTAAATAGTCTCATAAAATAAGCAACAATATAAAAACTAACAGTACCTTATAAGCTGAAATGACATGGATAAAAAAAAAATCGTAATCATGTCAGTTTCCCCTAAAAATATAAACAAAACTGCTGGAATGAAAATGGTAAACAAGCAGGCAGTAGGAAGAGAGTCTAGAAAACATTGCTGGTTCGGCAGAAACAGCACGTTATTCCTATGTAAATTGACTCTTATGGGACAAAATTCAAGGTAAGATCGAGGGTAAGGCTAATTTGGCGCAGAGGAGATGATAGTTGGCTGAAGGTTGTTGTGGAGGAGCTGCTTGTGGGGATAAGTGTGATGCGGAGGGGGGGGGGGGGAGAGAGAGAGAGAGAGAGAGAGAGAGAGAGAGAGAGAGAGAGAGAGAGAGAGAGAGAGAGAGAGCAAATATATACGGTGAGTGATAAGCAGAAAATCTTGTGTCTCAGTTCATCAGGAGTTTTCAGACTATTTTGTAACTTACACAGGAGTTAGGCAGGGAGAAAATTTGTCACCACTTCTTTTCTCTTTGTATGT
This sequence comes from Chionoecetes opilio, assembly GCA_016584305.1. Classification (NCBI taxonomy): domain Eukaryota; kingdom Metazoa; phylum Arthropoda; class Malacostraca; order Decapoda; family Majidae; genus Chionoecetes; species Chionoecetes opilio. The sequence goes on along the minus strand of JACEEZ010021806.1, from coordinate 106,947 downwards.
GAATTACTTTGAAGATTATTTGTTGGAAAGTAACTGTAATTATATCAAGATAGATGATAAATGGATAGATAATAACACATTATGCTTAGGGTTCTTGTCTTACTGTACGCAGATGACACTGTTATAGAAGCTGAAAACAAAGCAGATGTTTGTAATGAACTGAGAGTTATGCAAATGTACTGTGACAAATGGAAATTAGATATCAATTGCAAACAGATAAAAAATATTACATTTTTCAAGGAAATATCAGGGAATTATAACTCAGTTTAAAGGGGAAAAAATCGATATTGTTGAGGATTATAAATACCTAGGTGTTACTATGAGTTACAATGGAAGCTTCAAAACATGTCAGGATCAGCTTTGTCAGCAAGGAAAGAGAGCAAT
>JACEEZ010021806.1:81563-104063 GCA_016584305.1 Chionoecetes opilio | reverse complement strand
GAGGCGCGGCGACCTTCCTATCAATTATAGTTAGGATCCACTCTAGTCTCACTTTCACGCCCTCCTTTGTTCTTCTATTCCTCTACCTACTCCTCCTACTCTTCCTGATTATCTCCCTCCTTTTCCTCATCGTCCTTCACTACTTTTGTTTTTCCTCCTCGTCCTACTCTTGGTTCACCTTTCGCGGAGAGGGGTTCAGATCTTATGTGAATCCCTTAAACGTGAAATAGGTGCCTTGCATGCTTTTCTTAAGATAGACAGCTGAGGAAGGGAAACTGGGGTCAGAGGAAAGGAAATCTATGTCGCCAGAAATAGTTTTAGAAGTAGGGAACTAAAGGAAGTTGTAAGACGAGAGAGAAGAAGGGGTTAGATACAGCTATTGGGAAAATTGGCAAGATGCAGATGAGTAGCTTAAAGGTTTACTATACAAACGGTAGGAGTATTTTAAACAAGTTGGATTTACTGATAGGAATAACTATAGTCTATTCACTTAAGCTGGATTCTTGGGAGCTGCTCGCTGCCTAGACGAGTTTGTAAGGACGTCGCTGATTGGCTGATAGACTCGGGCTGGGTGGCGATGGTGGTGGTACCTGCCTCGCCGCAACCCAAAACCCTTGCCTTGCCTTAGAAAAATATTCATATTTCTTGGCTTTACTCATCTCTTACACAAGATAGGCCTATTTTGTTTGCATCAGTGAATCAGGCAGTGATTGTTCAACAACAACACGCCATTCATAACTCAATAGGGTAAAAAATAAAGTCATGACTGACTATCACAAGAGTAGGCGGACTTTTAGGTTTTCAGTGCATTGAAATGTTGTACTCCTACTCGATATTACCAAACTACCAGATGATATTTATGAAAGCTGAGCCTACCATCGTGTTCATAATACATTGCTGCATATCATGAGCATAAAAAAATTACACTAAGACTACACTAATATTAAGATAATTGAAGGAAAGTAAAAGAGTGTATAAACATTTTTTCTTGCTTATTTTGCTTCAACTCGCTGTAACTCCATAACTTTTGGTCGCATTCAATTTTCAAGAACTGTTTCAAAATCCTTATACTTTTCCGCTTCCTGTGGTATGTAGCACGTACCAATAAGAAAAAGAGTAGGTGGTCAAAATGGCTAAGAAAGTTAAACTACTACTGCAAACTGGCACAGTGACGGGTGAGCATTGCTCCCTATACAGAAGAGACTTTTTCTCGGGAGAGCTATCAGAGGCTCCACCCGTCACGGCACCAGTTTGAAACAGTTTAACTTTCTTAGCCATTTTGACCACCTACTCTTTTCCTTATTGGTACGTGCTACATACCACAGGTAGCGGAAAAGTATAAGGATTTTGAAACAGTTTTTAAAAATTGAATGCGACCAAAGCTTATGGAGTTACAGCGAGTTGAAGCAAAATAAGCAAGAAAAAATTTTTTATCCACTCTTTTACTTTCCTTCAATTATCTTAATATTAGTGTAGTCTTAGTGTAATTTTTTTATGCTCATGTTTATGCAGCATTTTATTATGACACGATGGTAGGCTCAGCTTTTATAAATATCATCTGGTGCTTGGTAATATCGGTGGGAGTACAACATTTCAATGCACTGAAAACCTAAAACTCCGCCTACTCTTGTGATAGTCAGTCATGACTTTATTTTTTACCCTATTGAGTTATGAATGGCGTGTTGTTGTTGAACAATCACTGCCTGATTCACTGATGCAAACAAAATAGGCCTATCTTGTGTAAGAGATGAGTAAAGCCAAGAAATATAAATTTATTTTTCTAAAGGCAACACAAGGGTTTTGGGTGCGGCGAGGCAAGGTACCACCACCACCACCACCCAGCCCGAGTCTATCAGCCAATCAGCGACGTCCTTACAAACTCGGCTAGGCAGCGAGCAGCTCCCAGCCCAGGAATCCAGGCTTAAGTGAATAGACTATAGTGTAGAAGATTTTGATATAATAGCATTGGCAGAAACATGGTTAGATATAAAGGCAAAGTATTTAATCCAGAAGTTGAGATAAATGGGTACTCGTTATTTCACAAGGACAGGGGTGACATGAGGGGTGGATGAGTTGTACTTTATGCTAGGGATACATTGCAGTGTTTTGTTAACAATGTTATAAAAACAGACGCTGGTGTAGAGTCTATATGGGTGAAAGGTAGGGAGGAAACTGATAAAATGGTCTTGGGTATAGTGTACAGGCCTCCAAACGAGGATTCCTTCCTATATGACAAGAAATAAGCAGGGCTTGTATGTAGATATCATAGATAATGCATGGTAGGAAATTTTAATTTTAGGAGCATTGATTAGGATTTAATTGTAGGAGATAATGACGGAGAGGAATTGTAAAATTATTTCCGGATAACTTTCTAAAGCAAGCAATCAAGGAGCCTACTAGGGAAGACAATATTCTATATGTATTACTAACAAACAGGAAAGATTTAGTTACGGAGGTAGAAGTTGGAGGTCAGTTAGGTAATAACGATCATTGTGAAATTAGCTTTTGCTTAAAATGGGAGGAAGGTTCTAGAAGTGTTAATATGCACAGGGTACCTGACTTCAGAAGGGCTAATTATGAAGGATTAAGAAGACATCTGGAAGGGATTAACTGGGATTGGATGGAGGAGGAGGTGAGATCTGATACCAGGGCAGAGGGTAGAGTCAGTGAGGTCAGTGCTGATGAGGCTTACACATTTTTTGTCAGCAACTTTATTGCAAGTCGGAATTTTTTTTTTCATAATAGGGCAATAAGATCAAGGAAAAATTATCCCAAATGGATGACTGCAAGTTTCAAACAGAACATAAGACTAAAAAGGAACATGTACAAGATTGTTAAGTAGGACAGGCAAGCAGAGATCAGTATAATGTGATGGCTAGGACAGTTAAGAAGTTAACACGAACAGCAAAGAAAAACTATAAGATTATGGTTGCTGGCCAGGGAAAGAGCGGCCCTAAAGGATTTTTTCAAGTCTATTAAACAAAAGAGTAGGGAATTGGTGGGTCTGTTAAAAATATAATAGGAGGAGATGGTAAGTTCTGGTGAAGATATGAATAAAATTTTAAATGATAATTTCTTAAGTGATTTTACTTAGGAGAACATGCATATGATACCTGATAGGGAACAGATGTTTAGAGGAAAGGATGATGAAAAACTCAAAGATATTGTGATAACTAAGTAAATGGTGAAAGAGGGTATAGATATAATGAAAAAGTTTAAGTCACTAGGACCAGATTAAATTTATCCCAGTGTATCAAAATAATGCAAGGGGGTTCTTAGTTAGTCGTTAGTGCACATTTTTAGGAAATCAATTGATTTAGGGAAGGTGCCGTTTTAATATGGAGCAGAGGTGACGTAGTCCCCATTTTTAAGAAGGGTGATAGAGGATTAATGTCAATTATCGACCAGTCAGTCTGACTTGAGTGGTATATGTAAATTATTAGAATATGTTATAGCAAACAACATTAGAGAGCATTTAAAAAAACATAGTTTAGTAAATGATTCGCAACATGGGTTTACCAAGGGTAGGTCATGTCTCACAAATTTATTGCGTTTGTATAGGAAAATTTATGAGGCAGCAGATAATGATCAATCAATCAATCATTGGGGGCATACGCCGGGGGGCGCGTCGCCTCGCCCACCCTACGACGACCACTCCCGGGGGTCACCACGCGCGAGTTCCCATGCAGGCTCCTTTCCCATATCAAGCAGCTCTCGACAAGAAACATCAACTTGCCCCGGCCACAAGCCTTGTGGGCGCCCCTTGGCCTCCTCCACGCCGGATTGTCTCTTACAGATACAACCCGATGGGAAGGATCGGTTTCAGGGTAGCGTGCCACATGCCCATATAGCCGAAGTTGGCCGAAGATAATGATGAGGATTATGATATTGTATACCTGGACTTGAATAAGGCATTCAACAAGGTACCGCTTGCGAGACTCTTAAATAAGGTTAAGGCACATGGAATAGATGGGAAGGTTCTTCGCTGGATTAGGTCTTGTATAAGCGATAGGCAACAAAGGGCTATTATTAATGGCTATAAATCTGAATGGGGACAGGTAACAAATGGGGTTCCACAAGGATATGTTTTGGGACCATTACTATTTTTTATTTACATCAACGACTTAGATAGTGAGAATAGCAGTGATATCAGCATGTTTGCTGATAATACTAAGGTAGTTAGGATTATTATATCACAGTCTCATGTGACTGACTTGCAGGGAGACTTAGCTAAGTTTAATGAATAGGTAGTCAGGTGGCAGATGGAATTAAATATTAACAAGTGTAGCGTAATTGATGTTGGTAGAGAAAATCCTTGTAATAGTTACACTATACGTAATGTATCACTGGAAATATCAGAAGGTGAAAAGGAATTGGGTGTGCGGGTAAGCTCAGACCTCCGTCCTAGGAAACAATGTATTGTAGCTAGAAATTGAGCTAACATGGTTTTAGGATTCATTGCCAGGAGTGTTAAAAGTAGAAGTGCTGAGGTTATTCTAAAGTTTTATTTCTCTCAGGTTCTAATGGGGTACAGTTGTGGTCCACGTATTACATGAAGGATATAGCATTGTTAGGATCAGTGCAGAGAAGAATGACAAAAATGATACAAGGGATGCGTAGCTTTAGTTATGAGAAAAGATTGAAGCTATTAAATTTACACTCACTCGAGAGGCGTAGAGTAAAAGGTGATCTAATAAGCATCCCTACTACCGCAAGATGGCCAATAATCCTCCTTCAAGTTTTGTGGTAGATTTTCACTGTTTGTGAATATATAAGTTGTAGTTTATAAGGAAGAAGTGATTAGACAGGGACAAGTGACCCATGACAACAGGCAAGTGATGACTTTAGACATCGCAACTCCTTACAAAGAGCTCAAATGAACCTACAATGACATGTAGCCTACAGCTAGACAGATATACGAACTCATAGAAGAACAGGTAGAATGAGAGCGCCTTCCACCTGCACACACAAACACACTAAGAAGTAAGCAAGTGGTAGGGACACATTACGTACCTACCAGTTGCTTACCTTATGACGAGGCTCTGTTATGACTCTGTTTTCTTGGTTTAGAAGCCTCTGCACATCAGCCATTACCTCAGGTCTTCTCTTTAGTGTTGTCAGCGAGAACAGAGTACAGTAATATAGCACCTGGAATATCAATTTCGCGCAAAATAACTCGAAATTCTTCCATCGCCGTAGTTTTCCCTTCATAGGTCCACCCGCGGCGACCCCGACTTATCCCCATAATGCACCGATGTAAACACACCGTGACGTAGTTATGGGTAGGGTCCATTGCAAGTCCCTGCTTTCCAGTGGGGATCACCAGATTATTGCCAACAATCGCAAGAAATCCATCGGGCGGGGGTTACTGCGCCTTGGTATTAACAAAAGCTGCAAGTTATTTAATCAATATCTTCACAATAATGCATAATTGTAGTGTAATTTATGAAATTGAAGATAAGCTGCCCTAAGAGTCTCCCCTGAAATAGCTTGACGAAAAAAAAAATACAGTGTAACATGTTTGCATAGATGGTGTGTACTTACGTTACGTAGCTCCGCTCCCAAACACACGCTCTGGCTGTGGGGTTGACCCCGGTTGAGTGAACAAATGACATTACTTCCTTTTATTAACGTGGTACACTCAAACTTACTGACCTCTTCCTTTATGGCTGGGAAAGTAATTGATAAAACGGTGTTAGGGCTGTATGGGGAATGTTAGGAGTGAAGCAGGAGGCTGTTAAATCCGTGCTCCATCCTGGCGTTGCCAAGTTTTACCAGATTAGCTAATAACCGCTCAGACCTGACCCGCCAGACCGGCAATCTTTTCTTACCACTTCTCACTATTGAAATCAGCATTACCAATGCAAGTAGTAGTTCATTTTGAAGTTATAAGAAACGAGATGATAATGGGAATGACGGTAGTGAATTTCTTTATTTTAAATAATATTATTAATTGTCCAAGCTCGCTTCGCTCGTTTGGACACTTATTTCAGCCGAAATCATTCTTTGGTACTAAATAGATTGGTGAATTTGTCATATAGGCTTGTAAAATGTTTACTCCACGAATGTGGGCAAAGAGGATACAGGAGCAAAGTCTTAAGTCGAGGCTTAAGCTCCAGGCGAGTCGTCTCTTAACTCATTTATGCTAAAATTCGTAATATATTGTGCCTGGCGACATTAGTGCAGTGGCGAGTGACTGGCGACTATAGTGTTTATAATAATAAGTAAATAGTGAGGAATGGCGGGGAATAAAATGTGTTCGTAGCGTTCACAACAACAGTGTCTGAGCGTCGCCGAGGAGGCAGCCCGCTTGTGTTAGGCCTCATATAACCACTATAACTCGTGTTTTTAATGCCGTTATAGGTGTTATTTAGGGTTAGCGTGGTGTTATATACGTGGTAGGGTGTGTGTGAGGTGTTAAATATGCCATTTCAGCCGTGGGTACAGAGAGGAGGAAGAAAATGTAAGTATAAACCCGTGTTATTTTTTTTTTGAGCTCAGATACCTGGGATTAATATTGCTAATTTATTGGTATATTTAAGGTGTGCCGTACCTTTAGACGTGTCCAGTACGTGTATGTAGCTCCCTGCTTTCCCTAATAGGCATGGGTGGGCCTCCCGAGGTTTATTTAGAGCGGAATGTTTAATATAGTAGCGAGGCGAGCTCCAGCCGCTTGGCTCTGCCCACTCCTAGTATAGGTTTGAGGTTGAGTTGGGAGTCACCCAGTAGGATCTCTGTATGAAGAGGGTAGCGCAATCCATAGGCCCTATGTTCTCTCTCTCTCTCTCTCTCTCTCTCTCTCTCTCTCTCTCTCTCTCTCTCTCTCTCTCTCTCTCTCTCTCTCTCTCTCTCTCTCTCTCTCTCTCTCTCTCTCTCTCTCTCTCTCTCTCTCTCTCTCTTCCTTTCTTCTCTCTCTACGTGAAAGAGAGAGAGTGAGAGAGAGAGAGAGAGAATTAGAAAAAGGTTTTTTTTAACCAAAAACCAAACAGTCCTACGTGTTGTTGTTCTTATTTTAACGGCGTTGATTCCCTTTTCCTCCTCCCCCTCTTGTTCTTCACCTTAAAACCAATGCACGCAAACACACGCACGCAGCCACACATGCCCCTCTTTCACACCTACAGGGGTTATAACCAAAAACCAAACAGTCCTACGTATTGTTGTTTTTAGTCTAGCAGCGTTGATTCCCTTTTCCGCCTCGCGTGCAAGTTGACAGCGTTCTCTCACTCCTGCCAACATTTCTAGATGGTATCTGGTCCAGCTCGCGGCCCCAGTTCGGTGTTGACGCCACCAGGTGATTATTAAGAAGTAGCAGGCAGGCCACCTTTAGACCGCTGCTCCCTTCCACAACCGTCCCATTTAATTTTCCCGCTTTTTAATTGATAAGAGATAAATTAGCGGGTGTAATTGGTGGGTGTTGTGGTGTGGGGCTGTGATGATGGTGGGACGAGGATGACAGGGCGAGGTGGTAAAGCGTGTGTAGGGGCTGTGGTTAGGGCGAGGCGAGGGTGAGGACTCACTGAGTGAGAGCTTCCAGTGGTGGTGCATCGGGGCGCCTGTGTAGGTAATTATTTAGCGAGCCCAAGCTGTTTTATGGCGGTAACACTATTGGTGGTGGTAGTGGTTGTGGTGGTAGTTACAGTAGAAGTAGTAATAGTATCTTAATCTTAAATAATATTTTGTAATCTGAAGTAATATTTTGTAATCTTAAGAAATATTTTGTAATCTTAAGTAATATTTTTTGTAATCTTAAGTAATATTATATTACTGGTTACCTTACTTTTAGTAGACAGACAATATTTTAAGGTGAGGGTCATTAAAAAGTTGACTTTAGCCTGTGCGAGCTTGGACACGTTCCACATCTTTAGTGTGGACGTCTATTTCCTAGTATATTTATCGCACGGGTTTATAAACCTGACACTACTCACAAGTTCGAGACGACCTATTATACTAAACACATTCTCCGGAACTATTGTCCTGATCACTATCATCTTCGTTATTGGGTTTCACGTCTTGCAATACCAGCCAATGGACGACCACCACCTGGCACCTGGTGGTAGTGGTAGTGGTGGTCGCCACGGCCTCCTCACCAGTTAATCAGTTATCACACCCATATAAGGCCTCCTGCACCTAATTTGATCTTAAATATGACATGTGTGCATTAGGGTGCATCAACTTTATATATGAAAAAAACACTTTCCTTTTTTTGAGTTGTCTATGTTTCAGTTTTGTTCCATTATAGCTAAGAACCACTCTGATGAAATATTTAAAAAATTGAAGTAGATTTAGAGGTCCCTCCAAGCCCATGTAAATTTAATAGGGTCATCGGCCAGAATTAGCCTCAAAATGGCCATAATTTGTTAAATTCTGCACTGGTTACGTAATGTATAAACATTAAAAGTCAAAGATAATCGTTCAAAATGAATAAATATAATTACTTTCAACATTTTTAGACATACACAAATATATTACAATAATTAAACATGGCTTTCTTGCCAAGTTATTATTAATTATTCAGACGGGAAGAACTCAAATGTTCCTGTTTAGGATTACTTGTACTAAATGTACACTCCTAAATTAATTTACAATATTAAATGAAGTGTAATATGTCAAAATGTTTGAGATAAAGCAAAACTATTATATATTAAAACATAGCTTTCATGTGATCTGTTCTATTCATTATGTCTAATGGGAATAAAATGATAAGATTTTAAGGATTACACACACTGAAAATTACACTATGCATTAATGTATATGTTTGGTCACTGAATTGTCACAAATATTGTCCCTCATACTGTCTAAATCTAATAAAATTCCGATGTTAACTTCACAAATGAATAAATTTACTCAAGAGCATCAGTATTGCTACGTTTACGAAGTTTACGTAGATTGGTTGTTGACTTCCTGTCCTCCTCAACAACTTGAAGTACATTCTGGAAGTGGCCATCGGACCTTGCAGTGTCAACGAAATCAGATGAGAGTTTCACACCTCTTTCTGCAGCATCATTAATTACACTCACTGAGGCCACATTTTCACTGCTAGCTATGTAGGCAGCACTCATGCCCCATTCAGCCACGGGAAGTTGAAGAAAACTGTCATCAATCTCTAGACGGTAGATAGTAAACCAGGAGTCTACTTCAACCAGGTCACTCAAGCGTGTTGATGCAGTTATCGTTGGGAATTTGGGTTTGCCCCAACCTGCCCCAAAGCGATTCTGTGGAGCATCTAGTTCACCAAGAAGAGGCTTGATGTAAAGCACGGCATCTGCGATAGCTTGACGATCCAAGGGTGGCACTAATAACTGGCACTTGCTCACTAAACAGTGCTAATGGAATCATCTCCGCTGTTAGATACCAGAGATGCCGCTTCATTGCTCGGATTGCAGACTGTGAAATGGTTTTGTTGCCAATCTCATATTGCAGCAGGCGTTTGTAAAGCTGCAAATCATTCCATGGTGCATCAACAGACTTCATGCAGGTGAGCCACCAAACACCATACACATGAGTGACAAAAGTAGCAAACGCACGAACTTTGGAGACTTGATGGTGAGTAGTAATAGTACCTCGTGGCAGTTCAGCAATGTGTTTTTCACTCAGTGCTATTTTCAAGCAGTACAGCAATTTGGCTAGCCATCTTGCCTTATGAAGTGCACCTGGACGTTGGAAACGCACCTCACTATCTGAAGCATTAAGGTACTGTCACAAACCACAGATGCAAAGTTGCCCCAAAGTGGTGGCAAGCTGACACTTTACAAAACACAGATGATCGTATAGCTTTTGAAGGAAATTTACCCAGGTTCGAGGTGAGGGAATATAGCAAAGGGGCAGGTAATCTTACAAATTACTTTAATTTACATATAACACAATAACAAAAGGAGCCAGCATTAGTAATATCTAGAACAATCCCATAACCAATAACTTTAACATAATACCCAAAACACAGACTTTTGACATATACAAATACACAAAATATAAGAATAACCTAACTGGAGGAAATGAAGCAAAGCAATCACCACCCGTGAAAAAATAACACAATACTCAACCTTGGTAGGTGCTTCTCTAGCCACTCTCGAGGAGAGAGGAGGAGGGAGGTCGTGCCCAGTGGAAGTCGAAGAGCCTCTGCTGAAGTGAGCAAAACTAACCCTAGACATCACCTCGGATAGGGTAGGGAGAGGGAGGCGGCGTGGGGAGAGTGGTAACGAGCGTCTCAACAAGACTTGGAGGGAGAACTAGGTGTTACACGCTGACTAGAGGTAACCACCCGTGCCTTGCCTACGTGACCCCCGTCACGCTGACAAAAGTAGAATGTTGTGCATTACACCCCACCGCCAAAGACCTCCGTAAGGCTGATGAAGGAGGTAAGAAGAGTCCAGGAGCGGTGAGGCGAGGGGTCCCATACCCTCACGGTTCTAGATGGGAGCACGGGAGAGGGAGTCCGCAAGGACGTTATCCACCCCCTTGATGTGTTGAACCGTCAAGTTGTAGGTTGAATTTGGAGGGCCCATCTGAGGATGCGTTGGTTCTTGGTCTTCATGGAGTGTATGAAGGCCAGTGGGTTGTGGTCGGAGAACACCAACGGGGAGCGAGGAGCGAGGTGGAGATAGCAGTCAAATTTCTGTAAGGCTGACACCAAGGCTAGTGCTTCCTTCTCAATGGTGGAGTACCCCCTCTGGTGTAGCTTCAGCTTCGCAGAGTGGTAGGCGACAGGATGAAGCACATCGGTAGAAGTGTCAGGTTGGAGAAGGACCCCCCCAACTCCGACTCCACTCGCATCTATTTGGAGATGAAAGGGTTGATTGAAGTCGGGGTTCCGTACGACAGGGTGAGAGGCCAGCAGGGTCTTGAGGCTGGTGAAGGCCAGGTCACAGGCGGGAGTCCACCGGAAGGGGACTGAGGAACTGGTGAGGTCTGTCAGTGGTGCAGCCACAGTAGAGAAGTTGCTGCAGAACCTTCGGTAGAAGCCTGCCATCCCAAGGAATCTCAGGAGCTCCTTACGAGTAGCAGGAGTGGAAAGGGCAAGGAGGGCTTCCACATTGGCCTCCTTAGGTTTCACCTCGCCATGACCCACGGTGTGGCCCAGGTAGGTCACCGAGCCCTGACCGAACGTAGACTTAGCCAGGTTCAAGGTGATCCCGGCTTCCTGAAGTAAGGAGAACAGACTCTGTAATCGGGTCAGGTGGTCTTGCCAGGTGTCAGCCACGACCACTATATCGTCCAAAATAGGCGGCTGTACCCTCCAAGTCTTGTACGATTCCTGTGATCATCCTCTGGAATGTTGCAGGAGCGTTACACAAACCAAAGCTGAGTACTTTATATGAAATAAGCCAAAGGGGGTAACGAAGGCTGAGACAATGCGGGCTCTGGGGTGAGTAGTATCTGATAGTACCCCTTTTGGAGATCGATGGTGGTGATATACTTTGACTGACCTATTGTATCAATAATCTCATCAATGCGGGGAAGAGGGAATGAATCACGAACTGTGACTCGATTGACTTTCCTATAATCGGTGCAAAACCTGAATGAGCCATCAGGTTTAGGTATAAGTATACAGGGTGAAGCCCATGGTGACAAACTAGGTTCAGCTAGATTATTTGTTAACAGGTAATCTACTTCCCTTCTCATTATTTCCTTCTTCTCGGGGTTAAGTTTTGTATGCACTTTGTTTAATAGGTCTGGCACCTGGAAGCAATTCAATATCATGGTGCATAAATTTACAGGTCCCAGGAAGGTCAGCTGTAACATCAGGAAATTGTGAGAAGAGGGAGGAAATGTCATGAATTGAGTGGAAGACAATTGAGTCATGTAATTAGTAATGTTACTTAGCCAGTACGAGTTCAGGGGTTTTCCCCATAACAGGAGGTAAATCCTCCAAAGTTGAATCACATTGTGGCTCAGGCTCAGTCAGACTTTCAGGACACTGTTCAGGATTCATTCTCTCCACAACTAAAATACTTGGGGCTGTAAGGTCTTCCTCTGTATCTCTGGAATGATAGTGTTTAATTAGGTTAACATGGACCATTTGAGTGTTCTTCCGCCTATCAGGGGTGGAAATAACATAGTTAACTTTACCCAGTCTTTTCTCGACCAGATAAGGTCCCATGTACTTTACTTTCAGTGGTGATCCTGAAATGGGAAGGAACAACAGAACTTTGTCTCCTGGTTTGAATACACGAATGACTGCCTTGTGCTGTTGCTTTATCATTCTCTGCTGGGAAGTAAGAAGGTTTTTGATGGCAAAAGAACGAGCATTACTCAATTTGGTTGAAGGTTCTGAATGTATGATTCCACAGAAACTGAGGAGGGAGTAGAATCTAACATTTACCTTTATGATTTTGAGAGGTTCTCTAATTTGTCTCCCAAACAACAGCTCATACGGAGAATACCCCAGGGACTCCTGTGGGCACTCTCGTACAGCAAACAGGAAAAAGTCCAGCTGTTCATCCCAATCCAGGTCATGCTCACAGCAAAACTTTCGTAAGGCGGATTTGAGAGTCTGATGAAAACGTTCCAGGCAACCTTGGGACTGAGGGTGGTAGGCACTCGAAGTTACAGAGCCGCCCCTAGTTCTCTCGTAACCTCCTGAAATATGGTACTAGTGAAGTTGCTCCCTTGGTCTGTCTGAATTGTTTTAGGGACACCAAATGTGGTAAAAAAATGCAGTAAGGGCTTGAGCAGGCTTTGGAAGTAACCGTCTTGAGAGGAAAAGCTTCGGATACCTGGTTGTAACGTCCATAATCGTTAACAAATACTGGTTACCTTTACGGGTTTTAGGAAGAGGCCCTACCACGTCCAGTACCACTTTCTCAAAAGGTTCAGAGGTTACAGGTATAGGATTTAGGGGGGCAGGAGGAATGACTTCATTTGGCTTTCCTGCCACCTGACAAGTATGACATTGCTTTATGAAGGTCTTTACCTGTTGTTTCATTCCAGGCCAATAGAAGTTCACTAGTAATTTCTTATAGGTCTTGTTAATTCCTAAGTGACCTGCCAAACCATCATGTGCCAAAGTAATCAAAGAAGATCGCACAGAGTGAGGAACTACAATCTGGTGGTACTCAGCCCACGAATCAAGGTGTTTCATTTCAGGAGGTCTATATGCTCTTAACAGAACATCACCTTGGTAATAGAAACACGGAAGGGTTGTTAGATCTATAGTCTCCACAGCAACGTTTCTGATCTTAGATAAGGTGGGGTCGTCTTGTTGAGATTGCACTAATTCTTCCTTAGTTATACTTTTCTTATTAAGACACTCTAAAGAAGTTTCAAGAGCTTTGGTGGAGGAATGGGTCTTTAGTTTACTTTGAGAGCGAGTAACAGCACAGGAGGGATAAAGAGGGTTGTCAACTGAACTAGCGGGTAAGGGAGTATCAGACACCTTAAGGGTAGGAACAACTAGTTCTCCCACTAGATCGTTACCAAGTAACATTTGTACTCCAGAAACAGGTAGAAGAGTCTCTTTTATTGCTAGCTGTACCTTTCCAACTAACAGTGGACAATTTAAATACACGCTAGCAAGGGATAAGCAGTAGCAGTGGAAAGATCTGTGAGCAACACTTTCTCACCTGTCAAAGCAGAATTTACATTTGGCAAAACATCCTTGAAGAGGACTGACTGTGCTGCAGCTGTATCTCTCAAAATAGTGATGGAGACGATGGAGTGACTTTATCTAATGACACAGACCCTTGGTGAATGAAAGGTTTAAAAATTTTAGAGGAGCTGGGAACATTACAGGTAGAGACAGGTCTCTGAGGTTGGAAAGATTTGCTAGCAATCGGAACTCTAGTAGAAATTTTACAATGAGGGTGTTTGCACTGTGAGATGGTGTGTCCTGGTTTCTTACAATATGTACACATTATAGAAGAGTTATTATAGGAATAGTTATCGGGACCTCGAGATATACTACTCCTAGTACCAAAAGTATAGTCAGAGGAAGACCTAGCACCTCTGGCCTGACTCTCCGTCCTCCCCCGACTGCGTACCAAGAGCGAGTATGAGTCAGCCACTTCCGCGGCATTTTCCCAGGTGGCAACTCCTTTTTCCTCCACGTGTCGCAGGATATTTAATGGCATCTTATTTTTTACTTCTTCTAGTACAATTAAATTAATCAAAGATTGTAAGTCGTTAGTGTCTGTGGAATCCATCCATTTTTTCAGGAATCTCATCTTTTCAGTGGCAAATTCCATAAAAGTTTGTGAAAATGATTTAATCATACTGCGAAACTTTTGCCTATAAGCCTCTGGGGTAATCTCATAAGCCTTGATAATACTGTCCTTCACGAATGTATAATTCTCGAACTGCTCCAAGTGTTGAATACCCTTGAGCCTTACCAGTGAGTTTTGGGAACAAGATAGTGAGCCACTGACCTTCAGGCCAGTCATTCACCCTAGCAAGACTTTCAAAAGAGCGAAAATAACCATCTACGTCCCTCTTCAAAAAGCGGGAGGAGAATAGTTGCTTCAGAGGGTTTGAACTTGATTTTGGCCTTATGCTGGCTTTCCTGCATTTGTAATTCTTTTCCTTTCATTTCTAGATCTTGTTTCGCCTGTACTTCTTTTATTTCAACTTCGCGGAGTCTTACTTCTCTATCCATCTCTAATTGTTGTTTAAAATGTCTGTCTTGAAGTTTTTTCCTCCATCTCTAGTTTTGTTTAGCTAGTCTCTCCTCCATCTCAAATTTTACTTGAGCTTGTCTGTCTTGAAGTTTCTCCTCCATCTCTAGTTTTTGTTTAGCTAGTCTCTCCTCCATCTCAAATTTTACTTGAGCTTGTCTGTCTTCCATCTCCAGACGCTTTAGTTGTATGTCATAATCGAATTTGTACTGCTGTGGAGTACGTGGTTCAATGAATGCTTCCCTAGGGGCTAGTGTCTCCTTAGCAGGAGTTTCCTTTTCCACCTCAGGAAGAGTCATCTGAAGGTCAAATTGGGAAAGAAGCGAACTTTTTGGGGGTTTGATCCCCAGAAGAGGTGCAAGGCGTCAAAGCATCTATTGCGTCTGGGGAAAGAACTTCTAAGTTTACTAATCCTTCAACCACTACGTTCTTTATTACTTCTTTTCTAGCCCTGGGATTGAATGGTATTTTATAATTGGATGCAACGGATATCCAATCCTGTTTGCGTAAGTTTGTCAGAGCTTCTACTTTAGGGTCATGACTAAAAGCTTCTAAATCAAACTCAGACATGTTGAATAGTAAAGAGCTTATCCAACTTGAGAAAAAAATAAACAATGAAAAGGTTGGCAGTGATCAGCAACGGCTGTTGCCTACGGATACGATCGCAGAACCATTAGCGAGTTTGTGAGGCTAGAGTGACTCAAAGGACACTTGATAAGAGTCATAGGATACTTGATAAGATACTTGAGATACTTGTTTTTAGAAACTCACTAGAATAAATGATAGTTCTTGGCGAATCGTATGGATACTTGAGAAAATGAAGGGCACAGAGTTAATGAGTCAATAACATCGTTCCTATGGCATGACAATTAGATCCAGAAACGAGCTATTGATTGAATAGATAGCGTAGTTCGTACGGCATATACAAAAAAGATCCGGATAAAACGACGCCGGTCGTTCGTACGGCATAAAAGCAAAAAGATCCGGATATAAACAACGCTATGAGATAAGACTACTACACTACTGCCTATGTATATAGTCCTATAGACACTCTTTCCAAAAAGCACAAGATTCAGAAAAAACTGGAGGCTGAGCACAAAACACTAAAATCCACACAAAATATCAATAGATGCCAATAAAAGTCCCTAAACACCAACACATAATAGCTAAACACGAAAATTTTATCACTCAAAACAAAACACTGGCTGTAAAAGGTAAGTATGCAAATTAAGGGGGGGTGTAAGTAATTGACCTTTCACGATAACTACTTATCCTGGTCACGGCACCATTAAAATGTCACAAACCACAGATGCAAAGTTGCCCCAAAGTGGTGGCAAGCTGACACTTTACAAAACACAGATGATCGTATAGCTTTTGAAGGAAATTTACCCAGGTTCGAGGTGAGGGAATATAGCAAAGGGGCAGGTAATCTTACAAATTACTTTAATTTACATATAACACAATAACAAAAGGAGCCAGCATTAGTAATATCTAGAACAATCCCATAACCAATAACTTTAACATAATACCCAAAACACAGACTTTTGACATATACAAATACACAAAATATAAGAATAACCTAACTGGAGGAAATGAAGCAAAGCAATCACCACCCGTGAAAAAATAACACAATACTCAACCTTGGTAGGTGCTTCTCTAGCCACTCTCGAGGAGAGAGGAGGAGGGAGGTCGGTGCCCAGTGGAAGTCGAAGAGCCTCTGCTGAAGTGAGCAAAACTAACCCTAGACATCACCTCGGATAGGGTAGGGGAGAGGAGGCGGCGTGGGGAGAGTGGTAACGAGCGTCTCAACAAGACTTGGAGGGAGAACTAGGTGGTTACACGCTGACTAGAGGTAACCACCCGTGCCTTGCCTACGTGACCCCCGTCACGTTGACAAAAGTCGAATGTTGTGCATTACAGTACACCATGGACAGCTCACAGAATTAACGGTAGTCATCTCGCTGAAATTCTACAACATTTGTGGCACATTCTACCATTTCAGCTTTCATTGGAGCTAACACCTCCTTTTCCACTGCACTGTGATGATCTGGGCAAAATAGGAGTGCTTCTGTTGAAGTATGTGGCAGTGAATGCCAGTTGCTACG
This sequence comes from Chionoecetes opilio, assembly GCA_016584305.1. Classification (NCBI taxonomy): domain Eukaryota; kingdom Metazoa; phylum Arthropoda; class Malacostraca; order Decapoda; family Majidae; genus Chionoecetes; species Chionoecetes opilio. Next base: position 87,352 of record JACEEZ010021806.1, on the reverse strand, counting down.
AAGTCAGGTAAATAAGGATATGTCTGGTGACTTTGATGCTTCAATCTTCAAGTCTTCAAAGACATGTGAGAGTATCACTTCACCAACATGATGGCGACAGGCAGACCATAGGAGTGGTCGCTGTAATGCATCCTGGATAGCAATGCAAGCTGCTGTAAGGTGGCTTGTGTTTGAACTTGTTGTTTCAAAAGTCATGTTGACAATTCTGTCTGTGCAGTGCCACTCAGCCATGAATTTCATTGTAAGGTCTGCAATGATTTTCCCTGTTGATTTGTTGGTTGCCTTCTTATGGCTTGGAACCCCAAGTAGCTTGGTGTGTGTAGCATTACCAACAAGTACTGTCAGACGCTCTTCAGTCACACGGTGGTTTGTAAGTGTTGGAGTTAACTTGCTGTCCCAGTGCAACGTGCACAGCTTGGGAGGGTGTCCAGTCATCAAAGAATTCTTTTTGCAATATCACCAACAACCTTACGCCTTGCTCGATCTGCTGTTGCATATGACATCGCAACCTGAGAGAGCTCCCCTCCAGATTCAACTATCACTGCTTGTGGTATGCAGCGGGTTTGCATTGGTGTCATCTCAGTCTCGTTGCTAGTGACACAATTTTTGGGTTACTAAGCAAGTCAGGTGGAACAAAAGTGGTTGTCCCAGGCCATTTCTTTAGTGAGGTTTTCTTTGCTGTGGTTTAACTGCAGCAGCACTAGTTTCTTCCTGACACAAAGAGAGCTCTCTTTAGTAGCAGAATCTTCACTGTATTCCTTACGACAGATCAGACTGGACAGTGCTGGAAGTAGCTTCCATTTCTTCACGAAACACGTTTCAGTCGCTTCGCTTCTGCCTTTGACGAGAGGTTCGCCGGGGCATTTTCGCTTAAGAGTGTATTAAGAACCGAGGGTAGCAGCCCTATCACCTTTCATTGACTGGCAGAAAGGCTAAATCTTCTTGGTCCTTTTTAAGGCTCTCGACATTTGATGGCCATAGCTTAAAATGTCGATGCTAACAGGCGCTGCGAGTCTTCTAGCCGGCGCAGAGTGGATGGCTTATTTCGGCGACTCTTGTAAACGCAGTTTATTGTTTTCATCTAGCAGCTCAACAATTTTTTCACAAGCTCTACGCTCTGTGACCATTGGAATGTTCGCCTTGTTGTAGAATATGGCTACTTGCTGCAGAACCAGCTTGGCCGTAGAAAAGCGACGTGTTGCTTCAACAGACCCAGGTCTTATACTGCGAGCAGCTTCATTGCAGTTATACATCATGCACCTCAAAACTTGCAAACAAGTTGGCAGTCTGGAGCCAGTTATTGTAGCATCGTCTTTGCAGATTGCAGTGCCAAGTCCAAACACCTGAGTAGACTGGCGAGTTGATGAGGTTTGCCATGACTTGGTAGGTTTTGATGAGTCAGACACTTAGTCCGTAGCTGTGACTGGATGCTGAATCAGTGCTGAATCTGCAGATGAATGTAAATTTCTATTTAATTTTAAGTTTATTATTTGTTATAAAAGAGAAATATTCAAAAAACACATTCGTAGGACTATAATAATAGCATCTACAACGTTCTACATAATAGTTCATAATATGGAGAATATTTAGATGCCTCGATCATTTCATTTTGATATAAAGGACCTATATTACGAAATTTAACATTGCGGAGGGACCTCTAAATATTCTTCATTGTGAAAAATTTTAAACAAGAGCTTTTTTTCATCAAGTGGAACAACATTAAATACCAGACAGATCAATTTTCGAACTTTCATTTTTTTGATGCACCCTAGTGTGCATTCACAATATATATATATACTAGCCGCAAAGCCGCCCTCCGGGCGGACTTTTTGGCTAGCTCCTGCGGAGGGCTATTGGTGGGCCTTTGGCCCACCACCTGTGTTTGGTAGGCCGAAGGCCCACCAAACACAGACTCTCCAGATAGCCCCTTCTAACTTTCCTGAAATCATGGATGTAGAAATGTATGTATTAACGCCAACCCATTCACATCACCCCCAACCCATTCACTCATCCATTACCCATCACCCCCCACCCATTCACTCACCATACCCATCACCCCCCACCCATTCACTCACCCATTACCATCACCACACACCCATTCACTCACCCATTACCCATCACCCCCATCTATTCCCTCACCCATCACCCATCACCCCCCACCCATTCATCACCCATCACCCCACACCCATTACCCATCACCCCACCCATTCACTCACCCATTACCCATCACCCTACATCAAGGCTTCCTCAATTCTCGCAACCCACTTTTTTCAGTTATCGCTAATAGGCTGCCTAAAAAAAAAAAAAAAAAAAAAAAGATCAGATCATCTCATAAGTGGGCTTAAAACCTTCCCCTGGTCAACCTGGTTCCAAAAATGTGGTATATGATGGGATTCCGCCACGGGGGGCGGAACCTATACCACACACACACATACACACACATAACAGACATACACACACACACACTTTCGCTTTTATTAATATATATATATATATATATATATATATACATATATATATATATATATATATATATATATATATATATATACATATATACATATATATATATATATATATACATATATACATATATATATATATATATATATATATATATATATATATATACATATATATATATATATATATATATATATATATATATATATATATATATATATATATATATATATATTACCCTTGGTTATGTTGAAAACTCATGCACCTGTAATGATCTGGGAAGAAATATTATGGAAATAAGGGCAGACCGTAGTGCATAGACAACGCAATCCGTCGAGTGTACACAGTGATTCTTGTATGTCACCAAGCGGTGCAACGGATCGCAAAAAGCTCTTGAATATAGATAAAGGTTGTTGGTTCGTGGTGGTGGTGGACGTGAGTATTGTGGTGATGGTGGTGGTGATAATTGTTAAGATGGCACAGTGATGGTTGTACTATGTGGTGTTTTGTGGTGGCGGTGGTTGATGTGGTGACTGTAGCAGGAGTGGTAATGAGCATTGTGGTCGTGTGGTTATTGCCATATGAAGGGTGAGGGCGGGTAAATACACCATTACGTCACCACACGGCCATTTAATCACAGTCGCAGTCGCGGAATAATTATTTGATTACTTGCAATCCCTTTCATTACATTATTGCCTGTGAAGTGTTGGTGGAGAGTGTTTTGAAGCATGAAGTCTAAAGCATGTGGGAGTGGGATAGGGACGTCAGGGCTGCGTAATAGGGTGTTGAGAGCTGTTCAGGGTTAGGGGAAAGGGAGTTCATTGTCACTAGGATTAGGTAGGGTTAAAGGGTGTTGGCTGGGATTAGAGAAAAGGAGGTTAGGGAATATTGAAACAAAGGGGAATTGGTAGAGACAGAGTCGTTGGTGAAGTAGAAATGAAACAGTATGCAGGAGGAGGCGCGGGGCTATGAGGGATGAAGGGAGAGCCTGGTGGTGGAGAGTGAAGCCCGGTTCCCACCTTCCCGCTTGTACGGCCGCCATAAAACAACAAAGACGTCACAATGACGTCACAACAAAGTCTACCGCACCGCCGTACCGCTGTACGGCCGCCGTACAAAGTTAAATTCAAGTCATCTCTCCCGCTCGGCGGTGTCCGCTCGAGCGGAGTTGCCAACTGTGCCCAGTTACCACAAATACCACTCAAGCGGTGATGATGGTGACGTCATTGTTGAGCGGTGTTGTTGTAAGACGGCCGTACAAGCGGGCTGATGGGAACCGGCCTTGAGGAGGAAGGGCGAGGGACGTGTTCCAAGGCAATCCATCACACGCCTACACAAGCACTGACCCAGCTGCTCCGCCCTTAGGGTTACTGGCCTGAGGGAGGGATGACGGAGTGACAGGGCTCAGCTTAACCTCACCAGGGGCTGCGTGGTCTTAGTTTCTCTGGTGCTTAGCTGAAGGTTATGAAGAACAGAAAGTGATTGTTGTATGTCTTGTTTCTTGTTCTGTTTCTGAGACTATATTAATGACAATCAGGAGGGTGATCGGAGGGAAAATGTCAAGATTAAAAGTAAATGAGAATTTGCGGTAAGTTTGATTAGGTGAAGCTCTCTTCACACATTCCATAATCGACCACGATAGCGCCACCAATTTGATTAATTATTGACGCTATCGTGAAATTTGACCACGATAAACGCAGACCACGATAGCCTCACAACAATGTCACGCTGCCTGTACGTATGTGTCATGACGGTCGTAAGATGGTCACGATGGAGTCATGACAGCTGTAAGACTACGTCACGAATGAAAAATCAACGATCATTTTGTCGTCACGATAGAGCTACGATAACCACGACAGTGCCATGACGGTACCATGAACGTATCACGATAGCGTCAAGTGCTAGCCTCACACGTGGGCGGGGGTTGCCATGGTGATGGAAAAGGAAGGGGGGGTAGAGATGAAGGTGGGAGAAACAAGGGTGGGGGTTGGTGATGGGGTGAACGGTAATAATGGCACAGGTAATAATGGCACAGGTAAAAATGGCACGGTAAAAATGGCACAGATAAAAATGGCACAAGTGAAAAAATAGGAAAAAATGGCACAGGTAAAAAGGGCACAGGTAAAAATGGCACAAGTGAAAAAATAGGAAAAAATGGCACAGCAAAAAAATAGATACACTATGGTAAACTGGACAAACAGCGGCTCGAATGAGCAAACCTTTACCTCGATACACTCCCTTGCCTCGACGAGAAAATAGATATTTAACAGACGTCTCTTCGTCTCATAATGAGTCACAATATTGATATAACATATAACCTATTAAACATAAGGCCTAACAACCTATTGAACATAAAGAAATGATTTCCTATACTTAAATAACAAAAAACAAATAGCCCTGTATGGGTGACGAGAGATTACCAATACCCTCGCTGGCAATTCAAATTCACATTGAGATGTTCACGAGTGTGAGAATGAAACAACACGCAATGACCGAAACGCAAAGCAACTTTCAACTCTTTCAAAACAATGCCACACACCACTAGCTCATTGTTTATATGAAGTAATTGTTTATCTGTGTAGTAAAATCTCTATGAATTTTTGTAAAACAAATGCCACACACCACTAGCTCATTTTTTATGTGAAGTAATTGTTTTATAGATGCGCACGCCATCTATTAAATAAATACTGAACAAAATAAATGCCAGACACCACTAGCTCATTGTTTATATGAAGTAATTGATAAGCTATTGTAGCCGTCAAGTAGGCTACACACCATCGATCTCAGTGGCCCTACCACAACCCCATCATGGAAGTCATAATGAGCAATAAAGGAAAAGAGAAGATTTGCTTCCAAGGATACATGTATACGAAACAGATTATAAGATCAACTACTATCAGATGGAGATGTGTTAATAGAACATCTTTTTGTAAAGGCACCATGACCACCAGCCTTGATATAACTGATCCTGTACCAGCAAATGACCACAACCACGCTCCTGATTATGCTCCTATCTCAGCTACAAAATGCATCTCCAACATGAAGAGAAAAGAAGCAGAAACATAAGATAAACCTAGCCAGATTTACAGCAATAACCTGGATGACTTATCAGCTGAAAGAAAGGCGTTACTTCCAAGTGAGGACATCATAAAGAGAACTTTGCGTAACCAAAGATCAAAACTCTATCCACCAGTACCAGAAAAACTTGAGGATCTGAAACTGAAAAAAAACGATTTGTAAGTTGATATATATATATATTTCAATAAACTTATTGTAGTTGTGCCATTTTTTCTATTTTTTCACATGTGCCATTTTTACCTGTGCCA
>JACEEZ010021806.1:49063-76563 GCA_016584305.1 Chionoecetes opilio | reverse complement strand
CTACGCACTGAAGGTGTGGATGTTCCGGAGCCAATTCAAGCTCACAGCGAGGGAGGAGAAGGGTCTGCGGCAAATCGCCGTCTTCATCAGTCGCCTGTACGCGAAAGCCTGGACACTGGCTCCGGAGGCCGCAGCTGCCCCTCGACACGACCTGCAACTGCTGAAGGATTTGACGACCTACATGGACGTCAACCGGGACGTGGGCAAGGAAGCTCTGACCAAGCTGCAAGGGCACCTGTGGTACCTTTCGGAGGAGATTGTCGCTCTGGCGCTCTTTGACCCCCTGGTCACGGTGGAGGAGAAGAGGAAAATCCTCACCTCACTTCACACCACGGTGGGAGATACATTTCCAGCGAAGCGCCCAAAGCTGCCCAGCCAAGCCGTTCTGGACTCCAACTGCAAGACATGGCATCAATCAACACGCGACGGTTCTTCCAGAAGCTGCGCCTGGAAGACGGCTTCCTCGACGCCGATCCCGCGGCCTGGCTGTAGCGGGAAGAATTCCGGACAGCGGCGGCCTTCGTGCAGGGGATAGCGGTCATCAACGACCACGCAGAGCGAGGAGTTGCCCTCATCGAGGAGTACAACCGAAGGCTAACTCAGGATGAGGAGCAACTGCAATTTCTCCTCCAAGTTGTCTCTCGTCATCGCGCGGAGTTCCCGGACTCCAGAAAGAAGACCGTGGCTGCTGGAATGGCGGCCTACCAGGAGCAGGAGCACTAAGTCGGACGGGCCTAGGAGCCTTGTGAGTAGTCTGTTAGAGTCTTCTAAAGAGACTCAGATTGTGTTCATGGACCAAAAATGATACTTCCATGTTGTGTTAAAGTATACTGCAGTTACACTTGATTTACGTTGGGCTACAGCCGCTACAAAATATGTATTTGAGGTAGAAAGAAATTTTGCTTAAGATTTGTGAAGTTCGAAAATGGTCAAATTTTCGGGTGTTTCGTTTTTCACTGATATTAACCTGTGGATTGTGGTCATTTAACTGTGTAATGAGGTAACCATTTATAAAACACTGTATGATTGTGTGTTATAAGCTAACATTTTGGGAATGAATGGCACAATTTTTTTTTTCAAGGATTGTTGTTTTTGATCCTCAGGGTGAAACTTCAAGGTCGATGAGGGAGGAATAAATGTTGTCCGATTGAGAAACAAATTCACCAGGAGAGTTTTCTCGACTATTCCAATGAATTCCGGGGGTTGGAGCTTAGACTTTCCGAGTTTCAATTTTAAGGACCACCCTAACACACACACACACACACACACACACATAACACACACACATACGGTAAGGGGGAGACAAGAAGGTCCCTTCCTGCTTGCAGTGTTTTCGAGGGGGGCAGGTGCATTGTCTTAACCGTAGCGGCAGAGGCAGTGATAATGTTGGTGTGGCGGTGGCACGCGGTGGGTATGTTTACTGAAAATGATCTGACCTAAGACAAATTAACATAGCTATACATTTCTTTTTAACATATTTATTCATATTTGTATTGTCTTCTGAGTTGGCAATGCGGGGAAGCGAAGGCGAGGCCTTAGTCACTAGTGCAATGATTCTCGGAGAACGTTTGGGAGAAGGAAAGTAACAACACAGAAAAATATGCATTCATTTACTGTGGTAAAAGTCACGCCGTCACCTCCTCCCCACCCTGCCGCGATAACTGGCCCTCGTCCCCTGGCCCTTCCTTCCCTCTTTCCTTCCTGTGTTTGTTTCATCGACGCATAGTTTCTTCTCCTTACCTCATCAGTCGCTGCTTTTGTGCCGACTAAATCAATTGACGTCTTTTTCCATCTCGTGGTTATCGTGCTTGTTGGACATGACGAATATTTTACGTTGTGCAGTGTGTTATCCGTCGTTTGTATGTGCTGGGCGATGACTGCTTTCCGCCGCACAGTTTTCTAAAAAATTGTGTATGACAGTGATTTTTATAGTATTTAGAGGTATTCATAATGATATTCATATGGATTCATTAAATACAATGTATTTAAATACTCATAAAAGTATTTCAATACTGTATTTAAATACATGACAACCAATGTATTTATAAATACATTGCTAAATACACAAATGTATTTAAATACGTATTTAAATACAAATGTATTTAAATACTGTCCAGCTCTGCATGATACAGTGTATACATTTCTTAGTATTGAGTAAATGTACTTGTAGTAGCTCACACTAACTCTCAATAAATTTGCTCTCAGTAAAGAAGGTTACTACGTCTTAAGGTTAATAGGTTTGTCGTTTACGCTTTTGCACCAAAGAATGAAGCTTAATGCAAAGCCTATCAAAAGTTGAACTATACTTTGATGATTTTCGGTGAAAGTGATGAAGATATTTTTTATAGAAATGTGCTTCAAACCTTTATCTTTACGCGGTTCATGCAGGGTATTATAGATAACTATCATAAATTGTTATCCAGGTGTTTTATTAGATGTTTACTGGCTCTCAGAGGAAGGGGAATAGACGAAGGAAGAGGTGGGAGAGTTGTCTATGGAAAGGAAATCTGGCTTAGCTTTGCGCATCATCGTTAACATTTAGTTTGACATGTTGACATTTATGATATTGCATATATTACAAAAAAAACTGAATATATAAAGGAAAGGATTTGGCGGTTCGAGTGAACATCATGGTAGTTTGACATTATGGAGGAAAGTGTCAAGAGAGGACGTCAGTGCGAGGGGCACCTCTCCACCCTGAGTTCCCGGGCAAGGCTGGGCGTGTAGCAACTTTTGCGCTTGTGAAAGAGTTTCTAAAGGTAGGTTCACTCATAGCCGACCTCGTGCCCCGACCTGACCCGACCATTGAAAACGGCTACAAACGTGTGAGAACGGCTCCTAGACGGCTCCGGTCTGGGCGCCCATCCGCGGTTCTGCTAGTGGTCGGGACGCAGCGACGAAGCGGCAGATTTTGTCGAGCTTGTTAACAAAATCAGGACAGGTCGGGGCGACTGTCATAGGACGGCTTGTGGCGGGACACGGTTGTATTGCAGACGTTGTCCTGCGCGGCTGGAGCAAGTGGGACTCGGCGGGACCTGGCGGGATGAGAACGCCATCTGTAAACCGTTGGAAGGGGGCGGGGCAATTTGGCAACGCCGCATCCCTCCGCATCCCGCCGCACCCAGGTTGCGCCACGTTGGCGGAAGGCGGACGGGAACCTGAAACATCTCGAGCACAAATAGGCATATGGTGTTCTTGGCCACATGGGATTTGAGACTGGCGTAGGAGTTGCCACTTGCGAGAAATATCAAGGTTACGGCCACTATAACTTCAACGTCGGGGGCTTCCTCCACTTGGTGATATGACTCTCCAGACGCGGCCGCACACGCTCACAAATCTCGTTGAACATCTCGTCGAACCGCAGGAAATTCGTGTACAGTTCCCTGTCTTCGACTGCCAATTCCTGCATGAGGGTGTGGTAGTTGTCAAAGGTCTCCCTCCTCAACAGGTAGTGCTTCACCCACTGAGTTCGCCGTTTCTCCCTCTTCATAATCTGGTCGAGCTCGCACATAACCTTCTCTAACGAAGAGCACAGTTGTTGGTGGTAAGCCAAGTACACATGGACTTGATCTGGAGTGATGTTGTGGTAGGCCATGATGGGGAACCTATGTTGATTCGCCTAGGGCATGTGCTGGACTGTGTTTTGACAGCTGGCACGTTCGCTTTTAAATCACCTGTGGATGCCGTTGGGGGGGCATCGGGGGGCAGCTCCCGTCCTCAATACGCCCGTCGGCTTGCGGTCGGCTTGCGGGCGGGACGCGCGCAGGACGTAGATGTGTGAGGACGCCATTGATCGGGACTGCCACCAGGACGCTGTCGGCATCCCGACTACGTTACGAAGGTTGGCTCATGGACGCCTTCTGGCGATGAGGTGACGAGGTCAGGAGGTCCTTAGGACGCCAGTCATGGGTGGTCGGGGAGGTATAGCCTCCCGACCATTCCCTTCCTCCAAATTTTTAAAGCCGGGACAGGTCGGGGCACGAGGTCGGCTAAATGTGAACCTATCTTAAAGGAAAATTGTTCAGTGACAGGTCTTGGCGGAAGGGACTGAAGAGAGGGAACTAGGAGGATGATGGAAGAGGGCTGAGAGAAGGTAAAGAAGGAAAACTGAATGAGATGAAAAATTGAGTGTAAAGCCCCGTCCTCACGATCAAACAGTGTGCGGAGGGTTCTGCCCGGGAAAAGCCCGTGCATTGTGATACACATAAGGACTGGTTGGTCATAGGTGGGCGCCGATAGCTGGTAGGTGGCAGTGGCGGCTGCGGTACGATCATTATGGTTTGTCGCAGGAATATTCGCTTGACAGTTAAAGCGAAGAGCATAGCCCTGTGCACTATAATAATTGCGGCTGTTATCAAAAAGAAACGAATGGAGAATATATAATGGTGCAAAGAGTAGTTGGGTCACCGAAACGTATAGGGAAGTCATGGTACGATCTTACGTGAACTGCGTGATGGACATGAGAAAGACTTTTACAAACTTGTGGCTGAAGTGGAACCATACAATTATAAAGAAAAAGGATACCATTATGAACGACAGTATATCTGCTGAGGCTCGTCTGGAGGACAACTCTCTTATTTATTTCAACTGGGTGCACCTACACGTCACTTCAGTATAGAACGAGGATATCCCTCATCAACTTCTCAAGCCATGTAGGAAGTACTCAACGTAATGTAACGTAAATGTTCTCAATCCCAGCACCAGACTATTTTTTTATATATTTCTGCATCTTTCCCAGTTCCCGTGGGCTGATTTCGAATTTCTTTAACTTTTTTCTTCATTTCGGCTTAGGTAACTGTGTTCCCACTTCTCTTCATATCCTCTTTGATTGCATTCACTGCCGCTGTACGCTTGTCCCTATCCCTGTAAACATCCACTTTGACATTCCAAGGGCAAAGGTGCTGGCGATATAGCTCAATTAACATCATAGTTGCCCCCACAGCCCCACGCACGCGGGAGCAGTTGCGGCCCTTCTTGTCCCGTGCCGTGGTCGCACGCAAGGGTCGGTGAGGCTTTCCCTGCCCTGTGCCGTGGTGGCACGCGGGGGCTGTTGAGGTCTTCTCTGCCCTGTGCCGTTGTGGCACGCGGGGGCTGTTGAGGCCTTCCCTGTCCCGTGCCGTGGTGGCACGCGAGGGTCAGTGATACTTTCCCTGCCCCGTGCCGTGGTGACACGCGGGGGTCGGTGAGGCCTTCCCTGTCCCGTGCCGTGGTGGCACCCACGGATCGGTGAGGACTTTCTTGCCCCGTGCCGTGGCGACACGCGGGGGTCGGTGAGGCCTTCCCTGCCCCGTGCCGTGATGGCACGCGGGGGTCGGTGAGGCCTTCCCTGCCCCGTGCCGTGGTGGCACGCGGGGGCTGTTGAGGCCTTCCTTGCCCTGTGCCGTGGTGGCACTCGAGGGTTGGTGAGGCCCTCCCTGTCCCGTGCCGTGGTGGCACGCAGGGGTCGGTGAGGCACTCCCTGCCCTGTGCCATGCTGGCCCGCGGGGGTCGGTGAGGCCTTCCCTGCCCCGTGCCGTGGTTGCACCCGGCGGCTGTTGAAGCCTTCCCTTCTTCGTGCCGTGGTGGCACCCGGCGGTTAATGAGGTCCTCCGTGCCCCCGTGCCGTGGTGGCACGCGGGGGTAGGTGGAGCCTTCCTTGCTCCATGCCGTGGTGGCACGCGGGGGTTGGTGAGGCCCTTCCAAATAGCAGTTTTTGTATGCTTTATGACTTCATGGTCAGTGTATGGTACTGAGGATTTATAAAGTAACTGACTTATGGACTCAAAGGCCAAAATTGACAGTAATAGATATGAATGACACGACATACGTGGTTTGAGTTTCACCAAGCTGAACTCAAATAATTCTTATATGGAACTACGTACAGGATACCTTCCTAAGCCAAGCAATCAAGGAGCCTACTAGAGGAGATAATATTCTAGATTTATTACTGACAAATAGGGAAGATTTAGTTACAGATGTGGAGGTTGGTGGGAAGTTAGATAATAGTGATCATTATGAAATCAGATTTTGCTTAAAATGGGAAGTTGGAAAATTAGGAGTCAACAAACAAAGAATACCAAATTTCAGAAAGGCCAATTATGCAGGATTAAGAAAGCACCTGGAGGGGATTAAAAAGGGGTGTGGAATGGAGGGGAAGAAAGGTTCCAAGGTTAATGTGGTCAAGGGCAGGGCGGTGACAGCTGGAAAGGCCAATTATGAAGGATTAGGAAGACACCTGGTGGAGATTAGCGTTGAAAGTGATGTCGGGGCGGAAGGGGATTATAGCTTATTTGTAAAGAATTTAATTGATGGACAGAAAAAACATATTCCTTATAGGGAAATAAGGTCAAGAAAGAGTGACCCAAAATGGATGACCATTAGTTTAAAACACAAAATTGGAGTAAAAAGAAACATGTATTTAAGATTCAAGGCTGGTCAGGTAAGCAAAGAACAGTATAACGGGGTGGCGAGGACAGTGAAGAAATTAACTGGAGTAGCTAAGAACAATTATGAGATTAAAGTAGCAGGACAGGCGAAAAGTGACCCAAAGGGGTTCTATCAGGTATATAAAACCAAGACAAGGCAATTAGTTGGGCCGTTAAGGTCAGGACAGGGTGAGGTCTTAAATACGGATGGGATATGTATAAAAGTCTAAATGATTATTTCTTAAGTGTTTTTACTGAGGAGGATACACAGACGATACCTGAAAGTGAACAGATGTTCAAAGGAAGCGATGAGGAGAAACTCAAAGATATTGTGATAACTAGGGAAATGGTGGAGGAGGGTATAGATAAAAGGAAGAATTTTAAATCGCCAGGACCAGATGCAGTGTATCCCAGGGTATTAAAGGAATGCAAGGAGGTTGTTAGAGTCGTTAGTGCACATTTTTAGGAAATCGGTTGAGATAGGCGATGTGCCATTATTGTGGAGGAAAGGAAATTTTCCCATATTTAAGAAGGGAGACAGAGGACTAAAGTCAAATTATCGACCCGTAAGTCTAACGTCAGTGGTAGGTAAATTATTGGAATCTATTATTGCAAAAAACATTAGAGAGCACTTAGATAAACAGTTTGATCAATGATTCACAACATGGATTCACCAAGGGTAGGTCATGTCTCACCAATTTATTGAGTTTTTATAGGAAAGTTTATGAGACGGCAGATAATGATAAGGATTATGATATAATATGTTTGGACTTTAGTAAGGCATTTGACAAAATACCACACGAGAGACTCTTAAATAAGGTTAAGGCTCATGGAATAGATGGGAAGGTTCTTCGTTGGATCAGAGCTTGGCTAAGTAATAGGCAACAAAGGGTTACAATTAGTGGTTCTAAATCTGAATGGGGAATGGTGACAAGTGGAGTTCCACAAGGGTCTGTTTTGGGTCCATTACTATTTTTGATTTACATCGACTTGGATAGTGGGATTAGCAGTGATATCAGAGACTTAGATAAACTTAAATGAGTGGGCAGTCAGATGGCAGATGGAATTTAATATTATAAGTGCAGCGTTATGAATGTTGGTAGAAAAAACCCTGGTAATAGATACACCATACGCAATGTATCGCTGAAAAGATCAGAAGGTGAAAAAGATCTTGGAGTGAGGGTGAGCCCAGACCTCCGACCTAGGAAACAATGTATTGAGGCTAGAAATCGAGCTAATAGAGTGTTAGGATTCATTACCAGAAGTGTTAAAAGTAGAAGTGTGGAAGTTATTCTAAAGCTTTATCTGGCTCTATAGTCAGGCCTCACCTAGACTATGCGGCTCAGTTTTGGTCTCCATATTACAGGATGGATATAGCCTTGTTAGAAACAGTGCAGAGAAGGATGACCAAAATGATACAAGGGATGCATAACTTTAGTTATGAGAAGAGATTGAAGTTATTAAAGTTACACTCACTCGAGAGACGCAGAGTAAGGGGCGATATGATAGAAGTTTTTAAGTGGATAAAGGGATTTAATAAAGGAGAGATAGGAAAAGTTAATTCAGCTTTTAACCAGGGTAGAACAAGAAGTAATGGATTCAAGCTGGAAGGGCGTAGATTTAGAAAGGAAATAGGGAAAAACTGGTTCACAAATTGGGTGGTGAATGAATGGAATGGACTCGGTAGACAGGTAGTTAGTGCGGAGTCATTAGAGAGCTTTAAAGAGGGGCTGGATAGGTTCATGGGTGGGGATGAAAGGTGGATGTAGGTAGTGTTAGGTAACAGGAACTACCACGTGTAGGCCTCGCGGCCTCTTGTAGCTTCCTTATTTTCTTATGTTCTTATGTTCTTCCTGCTCCTTGCCGTGGTTGCACGGAGGGGTCAGTGAGATCTTCCCTGCCTCATGCCGTGGCGGCACGCGGGGATTACTTAGGCACACTATAAAGTGGTCACCATTTGAATGGACAAACAAGCTGACTCTACGGCTTATTGAGCTATATTGGGACTGCCCTTGTATATGGCATGTTAAAAGTAATATTTACCAAAATAGAAACAAAAAATATAAAGCTTATGGGGGAACTGCTTGCACTTGTAATAAATGCAGTACATCCTATGAGCACACTGGATATTGTGAAGAAGAAAGTAAATACACTACGCAGTCAATATAGAAAAGAACTGAAAATGATAACTGCATCGAAGAAGTCGGGTGCTAGTGCAGACGACGTATATGTACCAAAGTGATGGTACTTTAACTAACGAGCTCGGGTTCATGGATGACTGCGAGACGCAAAGGGAAGCCACGTCAACCCTGGAACCTCTGAAGGTGGTGAGTTTCAGTGTCCCTCTGTTTTTCACATCACCATATTTTGTACTGTAATAATGACAGTTGGCACCCACCTGCCCACCTATAACATGTAGCGTGTGATATTGAAAAGGTGCACCTTTCACCGACGGTGAGCTAGTTTCGTGTAAACACCCTGTCCGCTGAACAATGGTTGCCACCATGCTCCGACCCCATACCTCGGCACTGATCCCAAGCGTGCTCCAACATCAAATACCTCGACAGTCGACACTGATCGCGTGTGCGAGACTAGGAAGACAACATTTTCTCTGTTATTATGTTATGGGTAACTGTGCTAGAACCAACTAACTGTGAATCATGGGGTATCGCTGGGATGGTAACGTGTCAAATCAACAATTGCACCGTAAGACTGAAGCGAGGCCTATTACCTGCATAGTTTGTCAGTGCCAGCTTCGGCTATATGGGCATGTGGCAACTACCCTGAAACCGATCCTTCCTATCGTGTTCTATCTGTAAGAAACAATCCGACGCGGAGGAGGCCAAGGGGGCGCCCACAAGCCTCTTGGCTAGGGCAAGTTTATGTTTCCTGTCGAGTGTTGCTTAGTATGGGAAAGGAGCCTGCATGGGGATCGCACGTGGTGACCCCCTGGAGTGGCGTCCAAAGGTGGGCGAGGCGACGCGTCCCCGGCGTATGCCCCCAATGATTGCTTGGTTGTGCTAGAACCAGAGAGCAAAAAAATTTTTACAACGCAGGTATTAATAATATTGAATTATACTGATACTTCTACTACTACTACGACAACTGCTACTACAACGACTACTACGACCATGGAGGTAGTATGGGTGGAGACGCCCTGAGCCGCGCGGGTTGAAGCCAGTGAACTGTCGTCAGTCGGCCATATCGTTGTGGGTTAAGGGAACCCACAACTCTACTGCCAAGTAGAGATAAATCATCCCAGTCAAGTATTTTGAGATTCCTGGGAGTAACGTCGGTCTATTCCAGGTTTGTTGGTATTTTTTTTTTTATTATAAAAAAAAAATATCAGATTTATTTGATTTAAATCAGATTTATTTGATTTAAATCAATTTATTTGATTTAAATCGATTTTTTTAATTTGAATTAATTTGATGTTCTACATGAAATCTAACTACTACAGGATATTGTTTAGCATATTTATAACTAAAAAGAGATAAAATAAGTGAATTAAAAATGCATATAACATGAATATAACATATAATGCACATAACAGTACACTCAAAACTGAGGAACCGCCTCGGTACAGAGAAGGCAGCAAAACTTGTTTTCCTTTTGAAGTCCAGAATAAACACACTCCCCCTCATGATCATGATGATGCTTAAATTCTTTGTTGGGCTAACCAATTAAATTCAAGTGGAATTTATTTATTATATGCAGTTACAAGGTACTTTCTCTTACCTTTACTCTGGATAATAATAATTATGAAAAAGGAATTTGTACTATTATGGTTATCTTTAAACTTATCTATACTTTTTCTTAATAATGCTAGTTCCACTATACACTATACATTGATTTAAATGAATAATAATGTTATATCATTTTTGTTGTAGTAATAATTACTTTGCCGGTTAAACAAGAGAAAAATTTGTTTTTGTTTGATAATCATAATGTACATTAAAATTTGCTTAATATCACTTTGGCTTTTTATAAACAAAAGTAACATGCACATTCAACTTTTGGTTATAGTAGTGTGGCTTTTTGTACATAATACATTTTGTACATTTTGTATATATAATTGAGAAAAAAATATTTCTGCTGTGGAAACAATTTACTATCTCAGTGCCACAGTGGATTCCCCCGCACCACACATTTAATCTCACTATGATATAATTATACTACAATAATACAATTGGTGTTCATAAAGCCCATTTGCTTAATTTTCCTTCTTTCCCCTCTCGTTTTCAAATAATGATAAGGTTATGATTTAAATCAGTGATTTAAAAAAAAAACTTTTAGATTTAAATAATGATTTAAATCAGTGATTAAAATCAACATGATTTAAATCAAACAACCCCGGTCCATTCTAAGGTGCACATATATGGATTTCTTTCCCGTTATTATTTTCATGACGAGAATTATACTGATCTCATAACATAGTGATATCAATATATGTAGGTCTCTCGGGTTTGTGGGTATAAGTTTTGCTACGTTGGGGTTGCACCATGTAGGTATGATATAGTATAATATATTATACTTATAGTATGGGAGTACTACCATACCACCTCGCATACTACCTCCATGGGTGGCACGGTGGCATCATTGTTAAAGGTGGGGTGGTGAGGTCAAAGGTGTGAATTGAGTCGGGTAATTACTAGGGAGTGGCGGATCTGTTTTTAAGAGTTGGGCTATGCTTACTCAGGTCAAATCCCCTCTACACGTACACACATACTCTCTCAGTCTTAATTTAGTATTGACCTCGTGAATAGCAAGTAAAGGCAGGAGTGTCGCTCCTTGTGTGTTCTGCTATGGTGAATAGTTGTGTTGCATTTGGGTGCAATGAAAAAGCGAACAAAAAATCTGACCCATCCATTACATTTCACCAGTAAGTTATGCATTTGTTGATTTATAAAATTATGTTTCAAACAAACGTGCATGTATTTGATAAACAAAGACAATGACCTTGTTAGAAAAGTGTGATAACTACTGCACCACTGGGTTGGTAATTGTGTTACTGATAGTAATAATAGTGGTGGGGGTGATGGCGGTAGCTGTAGTAATAGTATATAAGTGTTAGCGAATATGTTCGTAGGATTTATATTAATAGTAATATTATAGTAATTTTGGGCCACTACAATTTTATACTTGCATCAACGACTAAGACAGTAGGATTAGCAGTGATATTAGCAAGTTTGCTGATGATACTAATATAGGTAGAATTATCGGGTCACAGTCTGATGTAACCGGTTTGCAGGGAGACTTAGATAATTTAAGCGAGTGAGTAGTCAGGTGGTAGATGGAATTGAATATTGACAAGTGTAGCGTAATTAATGTTGGTAGAAAATGGTATGAAAAATCATGTCAGATGGTGACCCGGTCAGTAATCAACTAATTTTACTGATCAAGGCTGTAGCTGAGACATATCTGCAGGTGAGATATAGGTACGCAGCCAGGCAGTTCACCGCCAGACATATAACCAATAAAGGGCCCCAAAGTAGGACTAACATGAATAATTTTGCTTATTTAGTGGCATATAAAACCGTGTTTTTGTCGTCCAAGCACCGTCTTGGATGCGAAGACCGTTTTTTGTCGCAATTGAAAAAGGATTGGTTTCTGCGACAAAAACACAACAAGCTTGGTAGGAGCCGAAATAATAATCAATGCAAAACATTGCAAACAATATCACAAAGTAAGTATAACACACATTTCAGCAAGTGTTATTGGATTCGGATTCGTAATCCAAGACGGTGCTTGGACGACAAAAGCACGGCTTTAGTCTCTTCAATATATAAAATGTAGTTTTAAGGAAATGATGTCATGTATAATATGCAATAATATAATATGTAATATATGGTTAATTATGTTATATATATATTATATATATATATATATATATATATATATATATATATATATATATATATATATATATATATATATATATTAATATATATATATATATATTTTCACACACCGTGATATCATTGAGCGCAAACGGTGTAAAAAGTGAAAAGAAAGAGTGGGTATCTCAGTCACCCAGTGCGTGATATATGGCGGACGGGGGAGATAGCGGTGTAGTCCAGTTCCTTATGTACTTTCGTTGGAGTTTTTTGGAGATTTGCAAAACTAAACATTTTCATAAAGCTTAGAGCCTACTGAACCAGGAAATCAATGTTTACATATTTTTCAATCACAATATGGCGGCCATCTTGGATTTTCAAAATGGCTGCCATTTTCGCATGGATTTCACGATATCTCTGCTTCTAATGGTGGTAGACATCTGATCTTGGTGTCAAAATATACATTTTCAAGGGCAAGGAATATAATGGAACAGTGTTTTTGCAATAAAGCATTATACTTATGCTCGTATTCGTAGTCACATACCATGATTGTTTGTAGTAATTGCTATGATTTTGTTCCATTTCTACTCAGTCAAAATTATTCACTTGATCTTGTAGCTGCCATGGAAATTACTAGAACAATCATACAGTACTCCTATTGCTATCACAACAGAGCTGGCATGACATATTGATTTAATTAGGACAAGAAAAAAAGTGAACAATGACCACGTACAATAATGGTATGTGACTACGAATACGGGCATTAATCAAGAAAATGTTAAAAAAGTATTCTTGGCACAGAGAATACTTTTAGTATTCTCTGTAATTATAATTTGTTCTGTTCTATACTTAAATATAGTACATATTTAATTAATTGTCACTGTCAATCTCATCATCAAAATGACAGTAGTTGTACACAGCATCATCGTCATTGTCACACTGTGCGCTGCACAAACACATATCTGTGCAAGGTAAGGCCTTGGACTTGCACGAGCAGTGCTGGGACGAGCAGTCTTTTTTGCAATGACATCTCACCATCTCCAGAATGGCCTTGGGTGCTGGGGGAAGGCTTGTGGTCGTTGGTTTTAGCTGGCCATCATCACCCTTGTGATACCCATTCTGAAGCGGGTCCAGCAGATCCTAATGGGGAAGAGGAGCCTGACCCCAAATTCGTCCTTGCACATGTGTCCTCATGATGTGCTGCTTCAAGGCACCCATTGTAGGTGGCAGCTTGTCACTTTCTGCCATGTACTTGCAAAATAGGTGCCAGCGTAGATCAGGAATGCTTGAGATCTGAATGCCCTTCAGACAGTATGTCTGGCATACAAACCTGGCCAAGGCTTACAGGACATTCTCGCTCACACCTGTGTCATCACATAGCATGGATAGAGCCCTGATGATGTCATCGTCAGCATCTAGGAACAGCTTGAACCAGGTCAGTTTGCCTATTCGTGCAAAGCGACCAGTGTTGTCGGCCCAAGAGAATGCGTGCAATGCTGGCAAAGCTTTTGCCTTCGCTGGTCCCAGAGCTGTCCATATTGGCTTGATGTGAAGCGTCCCTGAAATCATGGAGATTGAGGTGTTCTTTGGCAGCACATCATAATTCGCTATGAGCAGGACAAGAACATTGGTATCAGGAGAGAAGAACGTCATTTCCACATTCCTTGAGGAGTGGGCAGTTGCAGCGACTCCCAGGCTTATCATCAGCGTGTCTGCTTCCTCGTGGTTGTTGTGAGGGAAGTGAACGACATCCTTGTTGCTTCTTGTGTGGCCTGCGGCAGATGTGATGATCAGCTGGGACGAATCTTTGTTGTAGTCCAGTGTTTTCTGAGCCAGATACTCTGTGAGATCGGCCTTTGCCTGGTCATGTGACAAGAAGCGACTCATCATGATGTGTTTGATTCTGGTCTCATCTTGGACTTAATACTGTACTGGATCCCTCCCTTGTCGCCTCTTTTGCCTGGTTCTGTTCTTCAGGGAATCGGCCTTGTAGGTGTCAAACACAAGAATAATTTAATCAAAGTCTCTGGTGAGGTTCACAAGTCTGTCATTAAAGTAAACACTGAGATCCTTCACGGTCACAACAGATGCATGTGTCTTAGTCAGCTTCTGGAGAAGAACCATCCCGTCAACCACTGCAATTTTCCAAATGAGATTGTCAAAATTGAATCAGTCTCCTTGGGGTCTTCTTCTAGTGGTTCCCTTGCTTCTGTAAGTTCTGGCGTTGCCAATTTGTCCAGTGCGTGAATAAATTTGGACTTGTCACTGCATGGCAAGGCCTCTCCATTTGGGGCAAAGAGTGCCCTTGGTGTCACCGTGAACTCATAGGTGCCAACTGCTTGTTTGTGGTCAACATCTCTGTTGGAGCGGGCAAGAACCATCAGCCTCCCATACAGGTCTTTGGTTTCCTTCAGATCCACGACCTTGTCCCGAACTTTCACTAAATATTATTGTTGCCTGACATGTACATCTTGTTCTTTTCTTTCTTCACAGGAGCCCAGATGCTGACTTCTCCATTGATCCGCTCAGACACGTACTCTTCATACAGCTTCTGGCCAGTAACATCTATGTTCAGGATCTGCGGCACATACTCATCTGGGACGTATGCATGCGTTATGACATTGTATATCCTGTCACCCTCAACAGCAAATGGATTGCCGTGGCTCACTATGGCATCTTTGAGTTTAGTGATGGTTCCATGCTCCCGCTTGACCATGCTTGAGGAATGGTCATGATGTTCCATTCTTTGGTCTCCTGTGACGCAGAACTGATCCTTGAATTGCTTGGCCAGGGCGGACAACACTGGAGTGGCCAAGAAGAACCTCTGCCTTGCGTTGGCGTTGCTGGAGATGCCAATTAGGCCAGCATGGACCTTCATCATTCTGTTTACCTGTTCACAAGCATGGTCGGCACCAAGAGACACGAACGGGATCCTACTCTTCGTGACAGAGATGTTGCCTTCTTCCAGTTCTTTCCACGTCTGCGGGTGTTCTGTCTTCAGTGTATGCATGCTGCTATGTAGCGTGGCCAAAGTCGCTTGTACCTGATTCTGTCCATTTCGAAGAACAACTTGCTGAGTGCTTCTCCTGCTCCGAGGTGGGGACGAAGATCAGAATTTCGAGAAGCAGCCACAAAGTGCAGAATCACCTCCACTCGGTGCAAGTAGTTCATCATGGACTGGAACATCGCATTCTTGGCCTTCTGTTTTTCCCAGTCAAGCAGCCTCTTCACCACATTCCCCTCGCTCAATGTTTGCAACAGATTGACATTGGGTTGCTTCACAGATTCAGCTTTTGTCTTCATGTCGATCTCAGAGCACGCCGCTTCTACCTAAACTGAAGCTTCCAAGCATACTTCTTTCAGGTCTGGGTTGTCCTCGAAGAATTGCTTTATTGCCACTTCATACAAGGCAACGTATGAGTAGATGTGGGCACGCAGGGAACGCTTGTAGTGAGTACATTTGAGGATCTGTCTGACGGTTGCAGAACCATACACATCTGCTTCCAACCAGGCATCATCTATGCCAGAGTTCTCGATTGATGATCCTAGGGCTCTTAAAGCAGCCATGACCACGTGCAGCTCTCTAAGTCGTGGCAGCACTTTTCCTTTCAGGTCTTGCCTAGCATCCACTAGCTGAACCGCTTTCTCATACTATGTCCATTGGGCCATGGCCATTGAGATAACCGTGATATGTTCTTCCTCAACTGCCAACTCCTTCAGCCTACAAGCCTGCTTCATTACTGTCAGTAGTGTTGCCCACTCATGTGCCACTTCTGGAAGGAGTGGCAAGGCACCTACTTCGGTCACTGGCCTGCTTGTTGACAGCAAGGAGTTTTAGGCGCCCCATCCTGGAATCTTGCTTGAACCTTCCTTCGTCCTAGAAAGGATGAACGCAATCAGCCATCCCAGTTGTTTGAGCTGATAGCTGGCCTCTACACCAAAGTTGTTGATGGTGAGCTCATTCACCCTCTTGTGTGGTGTTGTTTTTGGCTTTTCGCATGGTAGTATTGGTGTGTGATGTGGTAGTACCGAGAGACTCCTTGACTTTGATTCACCAATCTCCAGAGATGGGGCGATTGGCTCTCCAGGTGCATCAGCCCTCTGGTAAACAACAGTAACTGTCCCATGGGTGGTACCCTTGCCATCAAAAGTATCCTCAGCAAAGTCAGTGTTGTCAACAGCGAAGAACACAAAGGTGCCTTTCTTCAGGAAAGATGGCACATAGAGCCCCAGGAACTGCTTTGTGTTCTCCACCACTGCATGGCGAGGGCAGTTTCTATGATAAGGGCACGGCTGTACGACACACAGTAGCCCTGGGCGTTCAGAAGGCCCAGCAGTGTCTTGTTTCTGGTGTCGTGGTGGACAGTTAAGGCCAATCCCAGCACTTGAGGGTTTTCCCTGGTTTGTTGAGCCCGGAATCCAGCACCGTCGTCCCGTGGCTTCAGCATGACTTGCCTCTTGGACATGGAGGCAAACATCAAGTTTTGGCTTAGGGTTAGTGCAGCTTTGTCCACAGCAATTGTCCGATTTTCTGTTTTCAGCTTGTCTCCAGGTCCTACTATGATCCAGCGGAGCATGGTGTACAGTTCTACTGGTACATCTTCTAGCGTACTGGTCACCACTGTTGAACTTGAACCTGGCTTCTTCGCGGACCTAGTGAACTCTTCAGTTCGATAACGAATGATCTGAGCAGCTTGGTAGAGGGTTTTCATGCTGTCCATGTCATCTTCAATTAAAGCAGCATGAACCATGTCAGCTTTACATGCATCAGGACAGTACAAGACTGCTGGATCCCTCATGTTTTTCTGTCGTGCTGATTTTAATGCTGGCAATTCAGACAAGAATTGTTCTTTCAGCTAAAGCCTACTATATGCAGGGGAATGATTTGCCAGGGCCTCTGAACGTGACCACCGAGATGACAAGGCCTGCTACATCGCCCGTGACGTCACACCATGCGGATCCCACCCGCTCCGCTCCCCGTACAAGTTTACCTACCTAATATAATGTTTATCAGTATAAAAGATATACTGTTATCTTCGGAAATGTTTGTTCTATAATATTATCAAATAAAAAATCGTAAAACACACAAAAGAAATGCCATTATGAGACTTTCAAGAAATATGCATTAACTTAAACTCTTCGCCATTTAATATTTTGCTCAAAAACTCTTTAAATGGAGAATATCAATAGAAGCGGAATTTAATTAGCTTTCCATTCATATATTTCGTTTAGTCATAAATGAATTAGCAGTATGCATAAATTAGCGTTAACTAAATATTACAAATCATGAAATCGGGTAATTTCCTACCTAATATATGTTTATCAGTATAAAAGTTATACTGATATTTTTGGAAATGTTTGTTCTATAATATTATCCAATAAAAAACCGTAAAACACACAAAAGAAATGCCATTATTAGACTTTCAAGAAATATGCATTAACTTAAACTCTTCGCCATTTAATATTTTACGTGAAAACTTTTTACATGGAGAACATCAATAGAAGCGGAATCGCATTAGCTTTCCATTGATATATTTCCTTTTCTGATAAATGAATTAGCAGCATGCATAAATTAGCGACTTCGAGGGATTCCTGCAAGGACTATTGGTTTGATAACTGGTCTGTATTCTGGGACTGAGAGTGCTGTGAAGTGTGGGGCAGGTGTATCCAGCTTGTTTCCTGTTAATACAGGAGTGAGGCAAGGGTGCGTCCTTGCCCCATCACTTTTCAACGCTTGTATGGACTGGGTATTGGACAAGGTTGTAGATCAAAGTGATTGTGGAGCATCCGTCGGCAACACCAAGATCACTGATCTTGTTTTTGCCGATGATGCAGTAATCTTTGCTGAGTCGCTGGAGGTCCTGGTGATGGCTCTCGAGACGCTGCACGAGGAGGCAAAGCCTTTGGGACTTGAGGTCTCCTGGCTCAAGACCAAGGTCCAGGTGTTTGGAGACATACTAGATGAAGCATGTGTACAGTCTGTTCATGCGTGTGGCGAGGACATTGAGATCTTGGAAAGTTTTACATACCTTGGTAGCGCAGTCCATAATAACGGCGGGTCACGCACGGCAAGAAGCCTTACGGCGGATTGGCATAGCCCACGGTGTTATGGACTCGCTCAGCGGGAGTATTTGGCGTTGTCGGTACCTGTGCAGGAGGACAAAGATCCGATCTTCAAGTCGCTTGTGATCCCTGTCTTACTCTATGGTTGTGAGACATGGACACTAAATAGTGACTTGAAGAGACGAATCAATGCCTTTGGTAATAAGTGTTTTCGCAGAATCATGGGGTATCGCTGGGATGATTACGTTTTAAATCAGCGATTGCACCGTGAGACTGAATCGAGGCCTATTACCTGCATAGTCCGTCAGCGCCAACTTCGGCTATATGGGCATGTGGCACGCTACCCTGAAACCGATCCTTCCCATCGGGTTGTATCTGTAAGAGACAATCCGGCGTGGAGGAGGCCAAGGGGGCGCCCACAAGGCTCGTGGCTGGGGCAAGTTGATGTTTCTTGTCGAGAGCTGCTTGGTATGGGAAAGGAGCCTGCATGGGAACTCGCGCGAGGTGACCCCCGGGAGTAGCGTCGTAGGGTGGGCGAGGCGACGCACCCCCCGGCGTATGCCCCCAATGATTGATTGATTGATTGATAAATTAGCGTTAACTAAGTAAATAACATCATGAAATCGGGTAATCTTTCCCGATTGATGAGGTTATTTATTTAGTTAACGCTAATTTATATATGGTTCTAATATTAGTTTTATTACAATATTACTTAAATAGGTCAAGTGACAATGCTTCATCTGAGTACATTGATGCATTTTAATACAATATTAGTTGTGTTAAGTTACATTGCGCTCATTTGAGTGTGTGTGTAGATTCGTCATGGGCCCTTATGCCTGATGGCGACCCATAGGTGAAACACGAGGGATAGTGGGAGGGGGCCCAGCCCTTATCGGCTGCGTGGCGGGGAAGGAGGTGGGAAGAGGAACCGTGGGGGGCATGCATGGCCCGCTGCCAAGGGGGTTGGCGTGTTATCCCACCATCAGGTCGTTGCGCAGCGACTGCTGGCTTCCTCCACTCTATTGAGTATATTGGTGCGTTTTAGTACAATATTATATTTGTCAAGTCAAAGACTACTTACTGTATACAGTAGTCTTTGGTCAAGTTACTAAAGACTACATGAGAATGTGTATTCGGCAGTACAATTCCCAAGTATATGTGTGTGTATATATATCCATATAGTACATTTATTATCAGTATCTAGTTGTGCAGTAAACCTTAAGTGAACATTTTACGGCAGAGTCAGACAAGTCAGACAGACTTCCCCCTGAGAGTGGCGCTACTCAGTGCCACGTGGCCACCTGTGTGTGTTTGTTCACTCTTCCCCCTGAGAGTGGCGCTACTCAGTGCCACGTGGCCACCTGTGTGTGTTTGTTCACTCTTCCCCCTGAGAGTGGCGCTACTCAGTGCCACGTGGCCACCTGTGTGTGTGTTTGTTCACTCTTCCCCCTGAGAGTGACGCTACTCAGTGCCACGTGGCCACCTGTGTGTGTTTGTTCACTCTTCCCCCTGAGAGTGGCGCTACTCAGTGCCACGTGGCCACCTGTGTGTGTTTGTTCACCTCATTGAGTCGTGTTGGTGGTGCATAGGCGGCTCATGACGACCTCGTTCACTGCCACGGGATTGGCTGCCGACGTCTGACACCCGGGAATGTTTTTAGAGGGATGGAGGGAGCGGGAGGGAGGAAAGTACTGCCGTAATCACTGTTAGTTTGAGGTGAAGTCTTTCCAAAGAGGGCGTATATAGTGGATTCGATAGTGGTAAAAGAAGTAGTAGTAGTAGTAGTAGTAGTAGTAGTAGTAGTAGTAGTAGTAGTAAATGGAATTGCGTAGGTTGTTAATGATATATTGATGGTGATCTTTGTCATTATCCAATATTGTTATACCAATTATCATCATCATAATTTTAATCATCATCGTCATATTCATCATCATCATCATATCATCATCATATCATCGTCTCTGGAAGCGTCGAGGCTGTAGAATATTACACTCGCATAGCGCGTTATAAAAGACCACAACAAGGAATTAGTTTGCATGGCCGGGAGCTCCTCTTCAGGAGACTTACATATTCTACGAAGAAGGAAATAAAGAGATAAAAAAAAAAGTCCCATTTCAAGGCTTTCTTTCTAGCACTTTTGTTATTCGTGTAAAAAAAAAAATTGTAATTGTATGTTTGTATAATTTTCTCTTCTTTGCTTATTTTGTACCTTAGCCCAGGTTTTTATGATTATTTTCAGTTATTATTTTTTTGTTTTTTTGTCACTACTACTTCTACTACTATCACTATTTTTTACTAATACTAGTACTATTATTTCTGTTCTGTGATCCTCCTTCTCCTTCTCGTTCGCATCCAACTCAAAAATTACTGTTCTTTCCAGAATTACATATTCAATATTATATCTTTTATTATCGTTATTCCTTGCTCCTTTCCTAACGACGCGCTGGTTTTCTCTAACCGGCTCTCTTCTCCCTCCCTTGCTCCTTCCCTCCTACCCTCCCTCAGCCGTCGCTGTAGCACCATCATCAACAGCATGGGGGAGAGGGGGGGTAGGAAAAGGTGCACAAATAGGTTTGTTTCCTGTGTCTATTGAACCTTGACCTTCAGGGAGGCAAAATATTGTCTGTCAGTATATTTTTCTCCATCAACATGGAACTACTATAGTCCATTCAGATAAGAAAAATCGGCTCTATTTCTCCCGTTTAGCACGAAACGGTTGGTAAGCCTACTAGACAGAGGCACCAGCGATGAGTTATATCTCATCACTCCACCTCCTTCAGAAAATATTTCTATTTCTGCACTTAGCTCTCCTATTGCATAAGATAGGAAAACTTGGTTTACATCATTGGATTAAGCTCCTCACCTATACTATGCGGCTCAGTTCTGGTTTCCGTATTACAGGATGGATATAGCCTTGTTAGAATCAGTGCAGAGAAAGATGACCAAAATGATACAGGGGATGCGTTACTTTAGTTATGAAAATAAATTGAAGCTATAAAATTTACACTCACACGGAGACCAAAACTGAACCGCATAGTCTAGGTGAGGTTTGACTAGAGCAAAATAAAGCTTTAGAATAACCTCAGCACATCTACTTTGAACACTCCTGGTAATGAATCCTAACACCCTATTAGCTCGATTTCTAGCCTCGATACATTGTTTCCTAGGTCGGAGATCTGAGCTTACCCGCACTCCCAGATCTTTCTCACCTTCTGATCTTTTCAACGGTACATTACGTACAGTGTACCTATTACCGGGATTTTTCTGCCAACATTAATTACGTTACACTTATCAATATTAAATACCATCTGCCACCTGACTACCCACTCATTTAACTTATCTAAGTCTCCCTGCAATATGTTTACATCAGACTGTGATTGTGGAAATTTTGATGCATAACCAGGCCTATGACCAACCATCACTTAATTATTACCACTAACTAGTGCTACGTAATCTCTGATTGTATCTACTACCTGATGTATGATAGTTACACGGCCTTTGAATCGTTCCCGACGCCGCGAAACACATCACTTTCGCCCTCATAACCAGCTGTTATGATAGGCTCATAACTACGCCTCACAATGACCACTTTGAATTACATGAACATCAATATTCCTCACTCTGGGCACCATCTTGTGGACATTTTATGTCACAAACATATATTTATTTAGAGTCTTACCTTCGGAACACCCATTTCTATCTCATCCCGACAAAATACCCCAGCCAGTAACTAACTAAGATACTTATCGAGGGATAGGAGGGTTGAACTGGGTTGAAGGCACATCAATAGTGCAATGTCTTGTTATTCGAAGTGGTTGCGCGTGATCAGGGCCGGAGGTGAAGGACGGAGGCGATGTGTTTTGGTATGGGCGTCGAGTGGATTATCAATCCAACAGCTTGACGCGGAGGTTATAATCACTGAGGCGTCAGGGAAGCTATTCAGGCTTTAATAGACGCGGCGCTGATATTCGCTATGTCGATAAGACATGTCCTATTGTTTAACACTATGTCTACAAAAGTCTATATACAATTCTTCTCGATATAATCAGAGAAGCACCAAAAGGTGTAACTCCCGCGAGGGTCTGGAATGTACTGATTGTCTAAGCCAGCGGCGAGGCCCCGCTGCCAATACCTACATACGTGTCCTACTCGCAGTGGGCGGCGGGGCACCGGCACCAATACATATATATATATATATATATATATATATATATATATTTGAGTTATATTATTACATCCCTTGTCTCTCCCTATGATGAGCGAACAATACCTACCTCACAAGGGGGAGAGGGAAACAAAACCACCAATCTACCAATTTAGAGGGTGGTTGGTGGATAATTTCCACAGTGATTTAATAATCCTACCTACCCTAGTATCATCAGCAAACTTTCTGATATCACTGGTAATCCCAGTATCTTAAGTTGTTGCTGTAAATAAAAAATAGCATGGTCCCGAAACAGATCCCTGTGGAACTCTACTTGTTTACTACCCCCAATCAGATTTAGAACCATTAATTGTAACCCTTTGTTGCCTATCACTTAACCAAGATCTATTCCAACGAAGAACCTTCCCATCTATTCCATGTGCCTTAACTTTATTTAAGAGTCTCTCATGTGGTACCTTGTTGAAAGCCTTACCAAGTCCAGGTATACTATATCATAATCCTTATCATTATCTGCTGTCTCATAAACTTTCCTATACAAACTCAATAAGTTGGTGAGACATGATCTACCCTTGGCGAACCCATTACATGTTGTGAATCATTTTCCAAACTATGCTTTTCTAAATGCTAGACAAATAACAGACGATGCACTATGACTCGATGATGTCACATAGGGCACTCCCCGCTCCCGCAGCAAGCCTAAAGCCTGTGAACACAGACAATAAACTAGGGGGTGGGGGGGGGGCACTCAGTAGAGCGCATACCTCCGCCCGAATATTTAATCAATTGGTTGCCATGGCAACAGTTGTGATTCGATTTCATCCAAAATTAAATCAGTTCTTTCTTATACGAAATAGACATGGTATACCAAGTTTGGTCCAAATCTATTCGTAACTTTTCGAGAAATCCTGTACACTAACAAACAAACAAACAAACAAACAGACAGACAGACAGACAGATCGGGGTGAAAACCTTGTACTGTGTTACCTCCCTCCAACTCCGTTGGCGGAGGTAACAAAGTACTTGAAGAATTTTGGGTGTTTGTGAATTTTTTTGCGATGTGGTATAAATTATACTTGCATCCTTTACGGGTGCAGCAAAAAAGCTGTGACTTTCCAGAGAACTTTACATATGTTTCCGACCGATACGACCACAAGAAATGTTTGGAATTTTTTTTTTTTATATACATACATTTGTGCCCATAGCGCCTGTAGGCAGTGGTGACCCAGGGCTCAGATGGTAGGCTCTGGAGGTTCACTTGAGGGCTGTGATGGTTGATCCTCGCCCGTAGTGGCGCAGGCAGGATTCTTATAGTGACGCCTGTGATTAGAGGCTCATGCCGCCCCCCTGTGTCCTCCAATGCACTCACAATCGAAGGTAGAGTTGATGGGCAGGGCATGTGGGTGTTCTTAGGCCACTCGACGGTACAGAAAGGTTTTGGGTTTCTTCGGGGATCGAACTCGGGTCACCGAGAACGCCAGTCGGAGACGCTAACCACTCTGCTACCGCCTCCCCAACGGGAAAGTCGTATTTATACGGAAATATGGCCTGGAAATTAACTATGTTTTTGTGGAATAGGTGTTATTAATTAACATTCAACGTACCTATGCAAAGAAAAAAATGGTCCGGGACGATTACTTTAAGATAATTAATCCACAGTTAACCTACATTAGGGGTATGGAAGCGGTGCTAGAGAGAGAGAGAGAGAGAGAGGGGAGAAAAGAGAGAAGGAGAGAGGAGAGAGAGAGAGAGAGAGAGAGAGAGAGAGCATTGACCCTTCGCTTGACAGTTCTACCAACAGACCTTCAGATTTTTCCAGGAATGCTTTTTCATTAATGTTACATTTACCATCTGGCTTGTTGGTATATGAAAAATTTATCATTGTAGCTGCTTCCTGCAAACAATGAACCATAAATTGTGACTCACTATTCTGGCACACTGCAAACTTGCTACACATTTGGTCAAAGACTGCATCAAACTTTTTCATTGTAGTAGTAGGTGTGTGTGTGTGTGTGTGTGTGTGTGTGTGTGTGTGTATGGTGTGTGTGTGTGTGTGTGTGTGTGTGTGTGTGTGTGTGTGTGTGTGTGTGTGTGTGTGTGTGTGTGTGTGTGTGTGTGTGTGTGTGTGTGTGTGTGTGCTGCTTGGCCTGTAGTACCCGCAATCCACATGACCCGCTTTGGTATTGCAAACTTTGGTCAATTACTGGCACACGCATTCCCCCCGTGCTATCAGGTTGCCACTTTTTTTCAAGCGAAATGGAGGCAAGACCAGAATGTGTGAAAAAAAAACGCGTTTTGGGCTGGAATGAAAAATTATTTTTTTAGATGATGACTACTAAACAATTAACGAGGACACAGGAAACATTAAGAGTAGTGTGTTTGATCAGAAGTCAGAGAAACTAAGAAGTCAAACGTTTGGCGAGTAACCTACAGAAAAGCAAACTCACATCCCTGAAACCTCAAGGCGTACCTTTATAACTAATGTTTACCAGCGTTGAATGAAGTGTAATCTCTATTGTCATATTATTAGTTACACAGTACGAAGTCTCGTCTACGTACAGGAAGGAGCAGCCAGCGTCTACGTGAAATACTTTGACTGTATTTGCCGCATTTTGCTTCACTCCATAAATGAGGCGTCGCTGCTTCTCATACAGATGCCGTGACATATTTTGAGCTGTCTTGATTAGTGAGTCTCTCCGCGGAGATAGTCATCAGTGGCAGATTATGTGCAGTGTGTTGAGATGCACCACCGGAAAGACGAAAGAAAGGCAAAGACGAAATATAGACGGGAGTCACACAACATTTTGTCACGGAACTTGTCTTCCTCTCAGTTCTTTAGACAGTCCAGCAGACATGTGGTGATAAAGTCTCTGCCTTTGCAAACATGGTAATCGTGGCGTAAAAGTTACTATAGTTTATCGTCACATTTTTTTCTGACATTTACTCACAGTGATAACAATTGGGCTGCTCCCTGTCGTTTCCATCGGTCCCAACACTACTTACTAACCTGTGTCTGTACATTTGTATTTATATAGGAGTGCGGTCGTCCCACACACATTCACATGTACACATACATAGTTACATACACGTATAAACCAGCAAACTATCAGCACGTAACAACGCCAGTGTGAGCTATGCAACACCCATGCTATCAGTCACGACTAAAGAACATGTGACAAAATAAAGTATGTTTGTTTCACATGTACTGAACCATGTCACTATATCACATCATGAATTACGTCCTCCCGCCACATCCTTACCACCTCTGCCACACCTACAGGCACCACAACCACCACCACCACCAGCGTTCACACAAGAGCTACAACAACAATATTTGTTCATCAGTGAAACAAAAAGCACGAAAAAAGTGTCCGAGCCTGTTAATGAGACAGATGAGTGCGAGGTGATAAAAGCCAGCCAGTCAACAAGCCTAAACTGGTGACTATGATGGAGGGGCGGGGGGAATGGGTGTCCGGTGTGTGATGGAGGGGCGGGGGGAATGGGTGTCCGGTGTGCGATGAAGGGGCGGGGGAATGGGTGTCCGGTGCGTGATGAAGGGGCAGGGGGAATGGGTGTCCGGTGTGTGATGAAGGGTGGGGGGAATGGGTGTCCGGTGTGTGTTGAAGGGGCAGGGGGAATGGGTGTCCGGTGTGTGATGGAGGGGCGGGGGGAATGGGTGTCCGGTGTGTGATGTAGGGGCGGGGGGAATGGGTGTCCGGCGTGTGATGGAAGGGCGGGGGGAATGGGTGTCCGGTGTGTGATGAAGGGGCGGGGGGAATGGGTGTCCGGTTGTGTGATGAAGGGCGGGGGGAATGGGTGTCCGGTGTGTGATGAAGGGGCGGAGGGAATGGGTGTCCGGTGTGTGATGAGGGGCGGGGGGTATGGGTGCCCGGTGTGTGATGAAGGGGCGGGGGTGATGGGTGTCCGGTGTGTGATGGAAGGGCGGGGGGAATGGGTGTCCAGTGTGTGATGGAAGGGCGGGGGGAATGGGTGTCCGGTGTGTGATGAAGGGCGGGGGGAATGGGTGTCCGGTGTGTGATGGGAGGGGCGGGGGGAATGGGTGTCCGTGTGTGCGATGAAGGGGCGGGGGAATGGGTGTCCGGTGTGTGATGAAGGGGTGGGGGGAATGGGTGTCCGGTGTGTGATGAAGGGAGGGGGAATGGGTGTCCGTGTGTGTGACGGAAGGGCGGGGGGAATGGGTGTCCGGTGTGTGATGAAGGGGCGGGGGGAATGGGTGTCCGGTGTGTGATGAAGGGGCGGGGGGAATGGGTGTCCGGTGGTGATGAAGGGTGGCGGGAATGGGTGTCCGGTGTGTGATGGAAGGGGGGGGATGGGTGTCCGGTGTGCTGATGAAGGGGCGGGGGGAATGGTTGTCCGGTGTGTGATGGAAGGGCGGGGGGAATGGGTGTCCGGTGTGTGATGGCAGGGCGGGGGGGAATGGGTGTCCGGTGTGTGATGAAGGGCGGGGGGAAATGGGTGTCCGGTGTGTGATGGAGGGGCGGGGGGAATGGGTGTCCGGTGTGTGATGAAGGGGCGGGGGGAATGGGTGTCCGGTGTGTGATGAAGGGGCGGGGGGAATGGGTGTCCGGTGTGTGATGAAGGGCGGGGAAAATGGGTGTCCGGTGTGTGATGGAAGGGCGGGGGGAATGGGTGTCCGGTGTGTGATGGCAGGGCGGGGGGAATGGGTGTCCGGTGTGTGATGAAGGGCGGGGGAATGGGGTCCGGTGTGTGATGAGAGGCGGGGGGAATGGGTGTCCGTTGTGTGATGGAAGGGCGGGGGGAATGGGTGTCCGGTGTGTGATGAAGGGGCGGGGGAATGGGTGTCCGGTGTGTGATGGAAGGGCGGGGGGAATGGTGTCCGGTGTGTGATGAAGGGGCGGGGGGAATGGGTGTCCGGTGTGTGATGAAGGGGGGGGGGAATGGGTGTCCGGTGTGTGATGAAGGGGCGGGGGTAATGGGTGTCCGGTGTGTGATGAAGGGGCGGGGGAATGGGTGCCGGTGTGTGATGGAAGGGGCGGGGGGGATGGGTGTCCG
>JACEEZ010021806.1:41563-44063 GCA_016584305.1 Chionoecetes opilio | reverse complement strand
GTCTTTGGCGAAAACGTTGCAGCGTAAAAAATATAAAGAACCCAAGAATGACGAGGTCTTTGCCAACCTGAAACATATCCATATATAAATATATATATATAAAATAAATACAATTATATGATATATAGATATAATATTATACAATATATTATAAAGATATATAGATAATATATCATATAAATAAATATACATGAATATAGATACAATTATATATATAGATATATATATATCTTATATATAAATATATTATAAACTATATATATATATCTATAATATATATAGATTAGTATATATATAAATATATATAATATATATTAATATACAATGATATAGAGATAGCTAGATATATATATATATATAAATATATTTTGAGAAATATATCTTTATATATATAATATAAAGAATATATATATATATACTCTATAATATATATATATATATATATATATATATATATATATATGATATATCATATCAATATATAGATAGGTAGAGCATAATAGATTATATAAAATATATATATATAGATATAGATATAATGAATACTAGATTCTATGTATAATCTATATATATGTACGTATATAAATATAGATATAATTAAATTATAGCTATATAAAAAAAACATATAAATATAGATAGAATATAGGGATCTATATATAGT
This sequence comes from Chionoecetes opilio, assembly GCA_016584305.1. NCBI lineage: Eukaryota > Metazoa > Arthropoda > Malacostraca > Decapoda > Majidae > Chionoecetes > Chionoecetes opilio. The sequence goes on along the minus strand of JACEEZ010021806.1, from coordinate 43,402 downwards.
ATTGATATACATAATATATATATAAATAATAAATATATATATATATAGTACAGATATATAGATATATAGTAGAGATATATATTATATATATATATATATATATAAAATATATATATAAATATAAATTAATATAATAAGTTATAATTATAAATATAAATAATAGATATAGATATAGATATATATATATAGATATATAGAAGATATATAGATAGATATATATATATATATATATATATAGATATATATAATATTAGTTTAGATATATATATATATAGATATATAATATAATCTATACTATATATTTATATTGAATGTATAAGATAGATATATATATAGTCTATGTATATATATATATATATTATATATATATATAGATACGATTAGATATGTATATATATATACTATATTACTATATATAATAAATATGCTATCATATATATATATATATACATAATTATGAGAGAGAGATGTATAGATATATGTATAGATAGAGATAAATATTATATATAAATGAGATATAGTTTAGATATATATATATATATATATATTATATATATATAGATATATAATAGAATATATAAGATATATATATAATATGTAATATATATATATATTAAATATTATATATAGATATAAGATAGATAGAATATATAGTAAAAATATGTGATCGTGATAATATATAGATATATAGATATATAGCTATATATATAAATATATACTTATTAAATATATCATATATAGATATATATATATATATATCTATATATATATATATATAATCTTATATATAAAAAAAATATATATATATATATATATATAAAATGTAATATATATAAAAAACAGATATATATATATATAGATACTATATAATATATAGAATATATATATATATAATATATTATATAAATAAATATATTATATATATATATTATATCTAAATATTATATATATATATATATATATCTTTATAGATATATATATATAATCTATTTATATTAGAAATGAGAAATCTATAATAGATATATTTATATACTATATCTATATATATATATAGATATAGATATAGATAATGTATAAATATATATTATATATATATATATATATATATATTATTATATTTATAATTATAAATTATATATAGATATTTCTATTTAATATATATTGATATATATATGTATACTAGATATAGATATTGATATATATATGTATATATATATATTATATATTATACATATAGATTAATAATATAAGATATATATATGTATATATATATATATAGATATATATATATTATGTAATATATATATTTATAGGTATATATTTATATATTATATATATATATTATATATATCTATATATATATATATATAAGGTATATATATATTTATATGTATATATATATTATATATATATATATATATATTATATGTATATATTTATATTATATATATGTATATATATGTATGATATATATTTTGTATGTATATATATATCAATAAAATATAAATATATATAGATATATACTATATATATTATATATATACTATATATATATATATTAGATATATATTTATATTATTATATTATTTATATATAAAATATAAATAGAAGATATATATGTATATATATATATATATATATATATATATAGATATATATATATATATATTTTATATATTTATTGTATATATATTTAAATATATAGTATACTATTATATATATATATATATATATATAGATAATACTATATATATATATATATATATATATATATATATATATATATATATTTATATGTATATATATATATATATATAACACATATATATCTATATATAT
>JACEEZ010021806.1:36563-39063 GCA_016584305.1 Chionoecetes opilio | reverse complement strand
TGTGCTCACACACACACAACACACACACACACACACACACACAACACACAAACAAACACAACACACACACAACATAGGGGTACCCCGTAGTGTAGGGGTTGAGCACGCTCGGTTCACAACCGAGAAATACCAGGGTTCGATCCGAGGCGGAGCGGGGAAAATATGGGCTGTTTCCTTAAAACCCGAGCCCCTGTACACCCAGCAGTTTTGGAAGGGGTAACCGGGTTTAGCCGGGGTTTTCTGTTTTTATTCTTCTTTCTATGTTACCCATCTCCCTGGGTGATGGTTTCCCCCCCAAACACTAAGCACTAAGGCGATGAATGATAAAAATGTGAATATGAGACGGGCCATTACGGAGAGTTGGCTCAGGCCCTTTAAAAAATACAAACAGATGGAATACAACTAGATGAATACACCACAACACACACACACAAAACACCACACACACACACACACAACACACACACACACACACACACACCCAATTGATGCCAGTAGTGTATTGGTTAAGCACGCTCGGTTCACAACAAAGAAGTCTAGGTTTTCAATTACCTGGGGGTGGGAAGCAGGGAGAAAGATGGGCGGTCTTTCTTCAACCGAGCCCCTGTCACCAGCATTTCTATAAATTCTAAGGAATGAATACCCTTGGGTTAGCCGGAGTGGCACTTTTCATAAGTCTCTGCTTTTGGTGCAACCACTCTAGCTTGCTCACTTGGTCTACGCTTGTGCTGTAGCTCTAAAAATAACCACATGATTTTCTCGAAAATGCCCTCACTTGTGATTCCCACACTAAGTTACCATGAGTTGATCAAGAAAAATTAAACCTTTGCTAACTGTAACCTACACGTAAAAGGCGAATTTTTGTGGGACCAAATATCACAGTGGCTGCACAAAACCCGCGAGGACTTGGGAAAAGTGTTGCCCGGGGTTGTGTCCTGTCTCCCGTAATCATGGTTTCGGCCAACAGTAAGAGTAAGCACTAAGGAAGCAAAATGAAAATGTAGATATGGAGACGGGGTCATAAGAGTGTAGCTGAGACCCTGTAAAATACAACTAGATGAATACACACACCTGTGATACCACTGGATGCCACCTGAGTGGCTTGGTGTTTTAGATTAAACATTAGAGCGTCACGCCCAATTCTATGGTCGGACGTTCGATCCTCGGCGCCCCTTGTTCCCGGGGATTTTTCACTGAGAAATTCAGGCGGTTTCTGTCTCCCTTGAGCAAGGGGATGGGTGTGTGGTGTGTGAGGTTCCAGGATTATCCATAGATCGGTCATATTATAATTATAGTTCCAAGCTCTCTCCGGGAGGGCAAAACTGACGATCACGAGTCAAGCTCGCATGGACAAGACCATGGTGATACACACACACACCACACACACTTATATTTTCTATATTTATATGACAAAATAACAGAATCGTTAGTGGCTGCGATAGTGATGATGATGGGGATAAAAACTGATACAAATAGTAATGATAATAATAATAATAGACTGCGATAACTAGCAGAAGTTACCCGTATAAAGCATGATGTTCTGAAAGAAATTCTGAATGACTGCACACGTAACACTGTGTATGTATGTATGTATGTATGTATGTATGTATGTATGTATGTATGAGAAATATATATATATTATATATATATATATATATATATATATATATATATATATATATATATATATATATATATATATATATAGATAGATAGATAGATAGATAGATAGATAGATAGATAGATAGATAGATAGATAGATAGATAGATAGATATAGAGATACATAGATAGATAGATAGATAGATAGATAAATACATAGATAGATAGATAGATAGATAGATAGATATAGAGATAGATAGATAGATATAGAGATACATAGATAGATAGATAGATAGATAGATAGATAGATAGATAGATAGATAGATAGATAGATAGATAGATAGATAGATAGATAGATAGATAGATAGATAGATAGATAGATAGATAGATAGATAGATAGATAGATAGATAGATAGATAGATATAGAGATAGATAGATAGATAGATAGATAGATAGATAGATAGATAGATAGATAGATAGATAGATAGATAGATAGATAGATACATAGATAGATATATAGATAGATAGATAGATAATATAGATAGATAGATAGATAGATAGATAGATAGATAGATAGATAGTAATAGATAGATAATAATAGAGAGTAATAATAGTAGATAATAATAGATAGATAGATAGAAGAAAGTAGATAATAATAGATTATGATAGATAGATAGATGATAGATATAGATAAAATAATAATAAAATAGATAGATAATAGATAGATAGATAGATAGATAGATAGATAGATAGATAGTAGATAATAGATAGATAGATAATTAGATAGATAGAGTAGATGAGGAGATAGATGTAGATAGATAGATAGATAGATAATTATAGATAGATAGATAGATAGATGTAATAGATAGATAGGGTAGATAGATAGATAGATAGATAGAT
>JACEEZ010021806.1:11367-28867 GCA_016584305.1 Chionoecetes opilio | reverse complement strand
TAAATACGTCTAAATCAACAGTTACATTGGACGACAACAGATGGCGCTCGTGTTAGACATCACAAATTATGCTTAAGCTAGGGCCTCAGCTTTCCTATCTTGCGTGTAGGGTCTTTGGAGAAAAGCGATAAATGAGCGTTTGAGTGGCTTGGGAACATCACGCATTAGCACTTTACACACACCACCAACACTACCACTATTATCGCCACTACCTCTGCCACTACCACTACCTTTACTTTTACCACTGCAACCACTACCGCTGTTAAGGCATATATCTAGGTATGATAGGTATAGGTGTGGCACATTGTGTTGCCGGCCTCACCCAGTTGTATTACTGTGGGATCAGCAAGATAGGGAAGCCGGCAAGGTTGGTAGAGATGTCACGTAGCTTATTTTTATCTCTTCATCGACTGTCGTTTGCCCTTACGGAACATCCTATCAACGGGTTTTTGGTCACTATGTAAGTGTTGGTTTTTTGTTATGCTTCCAGGAAGCTTAACAAGAAACGTTCTCCACTGTTTCCGCTCAATTCTCTTCAGAGTTTAACATTCTCTAGAATATCTGTTGTTACTAATACCTTTCTGAGATCAAGTTCTTTGACGAGTCGCAGTATGCAGCTCACGGCTCTGGAGAACGCCTCTCCTGATAACCTAAACCCCATTGTTTTCTATCCCAGTGTACTATAGCTACTTTGTTGTTGTGTTAAGCGAGTTATCACGTTAGGCAAGTATCTTTTACGTGGAAAAGCTCAATCTTCACGGGTCTGACAGGTATTGCACATTATTGTAACATGGTTAGGTACATTTTCTATTGCCGCGTGGGCGCGCCAGGCGCGTGACCGAGCGATGTTAAGGCATATATCTGGGTATGATAGGTATGGGTGTGGCACATTGTGTTGCCGGCCTCACCCTGTTGTATTACTGTGGGATCAGCAAGATAGGGAAGCCGGCAAGGTTGGTAGAGATGTCACGTAGCATATTTTCATCTCTTATCAATAAAATGGTAACATAATAGATATTTATATAAAGTACATATATTATCAATTTATTATACGGTAGAAACATTAATTGCTACTTGCTATGTGTTTAGTAATGGAGCAGAGGTATATGTATGATAGATAAACGAGTAGTTGACACCTGCACGAGAGGCAGCGGCGGCTCACCGCCGCCGGCGACGACAGACAAATTTTGCCAGTGTAAGGGACTGAGGTCACAGGGGTTCCTGTACATTTCGTCAGAGTGTATATTATGTAGATTAACATAATTATACTACTTCAACTACCCTGACGTCTCTCTACATCCTCACGAAACCCCTTATTAACATTCCAACGTAAACAGATTGATTGAAACGTGAGTTGCTGGACATTGACTCATCTACCTTCAAGAGATAAGATTTTCATCCTATCTAGACACTTTGCAAGTACCAACTACAAGGTTATTGACTATACAAAGCGCCGCCACGTCAGCACGAATTTACCTTCAAGGTGAGTTACCTGTGTGAGTAGAATTACTCGCGTAAAGGAATATCCAGAACACCACCACCACCACCTCTATGCCATTACCACTACCACCACCTCTACCATAACCACCACCACCATTGCTACCATCACCACCACCACCATTACCACCACCACTATAGACCAATACCACCACCACCTCTACCACTACCACTACCACCACCATCACCACCACTGCTACCACCACTAACACCAACACCACCTCAACCACCTTTAATTCCTACAGAAAAATGTTCTGCCTTTTCGTCTCTGTGAAATTCGTCATAAAACCGCAGATTTTTGCAAACTCACCTGTTTTCCATCCATGTGACTTATAGAGGTACGAGGCCGCCAGGAAAACAGGGAGACGATGACAGATAAGGAAGAGGAAGAGGAGGAGGGGTGGATTCAGGAGTAATCTTTCCATATGAAGGGGAAAGAGAAGGAGGAAGGGCGAACAACACTTGGAGGACACCGAATATCACACGACAAACGAGAAAAAAAAGAAAAAATCAATATATCAATAAATTTTCCAAAACCCACCAAAACCTTCGCGTCACCTGCCTCAAGCACATGTTATGACCATGAATAAAAGAGGGGCCAGAACAATAATATAGCGAGGCAGATATTGAATAATTTATATACTAAAAACATGTGAGATAAATACATGAATGTTCTTCTTTTTCACAAGCTGAATGGTTGGGTATCTTTTCACTGTTTGGGCTCCTCGCTCTCGCCCGAGAAAAGGAGTTTAAGGTTCAGAGTTAATTTACTTATAGGCTTCACAGATGAAAATATTAGGCCTGGGAGGAGAAAAAAAGTTGCGTCTTCCTGGATATGAAAATTCCAGACTCAAAAATATTTACAGGACATGAACTTAATTTTCTCTGATGAAGGTCCATATCAAATAAAATCTCATAAACCCTCATGCGACCAGGTAAAAATTAAGAAAAACATGTATGATACAAAATACATACTTTTTGTTTGTCTTCACGATACGAAACCTACAACAAAACTGTGAACACAAAGAATAACTATCGTGATTATCAATAACTAAACACAGAAGCGTCAGTTAGCCTTTAATGCAAATGCCACGGAAAAATGTGACAAACAACTAGTATTATGATGGTGATAATAATAATGATGATAATTATGCAAATGCTAGTAAAGTAAAAATAATAATGGTACAACCATGGAATTTACACATGACACATTTTTCTTTTTCATTTTCATTTTTCTATATTGGTATTGACTTATGGACAGCATATATTTCATAAATAAGATTAAATGTAACTGTTGAGGGAAGTTCACTAAAGCTTAGTATAAATATAAAAATATCAAGAGATTATACCTGACATGGTATTTCGTGTGACCTTCAGAATAACACAATCGAGGTGTTTGAAATAGTGAGAGTGAACCACAAGGTTTGTATCGGCGATCAACCTGGCTGACTGAAAGCAATACATACATTCTTTGGGGGCAGGGTTGGGCAGTATTTAAATACATGGTATTTAAATACTTATTTAAATACATTTGCGCATTTTAAATGTATTTATAAATACATTGGTTATCATGTATTTATATACAGTATTTAAATACTTTTATGAGTATTTAAATACATTGTATTTAAATACTCATAATATAAAAATGTAAATACATTTTTATCAGTTAATTTGGCCATAAACCCGCACAACTATGTGGCAACCGTTATGTTACAGTGAACCAGTGTTCCCGCTTTCAAAGAAATTTCCTTATTTTTAGGAAATTTAGGCTTGAGAAGGAAATTTCTAAGGAAACCCAAAATCTAAGGAAATCCATTTTTTTCGGACATGTTAAAATTTGTGTATATTTAAAATGTATTTACAAATGTATTGAAATACAATTGATTTATTTAGTATTTAGTATTTAAATACATTTTTTAAATGTATTTAGTACTTAAATACATTTTTCCCATGTATTTAGTATTTAGTATTTAAATACATTCAATGTATTTAGTGCCCAGCTCTGTTTGGGGGGATCTTTAACTTAGTTGTAGTTCAATCTAATACAATGTGTGAATATCCTCTGTAATGACTCTTACTGTTTCCGATACTACTACTACTACTACTACTACTACTAATCTGACTACTACTTCTGCTACTACTGAAAATGGCTGATATACAGTAACATAAACTAACACAATAATAATAGCAATTAGATGATAGGAAATAAATAAGGGTAATTACAATAACAACAAATACTAACAATAATATCATCTTGAAAAACAAACAAACAACACCTTTTCTGCACCTACACACACACAAACACATACACACACACATACACACACACACACACACACACACACACACACACACACACACACACACACACACACACACACACACACACACACACACACACACACACACACATACACACACACACATATATACACATACAAACACACACACATACATACACACACACACACACACACACATTCACACAAACACACACACACACACACACACACACACACACACACACACACACATACACACACACACACACATATATATATATACACACACACACACACGCATACACACACACACACACACACACACACACACACACACACACACACACACACACACACACACACACACACACACACACACACACACACATACACACACACACACACACACCTTTGGGGTACAAGGTTCAAGTCATCAAGAGCAAAGATAATTCCCCGCCACACACTAAAATATGGAGACTTTCCTCATTAAGATTCCGCAAAGACGAATTTAGGATCATCATTTACAAACCTTTCACCTTTCCCCCCGTATTCCTTTTCCTCCTTCTCCTCTTTTTCCTCTTCCTACTCCTCCTCTTTTTCCTCTTCCTCGTCCTCTTCCTTTTTCCTCTTAACAGCCAAAAGAAGGCAAGGATAGACTAAAACCGGTGAAGCTATTGACTTGTTTCCTCTAGCTATTATCTTAGTTACGTTAATCTCCCCCTGCCTGACTTAACACACACACACACACACACACACACTTGGCACTAGTTTAGAACAGCTAGTCAAAGAAAAATTGTAAGAAGAAATGGAGCTTTTGTCTTCTGAAGGGAGAGATTCTACCAGGGGAAGCACAACTGCTAAGGACGTTGCTACTGCCATCATGCCAGGTATTGCTAATATAATAGCTGTGGCTGTCTCCGCCGCAGTATCGACGGCAGTTAAGGATATCACAGACAAGTTACTGCTTCATTCCGATGTGACACAAAACATCAACCTACAACATCGCTATGATAATTAATAATCGGCTGTACCAGTTACACAAGAAGGGACAATCTGAGAATATTTGGTATTGAAGAGGATTCAGACGAGGATGAAGACGTCTTGCAAGCAAAGGTTATTGAAATTGCTGCTGTTGTTGGGGTGAAAATAGAGGCAGACGATATGTCTATCGCTCATCGGTTGGGAAAGGCTGGAGAGAGCAGCAGGCCTGTAATTGTGCGATTTTGCCATCGGAAGAAGAGAAACGCAGTGATAATCAACAAGAAAAAGCTGAAGGAAAAACAACGGAAAGTCTACATCAACGAGGACTTGACACCCCTAAGGGCAACGATGCTGAAAATTATCAAGGAACAAGCGGTAGTGAGGAATGATACTACCAGAGACGGAAGAATATTGGCATGGCTCGTCGACAAGGAGAGGCCCGTGGCGATAACTACACCGGAGGAACTACATAAGGTCGGCATCGATTCACCTGATTGGAAGCGTCTCAAACTGGATCACCTGGTGAAGTAGGATGGCGCGGGAGTACAGCACTATCCAGCGCTCGTTCAGTACTCTGCATACAACACTGTGAGTCAAACAGCTTATATACAATCCATAACACCTACATGTAGTGCAGTACCTATACAAAACGCAACACCCACAAGTGACACAACAGAGATACATAACACACCATCTCAACAAGACACTACATCGGCTCAAACAAGCAATAGTCTTGAACACACACGCAGTAATACGCGTAAGCAGGCCACGACACTCTCATGCAGCGCCACTTCACAAGGTCTTACGACCAACATAACGACCACTCAGAGTTTAAGCATTAACATTTTGACGATCAATGTTTGCGGGTTAAAATCTAAATTATCATTAATAGAGTTTATTGTGCTTATCATGAACTATGATGTAGTGTGCATGTGTGAAACCAAGTGTGATGATGCCGATATGAACAACATAAAGGAATGTTATGGAAAATAGTGGATTTGATATTGTCTCTAAGAACAGGAACGCCTTAAGTAGATATAAATCCGGAGGTCTCTTAATTGCTGTAAGAAACTCTATGAATTTTAGTTGGAAGGATATCAAAAGTAGTGATGAAACCTTACTATCTGTATGCGTATATGGACGAGAGGTTGGTTTAGAGAAAAACTTGTTTTTCACATGTGTTTACATTCCTCCCAGTCACTCACGGTATGGCAGGCCACAACACGTTGATGAGTTTGATGAATTATTTCTATCTAATTCTGACTGTTATCATGTTGTATGTGGTGATTTTAACACCCATACTGGCACTTTGTCTGACGTTGCTCAAATCAGTGAGGATACAGTTAGTATTCTACCAAAATAAATTGATGTTAATTGTGTTTTAAGTTGCTCATGTTGCTCATGCTGTAGATGAAGCAGTACAGTCTGTTCATGCGTTTGGTGAGGAAATTGAGATCTTGGAAAGTTTTACATACCTTGGTAGCGCAGTCCATAATGACGGCGGGTCACGTCAAGAAGTCTTACGGCGGATTGGCATAGCCCACGGTGTTATGGACTCGCTCAGCGGGAGTATTTGGCGTTGTCGGTACCTGTGCAGGAGGACAAAGATCCGGATCTTCAAGTCGCTTGTGATCCCTGTCTTACTCTATGGTTGTGAGACATGGACTCTAAATAGTGACTTGAAGAGACGAATCAATGCCTTTGGTAATAAGTGTCTTCGCAGAATCATGGGGTATCGCTGGGATGATTACGTGTCAAATCAGCGATTGCACCGTGAGACTGAATCGAGGCCTATTACCTGCATAGTCCATCAGCGCCAACTTCGGCTATATGGGCATGTGGCACGCTACCCTGAAACCGATCCTTCCCATCGGGTTGTATCTGTAAGAGACAATCCGGCGTGGAGGAGGCCAAGGGGGCGCCCACAAGGCTCGTGGCTGGGGCAAGTTGATGTTTCTTGTCGAGAGTTGCTTGGTATGGGAAAGGAGCCTGCATGGGAACTCGCGCGTGGTGACCCCCGGGAGTGGCGTCGTAGGGTGGGCGAGGCGACGCGCCCCCCGGCGTATGCCCCCAATGATTGATTGATTGATGTTGTTTACAGAATAGATTCAATCAGGATGGTACACCTGACAGAAGCTCTTACGGCAAGACATTAGTTGCAGTGTGTAAAAATAATTATGTTGTTATATATAACGGTATAATTGGTTATGATATGGGGATTGGAAAATATACTACCACCTACAATACAGCTATTGATTACGTTATCGGTACGCACTATATTGTTAAGCTTGTGAAACTATTTAAGGTATTATAATTCAATCCATTGTATTCCGATGTACACTGTGGTATACAGACTGTGTTAGAATTTTCTTGCCTGGTGAGACAAGCATGTAAAGAGAGTAGTGAAGTGAATGAAGCATCTTGTGTAGGACCGGGAAGATGGAAAAATGAGAGAGAGAGTGAGTACGTGGAAAGTGTGGATGGTAACAGAACGAATGAGCTGCTTGACGGAGTGGATGACATGACTGTGGATGACATAACTCACCAGTTAAAACTTGAGTTAGTAGAACCAGCTTCAAGATTTTTTTCACAGACTAGTAGGAGCAAATATATGAAAAAGAGTAATACTGCTAATATGAAAGGATATGACAAACAGTGCTTTATTGCTAGAAAAGTATACCACAAAACTAAAAATAAACATAATAAACATAAAAGTGTCACTACGTATAATGCTATGATAGAGAAAAGTAAGAAATACAAGAAAGAAATAACAAGGGCGAAGAATAAAGAAAATCTCAAAGTAGTAAAACAACTATGAGAAGTCAAAGTAAAGATCCAAAGTTATATTGGAAAATATTAAAAAAGGTGATCAAAGTAACAAAGAGAGCAAGATTATACTTGACGAATTTTACGACCATTTTAGATTGCTATTTACCGATGATGACGACTATAATAACGAGGACATTAACTATGAAATCATTGGTGAGAACAACTCGCCTTTATTGAATAGTCCTATCACTTATGATGAGATAAAAATATGTATAATTAAGCTAAAAAATAATAAATCTCCTGGATTTGACAATATAATTAATGAATACATTAAATACACGCAAGAATTACTGTGTCCCTTATACGTCAAACTATTCAATAAGATATTGGATACGGGTGTTTTTCCATCAGAGTGGGCGACGGGGGTAATAGTGCCGTTATACAAGAACGAGAGAGACGCTAACGACACGAACAATTACAGGGGAATTACTTTGTTAAGCTGTTTGGGAGAATGATTTACATCCATTCTGAACGATCGCCTTAAACAATATTCTGAGGCAAATCATATAATTAATGAAACGCAGGCAGGTTTTAGGCAGGAATATTCTACCCTGGACCACATGTTTTTGCTAACATGTGTCATTGACTTGTTTAAGTGAAAGAAGAGAAAATTGTTTTGTTTGTTTGTAGACTACAGGAAGGCATTTGATATGGTGTGGAGAGAAGGTTTATGGTATAAACTTGTTAGGGATGGTATTAACGGAAATTTTTTGAAGGTTGTTCATAGTATGTACAATAGGGTACGCCGTAGGTCCAATGAAAAGTGAAATAAAGAGTATTTCGAATTTGGCAATGTGTTTTCTTATGTAAAATTGAATTTTAAGGGTGGTTTGTTCGCTTCAACTTTTTGGTTTGAGCACTTCTTGCTATGCAAAAATGGACTTTTATATTTATATGCAAAACATAGCTTAAAGTGCGATTTTGCATAGTAAGAATTGTTCAAATGCAAACATAGAAACAGATAAAATCGTCCTAGAATTCCCTTTTACATAGGATATTGGCATGCCAAAGTTGAGAAAAAGAATTTTTGTTATACGGCATACCCTAAACAGGGTACCAAAATAGTTGGATTGGGTTACGATGGGAGGAAGGACAAGACCAGGGCGATGGTGCCCGACAGCTATGGGAAACTGCACCCAAGGTTGATCAGGGAGGAGCATGAGTCAGTGACAGAGGAGCCATCTGGAAGGTACCTTTGGCACTTTGTACCAGAGGACCCGGTGCCACCTGAGAGGCCTACGTTCAAGGTGGCTCAGGCTCTCTATCCTCTGCTGGTGACATACGACTCCACCGACTCACTGATCGTACTGCAAGGTGACTCAACTAGGGCCAACACGGAGTGGAAGGGTGGTACTCACGCCCATTTGGAGAAGATGTTGGGACGCAAGCTCTTCTGGAGTATATGCGTGTTGCACACAAACGAGTTGCCCCTGCGCCACCTTATCACCAGCATCGACGGGCCTACCTCATCTGACACTGGCTTCACGGGTCCAGTGTGCAGTCTGCTGTCCAGCGTGAATGAGATGCAGTACAACGCAGAGTTCAGAGGAGTGCCAGGCGGTGAAGATCTCACGGAGATACCGGAGTATATCCTGGTCAATATGTCCACTGACCAGCAGGTCTCCTACCAGCTGGTCCAGGCTGTGAAGCGGGGCGTTCTCCCGTCCGAGCTGCAGGAGATCAATTGTGGCAAGGTGTCCCACTCCAGATGGCTCACCATAGCCCAGTCGCTCGTGTACATGCGGACCAGAAAGCATGGACTGACTGGCAAAGAACTGACCACCCTGGAAATCCTAGTCAAGTATTGCCTGCAGGTGTACTTCAAACTCTACTACGACATCAAGGTTCACCACAGACTAGAGGACGGCCCCAAGCACATCCTCACGCAGCTCAGAGTGATGAGATCGCTGCCCAAGAAGGTCCAAATAGCTGTGACCTTCTACGTGCGGACAGGAGCATCATTCGCACACTCAGAATGTGTCCTCTCGCTGATGGCGAGTCAGAGTGAGGACGACCGCAGGTTCGCCGTGACCCAGATTTTGAGGCTGAGGGCTGGCGAGGAGTATGGGGACACCAGTGTAAGACCTCGCATCACACCCAAGCTGAGCTTGTCAGCCACCAGCTTGGAGACACTGATCAGCTGGCAGCCTGGCCAGGTGAATAAGCAGGCATTCACCTGTTCACTGTCCGGGGTTCAGATCCAGGAGATCCTGGTCAAGCCGTACGAGGTTCCAGAGTTCTCTATCCACACTCAGAGCACCGAAAGAGTCGTGAAGCAGGTGACAGAGGCTGCGGCAGCAGTGGTGGGGCAGCAGGCCAGAGACGGGTTCATCCGAGCTCGGGCCCACCACCGGGAGACCATGCCCTGCTTCAGGTCTAAGAAGGACATGATGGAGACGTTCTAGGCAAACGTAGAGGCTGTGACACTGTGATGTAGTGCCTGATGAACCAACTGATCAGAAAGAGCTTACCACGCTAGTCATTTGGAACTCATATTGGTGCATAATGCAATACACAGGACCAACCGGACACTGCGTACTCATTTAAGCATTATTCGATAAGGGTGCAATATAAAAGTGCGAGTTTGCATTGTAAGAATTGCTCGAATGCAAAAATAGAACTAGATAAAATCGTCTTAGAATTCCATTTTACATAGGAAATTGGCATGGCAAAGTTGAGAAAAAGAATTTTTGTTATACGGCGTACCCTACATTGTACAATAATATTAAGTCCTGCGTAATGCTGGATCAACAACTGTCTGACACATTTACGTGTAACACGGGTGTGAGACAGGGAGAAAACCTATCTCCACTGCTCTTTGCTTTTTATGTAAATGAATTACAAGAAAATCTTATTGAATGTAATTGCAACTATTTAGATTTCGATAATGATCTTCTGAATGTTTATTTAAGTTTATTAGTGTTGATGTATGCAGACGATACAGTGGTACTATGTAGTAGTGAGGCAAATATGAAACAGGCACTAACAGCTCTTCATAGTTATTGTTCCGAGTGGAAATTAAAAGTTAATGGTAGTAAGACTAAAATTGTAGTGTTTAGCCGGGGTCAAGTACAAACAAGTAATTACAATTTCAAATTTGGTGGTGAGGAATTAGAGGTAGTTAGCGAGTATAAATACTTGGTATTATTGTTAGTTATAATGGGAGGTCTAGGAAGGGGAGTTGGAATTAAAGGAACAAGCAACGGGGGCCCTTGTACGCACAAATTTGGGGCACCTCAGAAAATATGACTTGCCAGTTGAATTTAAATTTTTAAATTTTTTTTAACAATATGGTTGACCCGTATTAAAAATACGGTTTTAAGTCTGGGATAAATATCATAGGGAGGTAGAATATTACAAATGAAATTTCAAAAAAATTTGTATGTACACAGATATACTAGCACCATTTTGATAGGAGAATAGGGGTGTATCCACTTGCAATTACATTAAGGTAGGATGATAAAGGTCTAAATTGATTATGAAAAACAAACTAAATTAAGTTTTCTAAACAAAAAGTTTATTGCAGTACAAAACAAGTGGGGTTTTTATAACGCCATGGTAGAATGTATAAAGAATATATGTATGGTGTGGTTTGCCAGTAGTGTGGAGGGACGCAAACATTAAAACCCAAAATGGTTTAGGAAGGCGGTGGAACATAAATTAAAAGATATATTGATAACAACTTGGTATAGAAATGTAACAAGCAGAGGCATTTGCAGTAGCTATAAGATGTATAAAGAAGTTTATGGGATTGAAGAGTATTTAGCCAAACTAAATAAAACTAATCGTATCTCTGTAACTAATTTTCGCACAGGAAATAATCAGCTGCCAATTATTACTGGAAGACATAGTCAAATAAGCAGAGAAGAGCGTTATTGTACTCAATGTAATGACGGACATTTTGGAGACGAATATCATGTTCTATTGCAATATCAAAATGAGGACATTATTCAGTTAAGAAGCAGATACATACCAGAGTATTACAGGTTACACCCTAATCACTCAAAATTTACAATGCTGATGCAGAGCAAAATTTTATATTATTAACAAATTTTGCACAATTTGTAAATGCTTTGATTAAGCTGTTTAGATGATGTTTTTGTTATGAATGTGTATATATATATTACACAGGAGCTGTGCTCCATACTCTTATAAAGTCTGAGCAAATAAATACATTCAATTCAATTATATTATATTCATACTATTTAATGCCAGGAAATAATAGCTTAACGCACCCTTGTAAATATCTGACAGGGGGAAAAAGAGAGAGAAATATAATATATTAATATATATTATATATATATATAGAGAGAGAGAGAGAGGAGGGAGTGAAGGAGGAGAGAGAGAGAGAGAGAGAGAGAGAAGAGAGAGAGAGGAGAGGAGAGAGAGAGAGAGGAAGAGAGAGAGAGGAGAGAGGGGAGAGAGAGAGAGAGAGAGAAGAGAGAGAGAAAAGGGGAGAGAGAGAGAGAAAGAGGAGAGGACAGAGAGAGGAGAGGAGAGGAGAGAGAGAGGAGATGAGAGAGAGAGAGAGAGAGAGAGAGAGGGGAGAGAGAGGGGAGAGAGAGAGAGAGAGAGAGAGGGAAGAAAAGAGGATAGGAGAGAGGTGAGAGAGTGAGAGAAAGAAGAGATGGGGAGAGATGAGCTATTTGTGTGGGATGGGTCTACACAAATGAGATAAATATTAAAAACAAACTTTCAATGATTCCTCTCTCCATCTCTGTTTTTAAACCACAAAACAGAGCAGGTAAACACAAAAATATACCCACACCAGACACACACACCACACACACATACACCCCACACAAAACACCCCACACACACACACACCACACACACACACACACACACACACACCACACCACCAACACACACACACCCCCACACCACACACACCCCCACACACACACACACACAACACACACACACACACACACACACACACACACACACAACACACACACACACACACATACACACACACACACACACATTAAAGAAAAACCCCCCACTTCTCTACCATAAATACAAAAAAACTACAAGCATCGATAAAAGACCGTGACCAAGACCGCACCAGTTCACCCAAAACAAGAATATTAGTCATATACAAGTCTACAAAAGCGACCTTGTGACCTATTCAATTTACACTCACCCAGGAAAGGAGGAAAATGTCGAGAGTACGACGCACGACCAAGGAAATATTTTATTTCTATTTTTTCACGCGTAAAAATTGAATATAGAATAAAATGGTTGTGCGCAAATTTAGTACTCTGTCACTATTATGACAGTTGTTCACGGTGGACCCTCCAACTGAGCAGCTTCACACCACTGGGTTACAGGCAGTGGATGCCGATCCTCCCATTGACGAAACCGCACCCTCTTTTGGGAGATGTCAGAGAGGCTGTAGCAAAGTTGAAGGGTGGAAGGCCCAGCTGGTTGTTTGTAATATCAGTGCGGAGCTCCTCAAAGCTGGGGGTGAAGGCCATGATCCGCGAGTTGCATGCTGTCCTGACTGCCGTGTGGCAATCAGGTACCATTCCTCCTGACTGGAAAAGGGGGGCTGGTCGTCCCTATCTGGAAAGGGAAAGGGGACCGTCAGGACTGCAACAATTACCGCGGTATACATACTCAGCGTACCAGGAAAGGTGTTTGCCCATCTATTGCTGACACGAATTCGCAAGTCTTTCTGGTGAAGCATCAGAGACCTCAGCAGTCTGGGTTCACGCCTGGTAAGTCAACAACGGACCGTATCCTAGCGCTTCGTGCCTGGTGGAACGCCGACGTGATTTCGACGGGGGATGCTTTGCAGCCATGTTGATCTCAAAAAGGGGCGTTTGCTCAGTGCATCGTGAGTCACTCTGGGATTTCGCGATTCGGGGGATTCCTGCAAGGACTTTTGGGTTTTTGAACTGGTCTGTATTCTGGGACTGAGAGTGCTGTGAAGTGTGGAGCAGGTGTATCCAGCTTCTTTCCTGTGAATACAGGAGTGAGGTAAGGGTGCGTCCTTGCCCCATCACTTTTCAACGCTTGTATGGACTGGGTATTGGACAAGGTTGTAGATCAAAGTGATTGTGGAGCATCCGTCGGCAACACAGATCACTGAAAGGAGCCTGCAGATCACTGATCTTGTTTTTGCCGATGATACAGTAATCTTTGCTGAGTCGCTGGAGGTCCTGGTGATGGCTCTCGAGGCGCTGCACGAGGAGGCAAAGCCATTGGGACTTGAGGTCTCCTGGCTCAAGACCAAGGTCCAGGTGTTTGGAGACTTACTAGATGAAGCAGTACAGTCTGTTCATGCGTGTGGCGAGGACATTGAGATCTTGGAAAGTTTTACATACCTTGGTAGCGCAGTCCATAATGACGGCGGGTCACGTCAAGAAGCCTTACGGCGGACTGGCATAGCCCACGGTGTTATGGACTCGCTCAGCGGGAGTATTTGGCTGTTGTCGGTACCTGTGCAGGAGGACAAAGATCCAGATCTTCAAGTCGCTTGTGATCCCTGCCTTACTCTATGGTTGTGAGACATGGACACTAAATAGTAACTTGAAGAGACGAATCAATGCCTTTGGTAATAAGTGTCTTCGCAGAATCATGGGGTATCGCTGGGATGATTACGTGTCAAATCAGCGATTGCACCGTGAGACTGAATTTAGGCCTATTACCTGCATAGTCCGTCAGCGCTAACTTCAGCTATATGGGCATGTGGCACGCTACCCTGAAACCGATCCTTCCCATCGGGTTGTATCTGTAAGAGACAATCCGGCGTGGAGGAGGCCAAGGGGGCGCCCACAAGGCTCGTGGCTGGGGCAAGTTGATGTTTCTTGTCGAGAGCTGCTTGGTATGGGAAAGGAGCCTTCATGGGAACTCGCGCGTGGTGACCCCCGGGAGTGGCGTCGTAGGGTGGGCGAGGCGACGCGCCCCCCGGCGTATGCCCCCAATGATTGATTGATTGTTATAACCGATGGGTGTATTAATAGCTAGTCGGTCACACTGGAAGAGAGAAACTCTGTTTCCAGTGGTAAGGTTAATTTTAATTGAAAATATCAACATATATATTTAAAAAAACAGATGTAACAATAAATATTACATTGGTTTATGCTCAACGCGCTAATGGTGTGCGCGCTGAGTAAAGGGTGTTATTTGAGATTGGTGAGTTACTTGTTGGTTAAAACTTGTATCAAAAGCAAACATAAAATACAGAGGTATGAAAGTATACATAAATAATGAACATAAATAAAAATAAGTAATAATAGTTTAGGCTACAACCACACGTTTACTCTTGTGGAGCAGTGTAAGGGAGAATTTAGTTTGTAGGAGAGACTGCTACAAACTCCCCTCCTAGCTGTTTGTAGGGGGGATACCGCTACAATACTCCCCTCCTAGTGACGAGGGAGGAGGAACGAGATCTTGGTGGTGGAGCGGTGCTGCTGTTGTTACTGTTGCCGATTTGATGGGGTTGACGTGGAGGGCTGTGGTGACCAGTTGCTGCTGCTGGGCCGCACAATACATGGCGCATCAGAGACTCGGACTCGGCCTTGGCTTGACGATAGCGTTGTGGAGCTAAGTGACGGGCCTTGGCGTGTACTGGTGGTCCTGTGGTCTCGATGTGACGTGGTGTTTGACGGGCATAGCAGTGTTGCAGTGCTGCAGGCGTGGCAGTGTTGCGGGTGTGGCAGTGTTGCCGCCATGGCAGTGTTGCCGCCGGCTGTGTTGCGGGCGTGGCAGTGTTGCGGCCATGGCAGTATTGCCACCGGCAGTGTTGCGGGCGTGGCAGTGTTGCCGCCATGGCAGTGTTGCCGCCGGCAGTGTTGCGGGCGTGGCAGTGCTGCGAGCATGGCAGTGTTGCCGCCGTGCCAGTGTTGCCGCCGTGACTGGTGTTGCAGCCTGGTGATGAGTAATCCACAGGGCGGTGAGTAATCCACAGGGCGATGAGTAATACACAGGGCGGTGAGTAATCCACAAGGCGTTGAGTAATCCACAGGGCGGTGAGTAATCCACAGGGCGATGAGTAAACCACAGGGCGGTGAGTAATCCACAGGGAGATGAGTAATCCACAGGGCGGTGAGTAGCGACCGTGGAGTAAGTTACTCTAACACCGTGGAGCAGAGGGGTAGGGTTTTGACTGAGGACGCGGGAAACCACGCTGAGGGAGCAGGGGCCGCGCAGAATGCGCGTGAGGCCGTGTTGAGGACGCAGGAAGGCATCAGAGGTTGCAGAGGCCGCGCAGAATGCGCATGAGGCAGCTGATGACGCAGTAAGGCGTCAGAGGGCGTAGAAGCCGCGCAGAGTGCGCATCAGGCCGGTGAAGACGCAGTATGGCATCTGAGGGGGCAGGAGCCGCGCAGAATGCGCATAAGACCGAGCTGATGACTCAAGAAGGCATCAGAGACGGGCACAGAAGGGGCCAGGGTGGGAGTTGATAACCTATAAGGTGGCAGCTACACTTGGTGTAGTTTCTCCCGACCTATGGCTCAGCGAAGCGAACCCCATAATGGAGGCTAAGCTTTTTGCCTTAGGAGTGTTAGGACGAATGAGTGTAAAGACCCAGGTCCTTTCACTAGGAGAATTGTGCTCTTATATAGCACATGTTACAGCCACCTAAAGACCATAGCTACACTCCGAGGGTCACCAATTATAATGGTGACCGGGTGTGTTATTGCTAGTTGGTCACACTGGAAAGAGAAACTCAGATTCCAGTGGGAAGGTTAATTTTAATTGAAAATATCAACATATATATATAAAAAAAACTGAGTTAACAATATATATTACATTGGTTTATGCTCAACGCGCTAATGGTGTGCGCGCTGAGTAATGGGTGTTTGTTGAGATTGGTGAGTTACTTCTTGGTTAAAACTTGTATCAGAAGCAAACATAAAATACAGAGGTATGAAAGTATACATAAATAATGAACATTAATAAAATAAGTTATAATAGTTTAGGCTACAACCACACATTTTCTCTTGTGGAGCAGTGTAGGAGAGAATGTAGTTTGTAGGAGAGACTGCTACAAACTCCCTCATAGCGGTTTGTAGGGGGG
Organism: Chionoecetes opilio; assembly: GCA_016584305.1. Lineage (NCBI taxonomy): Eukaryota > Metazoa > Arthropoda > Malacostraca > Decapoda > Majidae > Chionoecetes > Chionoecetes opilio. Next base: position 12,244 of record JACEEZ010021806.1, on the reverse strand, counting down.
ATACCGCTACAGTGTCACCTCTGGTGAAACTGGTATACTGGTATACTGGGAAACAGATAACTGCCAAGTTGCAGGACAGAGTTAGATTTAGGATTCCCCAAATATACACAAAACTCATTCACTTCACTGGCTAGTAGCATGCACACACTCTCTCTCTCCCTCTCTCTATGTGCATATAGTAATTTAAGTATTATAATTTTTGTACTTATATTTCACTTTTTCATGTATTTTTTATATATTTCTTAGATAAAAGTTGTAACATAATAATACATGTGCGTAATACCCATCCAACCTCCCTGGAAATAACGCACAGCGTGTTGTGAGAAGTGAGTTTCTGCCAGTCGTGGGCGGGGCTCCAGCCCGACAGCCGGACCTCACTATCTGGTGAAGCGCGGGGCTGGCAGGGCATCTCCTCTTTATTATACCTCCATGGAAGGAGCACAACGCCCCTATGGCTATCAGGCCGCAGACCTACGCACGGCCTTGGCGTGAGGCAGCGCAGGCCACCAACACCGCGACACCCAGGCAGGGACGGGGGAAAGTCGGCCTATGGACTCAGGATTGAGTTACGGAGTGAAATAATTGACTGAAGGCTCCTCCCACCTCCGCTTGCAGTCCCGCAGCTGCAGACTGAACATGGAATGTAAGAGTTATTTGCGGGTGACAAATAATAGTTTGGTATCCCTTGCGGTCCCCGCTATCTTGCCCTTCAGGATTGATTGATTGTAATGCCAAAAAAAGGGGGAAATGTGCCAGACAAGGAGCTCCGTTTCTCTATTATCTAAAAGTGGGTCGCAGGTTCTATTCTTCTTAACTCCAATCTGCTTCTTAACTCCAAACTAGTCGTCTGCTCAAGAACATGCATGTAAAATGGAAA
>JACEEZ010021805.1:74425-79425 GCA_016584305.1 Chionoecetes opilio | reverse complement strand
GAGACGTAGAGTAGGGGGCGATCTGATGGAAGTTTTTAAGTGGATAAAGGGATTTAATAAGGGAGAGGTAGGAAAAGTTCTTACGGCTTTTAACCAGGGTAGAACAAGAAGTAACGGATTCAAGCTGGAAAAGCGTAGATTTAGAAAGGAAATAGGGAAAAACTGGTTCACAAATAGGGTGGTAAATGAATGGAATGGTCTCAGTAGACAGGTAGTTAGTGCTGAATCATTGGGGAGCTTTAAAGGGGAGCTGGATAGGTTCATGGATGGGGATGAAAGGTGGATGTAGGTAGTGTTAGGTGACAGGAACTACCACGTGTAGGCCTCGCGGCCTCTTGTAGCTTCCTTATTTTCTTATGTTCTTATGTTCCCTTCCCTTCCCTTCTCTTGCATTGCCTTGCCTTGCTTTCCCTTTCCTTTCCTTCCCTTCCCTACCCTTCCCTTCTCTTCCCTTCCCTTCCCATCCATTCCCTTGCCTTACCTTCCCTTCCCTTCCCTTCCCTTCCCTTCCCTCATCCCTTGCCTTCTCTTCCCTTTCCTTCCCTTCCCATCCATTCCCTTGCCTTGCCTTGCCTTCCCTTCCCCATCCGTTCCCTTCCCTTCCTTTCCCTGCCCTTCCCCCATCCTCCCTCGCGTCGCCTCCACATCACAATGGCGTCTCCGTCACATCAGCATAAAGGCGGGATTGGCATGGTGGCTGTGGGAAGCCGGGGAGAGCGCTAACACGAAAAAATAGGAGTTTATACTTATTAATAGGAGTGTTATTTATTTATTTGTTATTGTTTTCGGATAATCTGCTTTATGATTCCTCTGACTAGGTGTAAGAAATGCCACTTGGGTCTTTCTACTAACACCACCACAGCCATTATATATAGAAACATTTTGTTGCTTTTGGACGGAGGGGATTCCATGCGCCAAAAATGATCCAACATCAAAAGAAAAGAATACAGAAATGGTTCTGGATGAATAATACAAGGGGTAAAACAGCTTAAGTTCATGGAAAGGTGAGGGTTCGCGGCGCCCCTCTGTGTTTGTGTGAGTGAAGAGGAGAGTAGAAGCAACGCTGCCGAAGACATGGGAATGCGGTCCTGGGAGATTGAGAGAGAGAGAGAGAGAGAGAGAGAGAGAGAGAGAGAGAGAGGAGAGAGAGAGAGAGAGAGGAGAGAGAGAGAGAGAGAGAGAGAGAGAGAGAGAGAGAGAGAGAGAGAGAGAGAGAGAGAGAGAGAGAGAGAGAGAGAGGACAGAGAGAGAGAAAGAGAGAGAGAGAGAGAGAGAGAGAGAGAGAGAGAGAGAGAGAGAGAGAGAGAGAGAGAGAGAGAGAGAGAGAGAGAGAGAGAGAGAGAGAGAGAGAGAGAGAGAAGAGAGAGAGAGAGAGAGAGAGAGAGAGAGAGAGAGAGAGAGAGAGAGAGAGAGAGGAGAGAGAGAGAGAGAGAGAGAGAGAGAGAGAAAAGAGAGAGAGAGATTGATACTGATACATTTATTGGCCACTTTGTACTTAACATAAATACATAACAATAATAATAATGATGCAGCCAAGGTCCATTGAGCCAAGGCTCTATTACGGACCGGACCGAATCTGCTACGCTCGACTGCCCTATCAAGTCCCCTCTCTCTCTCTCTCTCTCTCTCTCTCTCTCTCTCTCTCTCTCTCTCTCTCTCTCTCTCTCTCTCTCTCTCTCTCTCTCTCTCCCCACGCACGCACGCACGCACGCAACGCACGCACGCAGCAGCACGCACGCACGCACGCAGCACGCACGCACGCACGCACGCCCGCACGCACGCACGCACGCACGCACGCACGCACGCACGCACGCACGCACGCACGCACGCACGCACGCACGCACGCACGCCCACGCAAACCCCCGCCCAACGCACGCACGAAAGACGCACGCACGCACGCACTCATCACTCATTGCCCAAACAAAATCATGCACCCCCGATAAAGTAGAAAAGGGGGGGAATAATTCATCGGGCAAACCTTTACAAGCCAATACATCAAAAATTAAAGAATCAAAGGACAGACTAGAATAATATTTCCATATTATTTGGAAGTCATAGGTGTAGTTATCTTTTTGTCTTTAATAATACTCCCAAAATTTATTACCTTCTGTTTTTTATTTTGTCGCCTCCGTGGTGAGTGGCTAGCGTGTTGGCTTGAATCTGGGGGCCCCGGGTTTCGAACCGGGGCCCGAGCAAGTCGGCGATAGAAACCCCAGAATTTTTTCCTTCCTTTCGGGGTTGAAAATGGGTAGCTGGGGAAACCCAAAAAGGGAAGGAAAAGGGGAAACCCCGGGTGTCACACTACCCCTGTGCCCCCAGGGAAAAGGGGTGTTCACCCCCACGGGCTTAAGGGCTAATCCCACGGAGATGAGCCCCGAATGACCGCGCAGATAGGTAGCCCCCATCTTCCCCTTATAGTTAGTTATTAAGGAGACTTGTTCGTGTGCCCTTGGCCGCCACTATAAAAAGGAACTCTCCACTATTATTAATATACTACGGGGAGGCCGTGTGTCTGTCGTCTGTCGTTGTTTTTGTCTGTCTGTCTGTCGTCTGTCTATTTGTTTTGGGTAGCCGAAGCTGTAAATTTAATTTTGAGAGAGTAGGGTAAAAAAAATCGAAATAAAAACGTAGGTGGTAAGGGCTTTGGGCCCATGTCGATTATATACTTTTTAAGGGGTTTCTGGGGTAAAAACACTTTTAGGAATATTAATTTTTCAAAAAAAGAAACTCTGCGGTAATGCTTTGGCATTAAAAAAACTCCGTAGACTCACGGACTTACCCTTTGAGGGGGTTGCTGTGGGGGAATTTTCGGGTTTTTTTCTTATTATCTGTAAATTTCCATCGCTAATATTTGTTTTTTTTATTTTTCAGGTAAGACGTAAAGGAAGTATGACTCAGGACGGAAGAGTGAGTGTTAACGTTTAAGAAAAAAAATTTAAACCTAAATTTGGAGTGTTTTTTCTCTTCCCCCCTTTTCTCTTTGTCGTCTCCCCGCCCCGCCTCCCTTCACCATCCTTTCCGTCCTCCTTCATTTTTTCCCTTTCCCATGTTTAATTTTATATTATCCACCTTATCTTTTAATAATTATGCAGTAGCCCTGTGTCTGTCTGCTGTTTTTTGGGGAGCCTAAATGTAAAATTTAATTTTTATAAGAGTAGGCTAAAAAAAAATCGCAAATAAATCGTAGATGGTAAGCGGTTTGGGTCCCATGTCGATTGAATCATTTTGAAAGGGGGTTTTGTGCTAAAAACTATGTTGAGCAGTGGTTGTAAGCTATCCAAACTCAGCCAGCGTTCAATTTATCGAAATCGTATTCGACTTGCGACTGAGAGCCAACCGCTCCTCCGCTACTGCGCTCCTCTGTACTGCTACCGGCCGGCAGGACAGCCGTGTTTGCGTTAATATTTGCTTCTGACGATGTAATTGAACTATACAACACTTACTCATATATTATACTTATATAATATACATTATACTTATTATATATATATATATAAAAATATATATATATATATATATATATATATATATATATATATATATATATATATATATATATATATATATATATATATATATATATAATATTATATATAATATATATATATATATATATATATATATATATATATATATATATATATATATATATATATATTATATATATATATATATATATATTATAATATATATATATATATATATATATATATACTTAATTTATATATTATAAGAATATATATTATATTTCCTAGGCGAAGGCGAAGGCGAGTCCAAAGGCAATCACGATCAATTTACACAATTGATCACGATCAATTTACGCTAAAGCGCTCCAACCGAGCAGCCGAGGCGACGACTTATACCTGCCTCGCGTACCCATCATCACGCAGGCAGCGTCTGGCACTGGATTCCGCATGCAGCGTCTGCAATTTCCCATCCGTGATGCATTTGCCATGACGATCCACAAGTGCCAGGGCCAGACCAAGAGCTACGTGGGAGTCTACTTGCCTACACCCGTGTTCACGCACGGCCAACTCTACGTCAGCCTGTCAAGGGTTGGCTGTGCTGATGCCGTCGAAGTGTTGGCGCCCCGTGGAATCACACGGAACGTGGTCTACCCTGAGGCACTTTGACTAGTGACCAACGACAGCAACAGATTGGAGTTTGCACTCACATTGTTGTCTAATATATACTACTACTACAAACATCAATACATGGGTCCGAAGGGCCCACAAGCACTTGTTATTTCTCTATAGGGACTGGCAACTAGCGGGCTTTTTGTTATATATTTTTTTTTTTTTTTTATATCACAAAAGACTGGCCAAGGACAAAAAAAAAGATGTAACAAAAAACAGGCTTAGTTGGCAGTTGCTATAAATAAAACAGTAATAGAATATTAAAAAGGTGTGCTTTTTATGTTGTTGCCTAATTCAGTTCTTTGAGATGTCAAAATAAAGATAAAATATAAACCTACGCCCCCCCCCCCCCTCCCTCACTATTCATATGTCCAATTACGGTCATCACTCCTGCTTCATATCAACATATTTCCAAACACCACCATTACCTGCTGTCGACGTGACGGGCTCTGGTGTGCGTGGGAGAAGTAATCTTGAGAGAAGTGAATACGAAATGTGTAATTGAATCAAGGACAAAAACGAAATCTTAAATCTCCTGTCCGGAATCTGTTTAAGAACTAATAAGAGTCTTTCCTTTATGAAAATTTCGATTCATTAAGAGAGGAGGGGAGGAGGAGGAGGAGGAGGAGGAGGAGGAGGAGGAGGAGGAGGAGGAGGAGGAGGGTTGGTGATGGAGCCCTGGTGGTGGTGGTGGAGCTTTGATATAATAACAAGATTAAGAGTTTTTGTGATTATGAAAAGTAGGAGTAAAAGCTGGAGAGAGAGGGAGAGAGAGAAGGAGGAGGAGGAGAAGGGTAGAAGAGACATAACAACACATGTAACTAGAAAAAAAAAATGGGCCTAAGGAAAAGAGGAAAAGAGAGA